>JAAVTH010000429.1:0-363133 GCA_011947325.1 Phytophthora macrochlamydospora
ATCTGGGTTGGCTTTGCCATGTAGGTGCTGCACGTTCGTCTTCCAAACTGCAACGAGTCTGTTGACGCCCTTCTTGACCAGAGCTACCTTCCAGTTGCCATCGACGTGTGCGCTCGTGTGGTTTCCCGGTTTGGGTTCACTGAGGGCATCGAGGGCGTGAAAAGTATCCGCGTCCTGCAGACTCAGGCTAAAGACGACGATGTCTTGGTCCAACATCTCATCAGTATCCGCAAACTCTTTACGCCCACGGGTGCTTGGATTGTAGAAGACAACGACGCTGCACAGGAGGATCTTCGTCGAGAAGAGCTGGACCAGCAAGCACTCCTCCAGAAGAAGAAGGACGAACGCAGGGAGGGGTTGCTAGCACTGGAGAACACCAAAAAGCTCGGTTGCGCGCGAAGAAGATCGCTATGGGGCTTGACCCGTCCGTGGAGAGACCTCCCATTCTGCTTGACGCTCCTCCAGCCGTTATAGCAGCAAAGAAGGAGCACAGCTCGAGCTGCGAGTCAACGTCAAATACGTCCAAACGTTCCAGTGGTATTTCAACGGCCGAGCACTAGAGGTCGAGGAGCTTGTGTCTGGTGTCCATCGCTGCACTCTCGTGATCGCCAAACTCTAAGCGGGCGAGCGGGGACTATTACTGCATCTGCGAGAACGAGGAAGGCGCCGTGAGCACGCCGACTTGCCGCGTGGGGATCGCGACGCTGAGACTTTCTCGCCTCGGAAGTCGAGACTTTGGCACGCTCACCTCTTCGCCTCTGTACGACTGTGACGGGAAAATGGCAATAACTTGTGTCGGCAGCAAAATCGTACTATACGACGTGAAGACTTTGGTTCCAGCGAAAGCTTTTCCCACACTTCCTGCGCCCATGGAAACAATCACGTGGGACGCTCAATCAAAGACCATCGCCGCGTTCTGCTCTGTCCACCGACCAGACAAACGCGATCAAGCTCTTCAGCTTTTCCTTTATCCCGCAGCGTATGCGAGCGCAGGATCCAGCAGTGGCATTTCCACGACGCTGAATGGTGGAAGTCGTCGTCGCGAAAGCAGCAGACTGGGCCTTGGCGTGCCGACGAAGCCAAAAGCGAGCACCATACCAAGGTTTCAATTAGCTGACGTCCAAACGATCGAAGCTGTGGCTGATGTCCACGCTGCTGGATTCATCGATAGCGGGAGACGGCTGGTCATCTCAGACATGAGGCATCACGTTGCTCTCTATGACCTGTCGCCACATTTCACGCTCAAAGCAAAGATTGGCGTCGGCAAAGACATCGTCTGCCATATCGCTGTTCACCCTGGATCGCCAATTTTGTTTGCTCTGGTATTCCGAAACAAGCGGTCCATCAAGTTGATTCACGATTCAACCGATGCAGCGAAATCGGGCACCCTCCAAGAGCACCACCTCGATTTCAAATTCCCAGTCCACCGAGCAGCATTCGACGCATTGGGTTTCTTCGTAGCCGTAGCGGAGGCTGGGTTCATGAAATCGTGGATATCCATCGTCAATGTGAATACCAAGAAATGTTCACGGAGGCGCTTCATTGCCCATGTTGGAAACATTTCGGAGCTCCAGTGGACAACGCAAACTTCGCTGTTGGTTTCGAGCAGCTACGACGGATATGTCAAAATCTGGGATCCTGTGGCCATGACGCCGCTCTTAAACGTCCACATGGACGCGCACGGAATTCATGCCATGAGGGTCGTGGAGCATGCCGCTATTTTGTTGGTGGTGGGCCACAGCGATCGCCGGCTTCAGAGTCGCACAATTGTCCAACTGCAAGAACTGGAGACGTCTCGGCTGGTTGAAATGAACCAGCAAGCAGCAACGATCCAAAAGATTTGGAGCAGGAAGACTCGAGCTGATCGCCAAGTACATCAAATAGGGTGGATTCTTAGCGCGATCTTAACTGTTAATAGTGTTAACTAACGCTTAATAACATTTTGCTTAGTAGTTAATAGTACTGAGCAATGTAGAAAAAGGCCACAGCTCGACGTTATTATTTACATTCGTGATCACACAAACACAAGCAAAGTCTAGCAGCGAGTGCAGGACGAGCGGCGACAACGACGCCATCGTCACCGTTGTCGAGCTCTTTGAAGAGGCCAAGTGAGCCACAACTGGCAGGATTTGGCTGCATTTGCGTCCCTACAAGCCCGTGCAAGATCGCGAACGAAGGCCCCACACGACTAAGGAAGTGCTGGATACGGTGTTTAAATTCTTAGCGTCACCGACTCCGTATGAATTCCAGCGCCGCGCGTCTCGTGAACTCCGTGCGAATGCGCTGTTGGAGGAGCAACAGCAGGCTCGGTCCAGAGGAGCTGGTGCTGGCGATGTGGGACGGCCCCCTCGGATCATCCTTCTCCACGACCTCGTGAGAAATCTGTGTACGATACTGTCATTGGCAATGGCGGACGGGAACTGAAGACGCGTGAGTATGACACCCTTACCATCAACGATTTTTATCTGTTACGCGTTGTCGGACGTGGTGCCTTCGGTAAGGTGATGTTGGTACGAAGAAAAGTGCCTCAGCAACAGAGAGGCACCGCTGTTGAGTCCTCGCACGATGATGGCAATGGGGATGACTCCACAGCAGATTGCAGTTGCTTCAGGAGGCGAACAAGGCAAAGTGTATGCGATGAAAGTCATCAAGAAGGCCGCTGTGTTCGCCAAGAACCAGGTGGAGCACACCAAGACAGAGCGACGGATCCTGCAAGGCGTGGATCACCCGTTCATGGTCAAGCTGCGGTACACCTTCCAGAACGAGGCCAAGCTCTACTTCGTCACGGACTTCTACAACGGCGGAACGCTGCACTTCCACCTGCGGCGCGCCATGCACTTTGACGAGATCCGAACGCACTTCTACGCTGCTCCGCTCGTGCTGGCCATTTCTCACTTACACACGTACAACATCGTGTACCGAGACCTCAAGCCTGAGAACATTCTGCTGAACGACAAGGGATTCATTGTCTTGACGGACTTCGGTCTGTCGCACGAGTAAGGACGGCATGCAGACGTTCTGTGGTACACCTGAGTACGTTGCGCCCGAGCTGATCCGCCTCGTGCCTTACGGCGGCAAGGTGTGGACTACTGGTCGCTCGGTGTCCTCATCTTCGAGATGCTGGCAGGCTACACGCCATTCTAACCACGCCAAACACAACTGCCAGGACATCGTCAAACTACCGCTGCGGTTCCCGTCCGAGTTTTGCGACGATGCTCGATCCTGCTCCGTGGTTTGACCTGCCGCAACCCCGTCAAGCGACTCGGCTCCGGTCCGTGGCGCCCAAGAGATCACGGACCACCCTTCTTCAGCGTGGACTGGGAGAAACGGTATAAGCGGGAGGCGCCCGTGCCATTCCGACCGGTGGTCAAGTCTGACGGCGAGGTGAACAATGTGCCCGAGTTCTTCGAGCGGCAAGAAGAGATAGACTCGGTGGCATCGGACACGCGAATCGGCAACAGCCATGTTTACTCAGGGCTCTCGTACACGAAGTCATGCAGTCTCTAAGGAGTGAAAGAGAATTTGTGGCACAGCGAGATAGAAAGTAGTGGGAACTCTTACGAATAAGTATGACGGTCATCGCAGTTATGTATTTATTTTCATTTGGAGCCTGGTGGAAACAGGAAACCTCAGCACTGCCAGAACACGAACTCAAACATATTTGCGAACACCCCTTGTTGTCCAGCTTCAGTCGGCTTCGTCAAAGTCAGACAAGGACTCCAAAAGGAGTTCAAAATCCTCGTCATCGAGGTCAAACGCCGTTTCTTCATCTTCTTCAACCTCTTCCTCGCCATCGTCACGCTCGGTCGGCGCAGGTGGAGTAGCATAAACTGGCAACCCCTTTCGATTTTTGTTGCCACAGTTGTTGCGGATGAACGACAATTTCTCGACACTTGGAACACTCAGTCGATTTCGTAGCTTGGTATGGGTCAAGCCTTGAATACTCCACAGACGTTCACTTGCTGCTGAAGATGTGGGGCTGCTCAAAACATGTTGCGCAAAACGCTTGACAGGAGACCGCGAGAAAACATTATTTCTAATCCACCAGTCAAGAGGTGGTTTAGAGCTGTTAGCTTTCAAGTGTCCACGTCCCAGTCATCTTTCGCGCCTACCAACCCCATTAGAGCGTTCTCAAACACCTCTTCTGTCACTTGAGCGTTAGCAACATGCCCAGTGCGTTTTGCCAGTTTCACAGCATCATCGACGACTTTGTCAACACTAATGCCTTCGAAGGTCGCGAAAGCTGAAAGACTCTTGCTTGGATCCAGTAAATAGGCGATGCTGGTGATACTGGATCGGGAACAAACGAAGTCCCAGCGTTTTGAGATCGCATCCCGGATTTTAGGCTGAACGGTTCTGTCGTGGAGTCCATGAAGGTCTTCTTTGTACTCAGGGGGCATGAGACGATCAAACTCATGCAATATCATCGAATTTGAGCACAGATCAGATTCGAGAGCGGCGAGTGAACGCGTGATCGGGGCTGTGAGTCTCTGAACAACCCACGCGTTAGTCCAAAACGTGGAACTGGGTCTCACGATATCTTGGATCTTCTCCAACTTCGCTTTGTTCTCAGCAGTATCCTCGTAGTTTCGCATCAACTGCGAATTTGTGAACGCTGTAGTTAGCGGCGATTTATTGCTAAGCACACTTCGAATGCACTTCTCCTGCGAATACCATCTTGTTGCGACCGGCAGTGCTAGCTCTCGAATCTTCTTCTTGCCCACCCTCTGAAAGTGCATCCTGTTCTTCCTAACTCCAGCCAAAAGCAGATTTCGAGCACGCACAAACTTCGTTACTTTCAGCGCTTGTTGTAGTCTTTCAGCAATGGTAACTTGTAAATATCCTTGACAGCAAATTCATCGCATGGGCAGCACACCCACTGTAAACAACGTTTGGGCGCCTCGCCTCCACCAGTTTCCCAGCTAATCTCATGTTCGGCGCATTGTCAGAGACAACGGAAGTCACCTTTCCTATTCCAGCCAACTCTTCAACTTCACCAATAACTCGCAGGATTTCTTCAGCCATAAATTCTCCGGTGTGATTGGCAGAACCAGTCGTCCCTGACGACCACATCATTGGCCTCATCTTCGGCGATGTCAGGACGTAGTTGACAATGCTCTACGACATGTGTTCGTCCAGCCATCGGTAACCAAAGTAAGGCGTTTTTGTGGCTTGAGAATCTCTGCCAGTTCAGAACGTTCTACTTGGTATACCTCATTCAGCTCGTCGGGGCACGACGTGGCAGTCGGAAGGCCGGGTTACAACGAGTAAACGCGCTTTGCAAATGGGGGTTTTCGATGGCTCGGAAAGGTATCCCAGCCGTATAAAACCCTCTAGCAAGCTCAACATGAACCTCGTGGATCTCGGTGTCACTCAAAACCGGGGTCTGGTGGGTCGATGAGCCGTAGCTGGTTCTGCGGGACTTAACCGGAGAAACATGGCTCCGCCATTGGAGGAACGGCGTTTACCCTTCTTCAGCTTCGCGATACGGGTGCTGTGTTTCGCTTTCACGTCCGTCGGTATTGAATCACAACTCTCGAAGTGACGGACTAAGTCTCGAGTGAGTTGGGCACTGTTAACACGCCACGTTCTGCAGTGGGGGCATAAAACATCAGGATGTGGTTTGTCAGGGCCTCGCTGGTGCACGATGGTGAATTCATCCCACAGCTGATCTTGCTTGCGGCCCGTCGTTGGGACGGAGTCGAGGAAGACTTCGATGTGTGCTTGATGACTGGTAGTTGTGAGACGAACTTGAGCTTGGACTTGGTAGCTTCGAGGCAAATTGCGTTGTGGGGAGAACCGAGCGCGTTCGTGATTTGATTTCCGCGCCAAGATTCTTGGGTGCCCTTTCAGGTTTTGAATTTCGCGCCGATATTGCCAAGATCTCTTTTGGCGCGAAATCCAAAACAGCGCGAGGAACGAGATAGCTCGTTGCTGAAGGAGGCAGCAGAGGGACTTGTTGGGATGGCAGAGATTCATGACCTGTTTAGCAGCATCAATACCACGTTAGAATGTTTTAAGGTGCAATACAAAAGTGTAAATTCGTACCAATCCAGTTCCGCAGGCAAGTTGCTGTACGGCACAAGAATCTTGGTCACCCCAGTAGTAGTTGCTGCTTGAAGGGGCTCGTGTCGAAAATTGGCACATTCTTGGTGGCGAAGTTCGCCAAGTTCTTGGACACTATGATCACCAGTAACTAGGCCCATGAATACATCGGCATTAATATCGGCTGTGCCAGACACAACAACTACGTCGACATGTGCATAGCAGCATCAGCCGCTGACAAGTACATTTTGCCATTCGGTATGCAGGTTCTCCGCGAGCATTCAACGACACTCCGATGATACCATCTTGCGATGGTACTACTAGGTCGCCACCAGAAAAGCAGCATGTAGGTCGTGGAAATCATGGGGACGCCAAAGCGTTGAGCCGGTCCCAGTGCAACATTCGCTCCCGGATCTGCACGAAAGCTGCGTCAAATTCATACAATTTATCACCACCAGCTTATTCTTGCGCGCATCGCCCACAAACAGCGTGTAATTGTTGACTGCACCGAACGTCGTGTATTCCAGCAACACACCACTGTACTTCCCCCAACATGAACCGCCTGGGTCAGCGTGGCATTGAAGCCGCTGTCAGTGAAGCTCTTGAGAGGCGTGGTTCTGACTTGCCGTCTTGTTCAATTTGGCAGCAGCCCACTATCGAGCGAGCAGCAACGTCAGGACCGACAGAATTCTCAACAGCATGCATAGGATGATCGAAGTGATGACGGCGGGCTCAGCGGGCGCCAGCAGCGGCGCACTCACGGCAAATACCATCGCCACCAACGGAGACAGCATAGAAATCCAAAATTACAATATCAGCCATATCTCACAGTCTTTTCTTTGCGCGCCCTTTCGTTTTTAGTATTTCATAGTAATTTCTAGATGTTATTAAAGGTGTTAATACTACAATATGTTAATAACTGTTAATAGTAATTCTTAGGGTAAGGATCCACCCTAACATCAAAGCTCCCAAAACTTAGAAACAAAGGCACCGCCACCTACAATAATAGATGGCACAGCTCATTAGTCAACGGCAATGTCGGGGGACTCGCCGCTAGCAACGCTGTTAACGCTGGCTGCCGCGAAGAATGGCGCGTCAGACTCGTTCCGCGACCAAAATCATCACAATGAGGAGCAGGAGACGCAGACCATGATGTATGCGGCTCGGATGACGTACCTCGACAGCTCGGAAGCGATCGACCCGCTTTTCCTCACACGAAAGCAAGCTCAGAAGATGGCCCAACAGCACCAGGACGTTAAGCTGCCCCTGAAAAGAATTGAGCCCAGGAAAGCAGCAACGGCAAACCTGAACGGCCCCAATATTGTCGTGTGGAAGAAAGGCAAGGCATCAGCAGCGTCGGGGAAAAGCAGCAGACGTGGAAGCCACGCTTCCAGGCTGGTTGTCATTTCTATGAATGTCTCGAGACTGGAGAGTGTCGGGTTTCCCCAAGGCAGCTCGCCAGCAACGGCATCCTCGGCCGCGACCGAAGACGACTCGGGCGAGGATGACGCGCCATTCCCAGACAGCTTCGCCTTCCTATATGCCTCTCGCAAATAGAAAGTTAGTCAAACTCCCTCAATACACCTTGGTGACCTCTGACGGAGCGTCCTCTTCCTCTTCCTTGTGGCTGTACTCCTTGGCGACGAGCTCATGCAGCTTCTGGGTCTCTTCCTTGGACATCTACGAGCAAGATGAATCGTAAGAAACCAAGTAACACTCAGTTTCCGTATCAAGCATCGCCATACCTTGTACGGCGAGTACGCGTCGCTCGAGAATCGACCGTTTTCAACGTCGTCGCGGTAGTTCTCCAGGCCAATGCGGATTTGTTCACCAACTTGTGCGTACCGCTTGCAGAACTTGGGCACGAACTGGGCGTGGTGCGGGTGCGTGAGCATGCCAAGAAGGTCGTGGAACACCAGCACCTGTCCGTCAGTCTCGGGACCAGCACCGATGCCGATGGTCGGGATCTTGAGGATCTCCGTCACAGCCTTTGCGACTGCGGAAGGAACGCACTCCAGCACGACTGCAAACGCGCCCGCTTCCTGCACGGCCAGAGCGTCGTCGATGATCTGTCTGGCCTGCGTAGCTACGAGCGTACATGAAAGTCAGCATCCCATTCTGTAGAAGTACACCAGGTAAGTAGCCTCCTTACCCGTGCGTCCTTGCGCGCGGAATCCTCCCAACACGCTGATATGCTGCGGACGCAGACAATGTGTCCCATCACGGCGATACCGCCGTCGACGATCGTCTTGACTGCAGCAGGAAGCAGGTAACAAGTGAGCAGCACGATCAAAAGTTCCTCATCTGATGCAGCAAAGTCATACTCGTCTCCGCGCTCCTTGCCGCCCTCGATCTTGACGCAATCCGCGTCGCCTTCCTATCATTCACAATGAACAACCATCAGTGGTGCCGTATCCACCCACAACTCTCCTCCGATGCCACTCGCCTTGACAATGCGCTGCGCGTTCTTCAGCGCCTCAAACGGTGCACCTTCGCACGTCCCGAACGGCATGTCCGTGATCACCAGCGGCCGAGTCGCTCCACTTCTCACCACCACCATCAGTTCTCTCTGTTGTTTCTCAACCCTCGCCAATCTACTCACCGCTTCACCGCCTTGGTGTGGTGGATCATTTCTTCCAACGTCACAGGCAGCGTCGTGTCCATCCCCTGCAATGGAGTCCTTCGTTAGACTCGAGTTAGTCTATCACCCCTCACTGAGTAGAGGCCGTACCAGCTCCACCATGCCCAGCGAGTCGCCCACCAGCAGAATGTCGAAGCCAGCCAGGTCCACATGCACTGCCGATGGGTAGTCGTAGGCCGTGACCATAGTGATGGGCTTTTTCTTGCGCTTGAAGATGCCGATGTCCAGCGTCGACACCTTGCGGCGCTCCAGCAGCTTGAGCGTGCGGGCGGCAGCCTCCGCGTTGTAGATGGAGCTGTCACTGCTGCTGAAGTGCACCGCAGAGGCGGCGGGGGGCGCCAGGCGCGGCGTGGGGCGGCGAGCGGCGGCGACGCAGCGCAGCATTTCGGATCCTACTGGGTGATGCCAAATGCGAAAGTGGACGAATGCTTGGACCTAGGCGGTCGTGCTCGTAATCACGAGGCCGGATGAACGCGCTCGGGTAGAGCATGCTCACGAGGACGTGGGTCGCCCGCCAGCAGGCATTGATACGAGCGCAGAGGAGTTGAAGAGCTCCGCGATCTTTGCTGAACGACCTGCGTGCATTACTACGGCGCGTCGAGGACGTGAAGTGCCTGCCAAGTGAACATGACCAGCAAGCCAAGCAGGGCCAACAAAAGTAGCGAAGATACTGATCATTCAACGGCGATTCTGCCCCGGATAACAGCATTCGTTCTGTTTGGAGCTGTAGAAGTATTCCACGGCGCTCCACGCCATACGTAAAGAGACTAACACATTGTCAACTTAGTGCTCGAAGAGCTCTCACGTACATTTGGGAGGTCTTTTGTATGTGCAGAAGCTGCCCGCCTTCACTTTAGCAGCGTGCATATCGCAAAACAGCTCGACAGCCTTGCTGATCTCAAGCAGCTCCTCCTTACCCGATGATACTGCTTTAAGAGGCTCAAGTCTTTCGCTGTGGTGGATCGAGTTCTGTGATAGCTTCCTCGGTGCCCCACTCAAACACTGCCAAGCCACTCAACCGATGCGTGTTCGGTGCCGCCACACAAAGTGCATCGTGGCAACCACCCAATTCCATCATGATCGTCCACTCGGCCATAATTCTCCACGCTAGCAGCGATTCCTTCGCCACTAGGAAGAGAGCACGAGTACTTCTGCCCTGGGGCAATTCACACGGGAAGTTGGTCTGGGTCAGCTCAGCCGCACCTCCTGCAGCAGCAGGCATTCCTCGCTCCGATGAACTAGACACTGTCTCCAAAAGAATCCTTGCCAAAAGTGGCCTGTGCCCACGTTCTGCCATCCGCTGCCTGCTTGTTCTACCCAAACTTCCCTTATCCGTCGAGAAGCAGCGTTCGGCAGATACTCCTTGCTGTAGCAGTAAGTAGCACGTCACTCAACTTGGGCGGAAGGTTTGGACACCGCAGCGACGTGCAGTGCAAGTTGCCCCTGGACTCGGAGCAGCGAAGATGTAGTTATTCATGCGAAGACGAGGCCCTGCAGCCTCAATACGCCACGGGAAATAACCAGTCGCCAACGCTCGTCGCCTTCAGCTTGGTTGATGGGTAAGCCACCCCGCCATTCGCATTGTGAAGCCCCTCAACCGTCCATGATCCAATGCACGAGAAACCACAGCGGTAGTGCTGCCAGCCAGCTCTGCCGCCTGCAAAGGCTCGGCGCTGAGCTTCATGCAGATCCTTCGGTGTAACCCACGGGTGCTGCAGGCAAAGACTATTAGTCGGCGCTCCCCTCGTGGTCTGCTCTGCTGGAGAGGAGCATAGGCCGTCCAATCACGCCATTCATCCCATCGCCCGCGTTCACCACGTCCTTCGCTGCAGGTCAGTTCTGAAGTCGCGCCAAGATCGTCAAGCGTCGTGGTCCAGGAATGCTGCAGCGCGTGATCGCCAACTCGCTCAAACCTGTCGGAGCGAAACGCATGTCGACGCGAGTGCCTCCGTTCCATCTGGCCGTGCCCGTCCACGACTTGGAAGCAGGTGCGACTGCGGAGAGAGGATCGCGTTCTGGTGGTTCGTGTCCTGCTAACGTTCGTCGTCGTATTCAGCCAAGGAGTTCTACGGTGGGAGCTTGGGCTTCACGGAAGGACGCTCTTCCAAGCTCTGGCAGGTGGGTGTCTCTCATCCGAGTCCTCGCTGCAGTAGACTCATCCACTTGTGTCTAGGACTACAACATGTTCGGCCATCAGCTCGTCGTGCACCAAGTCAAGAAGGACTACCGCGGAGCGGACTTCTTCAACCCCGTGGGTATGTTCCTCCTCCAACAGCGGGAGCTTCTGGTACAGTGAAAAGCTAACTAGCGGCTTCGATTGCTGGCTGCAGATGCGGACGACGTGCCGGTACCGCACTTTGGCGTGGCGTTGACGGTCGACGAGTTCCACGCGCTCTCGGACCGAGTGCAGGAGCTGGACATTAAGTTTATCGTCGAGCCCCACCTGCGTTTCCAGGGCCGCAAGGGTGAGCAGTGGACCATGTTCTTCAAGGACCCGAGCGGCAACAACTTGGAGTTCAAAGCCATGACCAACCCGGAAAACTTGTTCGCAAAGTATGTGGAAGAGTGAGTCGTCCCAGCAACTTCACGGTGATGGCCCACCAGAGTACGAAAGACGTTGAAGCCGGAGAAGCAAATAAAATAGGGGGATCCATATGGCCATTGAACGAGTGCTTATCTTCTATACAGTCGGCGACGGCGCTCACTCGTCACCTCCGTCAATGTCATTGGGTTCGAAATCGCCAAATTCGTCTCCATCTACATCGTTACTGTCTTCGCCCTCGGCCTCTGCAGCAGCGGCAGCTTGGGCCTCTTCTTCAGCTAGCTTCTCCTTGTGCATCTCCACTGCAGTTTCATACATGCCCAGGTACATTTCATCGGCCACATGCTCTTTTGTTGCGGCAGGCTGCTCAGGGAGCTCGTTTAGCTCCTTTTCAATCCACTGGTACGCACCGACGGTGTCCACCCACACGCCGACGTTCTGCGAGACGTACACGAGTGCTTCCTCGATCGACCCTCGCTTTGGGTTCTTGATTTCGTCCGCATACTCGACCACTTCGAAGAATGTCTCGTGGTATGCTAACACCACGGCAACGAACGGGTTGAGCGCAAAGGCCTGCTTGAAGGCTGCCTGCACAACCTCCTCGGATGAGCCTTCTTCCTCCAGCACTTCCCATGACACGTACTCAATGATCACGCGGCAGTACGCCAGCACAGCAGACTCCCTCTCCTTCTCCTCATCAATCAACGTCCGTGCCTCTGCACCACGGCCTTCGTCCACCAGTGCGCAGGCCAGCCCCTCCCTCGAGTGGAGCGAGTCCTTGGTGTCCAGACTCATGCACAGCTCGTAATTCTTGATGCCGCGGTCGGGCATACCAGCATCACAGCAGGCCGCAGCCAGTTGCTTCAGCAGACTCAGATACTGTTTGGTCTCCTCCCGCTCGGCCATCTTGCCTTCCTTGCGCGTCTGCTCGTACAGGTCGAAGGTCTCGACAGGCTTGGGAAACTCGTTGCCGCATTCGTCCAGTTCGCCCGCTGCAATCTTTGCCAGCATCGCGGCGGGTCTGGCCGCTCCTTTGAGTTTCCACTCGGATGGCGGCGTGGGGCCCTTGCGCGCGGGCTTTTGGGCGGCGGCGGGTGCTTGGGGAGGCTCGCAGCTCCTGCAGCTTGCGGTCCACGGAGCGCTGCAGCTGAACCACGCGCATACGCCGCCGGTTGGCCGCCTTCCTGTCCTGGCTGTTCTGCATACTGTCCATGCAGGACTGCGCGAAGGCCTGCGCCTTGCCTGTGGAGCGCGCGCCCTTGCGCTTCTTCTGCTTGATGCCCATTGCTCCGACGTTATATGTCGAAATGGCTTCAGAGCTGCTGGCGCCGGCGATTGTGTGCCCTGAAAGGGGTACACGTACCAAAATATTGGTCCACGGTGGTGTCAAGGCCGTGTGTGGCACAGAACGAAGCGCAGATGCTGGCGACGACGACGCGGAGACTGGCGGCGCGCTGCGCCCGGCCGACGGGCGTGCGCTCGTTCGCGGCCAAGGGCAAGGGCGGCGCCGCGGTAGTGGAAGAGGTGGTGGACCTGAGCAAGGTGGTGCCCACCAACATCCTCAAGGAAGGCTCACACCCGGAGCTCAAGGACAAGGGCGAGTACCCAGACTGGCTGTGGACGCTGCTGGACCCCAAGCCCACGCTGGGCGAGCTGGAGCGCACGGGCTTTGACAACCTGGAGATGGAGGAGCAGCACCGCTTCCTGAAGCTGACCAACCGCCGCGCCGTCAAGGACATCAACTCCCAGAAGGCCAAGAAGTAGGCGGACAGTAACAAAAAGAATAGAGCAAGGCGACGGCGTGATGAAACAACACGGAGGGGCTGCTGCGTAGAACGAGAGGCTTGAATTCTGGCTGTGTAGTGGCAACTAGACATCCGCGGCTTGAGTCTTGCTTTCTTTGGCAACGAAAACTCGGCAGGGCTAGCTTGCAGTCGGAAAGCCTCCAGGCACAAGCTGTAACAATGAAGATCGAAGAACCTCCATGTTAGTGGCGATCGTAAGTATGCATTTCACTTTCAACAGAGCAGACGCACCAAGCAGACGTTGTTTCCGTTGAGCAAAACTTGGTCCAGCTTCACCTCGCGCTTTCCTTCGGGGGTAATTTCACTGCAGAATTCGTTCCAGCAAGAGAAGCCGCCACGGTTAGCTCAATTAGCTGCCAATATGCCGTATCTCAACAGCAACTACTGCGCAACGTACTATTCCGTGACGTCGTCCAGCACCATGTCTGGAGTCCAGGGAGCAAATACAAACGAGCCGGGTCAACACCACCAAACACTAGTTCCCGATACCAAGACAGACAAAAGATGGAGCCCTGTATCTGCCTGTTGCCACCGCCACTCACTAACGTAGTCGTCGAAGCCCCGCAGCGTGCCCAGGAACTCCTTGTCGCCCTTCATGACGATCCACAGCTTGGAGCCGATGCACTTGTCGATGAGCTCTGTCGCCGCAAAATAAGGACAGATACACTGCTTTAGTTCCACGCGTCAGACGAGCAGCGATCTCGCTCTGGGGGCCACGCACCGAGCGGCAAGATGCGGCCTTGGGACATGGTGACTGCTTTGCTTTTGGCGGCCAATTCCGGAACCCCGATTTATGCTACTCTTAATTGAAGCTAATCAGAGAGACAAATCCGAGTACCATCTGCGATGTCGGCGGCGGAGCAAGACCCAGAGGAGCAGGAGCACTACCGCTCGGTGCTGCTGTCGTTCCGCGAGTATGAAGCCTTCATGTTGCGCGAGATCTACCGGCGCAAGAAGCACCTGCAGTCCATGCCCATCGAGATGCAGCGCCGCCTGCCGCAGTCCTCCACCATCCGCAACCTGCATCACTTCATCAACGCGGCGCACCACAACCAGGTCTTCTTCGAGCGCGTAGTGCAGGCGCAGCTCGAGGCGTCGCCTGGTCTGGAGCTGCCCGCGGTGGGTCCCAAGATGCCGCTGCAGAGCCCCCGCGCCACTACTCGAAGCTCAAGAGCACGCTTCACCAGTTCGTGCGGGACTGGTCGGACGAGGTGCGTCGGCCTTGCGTTCTCCACCAGCACTACGCATAGCGTATTAAGTTTTTGTTGGTGGTGTTTTGGCAGGGCAAGAAGGAGCGGGACATGTGCTACACCCCCGTCGTCAAGGAGCTGCGGCGCGTGCTGCCGGTCAACACGGAGAGCGGGTACGAGGCCTCCTGATCATGCAATTGCGAAGGGGCGCTAACCACTTCTTGCTATGTGGGTTTGGGACAGAACTGCACCTCGTGTGCTGCTGCCTGGAGCTGGTTTGGGACGCCTCGCGCTGGAGATCGCTTCCAAGGGCTACGCGACGCAGGGCAACGAGTTCTCGTACCAAATGCTGTTTGCCAGCAACTTCATCCTCAACTGGTAGGCAGTAGTTAGGGACCTCTGCCGAAGGCCAAAGCTTACGTGTCCGGGCTGTCCCTACTTGCTACCAGGGTGTCCCAGCCTCAGGAGTTTGAAATCCACCCGTGGATCCACAACCCGTCGAACGCGTTGACGATCACTGACCTGTTGCGTCCTGTGGCCATCCCGGACGTGGCGCCGGCGGAGCTATTGGGCCTCGGTACCGGCAACCAGCCTGACTTCTCCATGTGTGCAGGCGAGTTCCTGGAGGCGTATGCCAATGATAAAGGTAAGGACTAAACTGAGCTGTTGCGATTGAGTTCCGAGCTGACGCTTTCTTTGTTGGGCAGAGTGCTGGGACTGCATTGTGACGTGCTTCTTCATTGACGCGGCACCGAACGTGATCGAGTATATTGCGGCGTTTGAGCGGTTGCTGAAGCCCGGTGGGTACTGGATCAACCTGGGGCCTCTGCTTTACCATTGGCAGGACAGCGGGGGCGACAACGACGAGCGCTACGGGCAGTCAGTGGAGCTGTCGTACGAAGAAATCAAGAGCGTCATGGCCACGTACAACTTCCGCATCCAGAAGGAGTCGCAGCGCGAGTGTATGTACACGAACAACGTCAAGAGCATGATGAAGACGGTGTACAACTGCGCCTTCTTCACCGCCGTCAAGGAGGCTGGCCGAGTCTAGACAAAGAGAGGAATCGTTGACGGTAGCTGTTGTCAAAGTTATATCTCCTTTCCAAAGTAACTATTTGGATGCTTTCATGCTCCGCGGCACTCAGTGCAGATCGTCGTCGTCAAAGTCGTCCTCCAGCGGCTTGATCATGGCCGTGTGCACCGGCGCCTCGTCGCCCATGCGCTCCATCTCCGGGTTGCCTCCTTCCACGTCCATCTCGCTCTCCATCTGACGCTTGATCCGCGCGTGCAGCTGCTTGGAGCTCGGCGTGCGCGACTTCTTCTCTCTTGGAGGCGTCTCCATGTTTTCCGCACTGACAATCTAGCGTATGTTCTGTAAATATAGTATTCTTTATATCCAATCACCGAATTTGAGTGTATTTTCAACCAATAGGAACTATGGATACCTTTGCTATTTTAGAGAAGTCGCGATAAAGCCCCCACATCATCGATCTTCGTCCCCACGGCAAGAAGCTTCAAGAGCATGGATCGGCTGCAGCGTCTGTTTGGCAATCTCCCGGGACTCCTGGGCAGGGCGGCCCTGGAGCCGACGGCCCGCTCGTGGACACAGCCGAGAAGGTGCACATCTCGTCGCTGGCGCTGCTCAAGATGCTGAAACATGGCAAGATCTCGTCTGTCATGCAACTCGCGACAGCATCCTTTGCTAATGTATTTGCTGCTGTGCTTCGGTTAGGTCGTGCTGGTGTCCCCATGGAGGTGATGGGGCTGATGCTCGGCGAGTTCGTGGACGACTACACGGTGAACTGCATCGACGTGTTCGCCATGCCGCAGAGCGGCACTGGCGTGAGTGTGGAGGCGGTGGACCCCGTGTTCCAGATGAAGATGCTGGAGATGCTCAAGCAGACAGGAAGAGCCGAGATGGTCGTGGGCTGGTACCACTCGCACCCTGGGTTCGGCTGCTGGCTGTCTGGCGTGGACATCAACACGCAGCAGAGCTTTGAGGCCTTGAACCCGCGCGCCGTGGCTGTGGTGGTGGACCCCATCCAGTCTGTCAAGGGCAAGGTGGTGATCGACGCCTTCCGTCTCATCAACCCGCAGCTCATGATGATGGGCCAGGAGCCGCGACAAACGACGTCTAACATCGGTCACTTGAACAAGCCGTCCATCCAGGTTGGGGCAGGTGGCTGTGGTCGAAGGGCTATCAAAAGACTTACGGATACGTTTTTGTTGTGTTTGGTGGCGAATTTGCAGGCGCTGATCCATGGTCTTAACCGCCACTACTACTCAATCGCCATTGACTACCGCAAGAATGAGCTTGAGGAGCAGATGCTCATGAACTTACACAAGAAGACGTGGAGTGATGGTCTGGTGCTTACGAAGTTCGAAGACCACTCGTTGGAAAACGAGACGACTGTCAAGGTGTGTGGGGATGTTCATGCTGATTAAAACGATACTGTAAGCTAAGCCGATTTTTGTAGACCATGCTGGATCTCACGGAGCAGTACAACAAGCGGGTTCAGGAAGAGGAAGAGAAGACCCCGAGGAGCTCGAGGTGCTGAATGTCGGCAAGCTGGACCCGAAAAAGCATTTGGAGAACGATGTCTACGATCTGATGGCTCTCAACACAGTCCAATGCCTGGGTGCAATGCTCGACACGATTGTGTTTTAGATGCGATAACGCGAGTCAAAGGTACTGTGACTAACCTTAGGACACAAGAAATGCATCGCGTGTGCTTTCGTTGTCTGTATGTCCATCTTGTTTGTTTATACACTCCTGCTCACTCAACAAAAGCCAACGCTGTAGCATCTCTAAAAGGTCAACCAACAAGTGTGATGCTGCCGGGGCCTATCTTAGCTCGGCCAGTTTGACTGGCCGGTTCTCAGCCAGCGACTTGTTCGCAGCCAGAGCCAGCAACAACGCCTCACGACCATCGTCACCGCCGGCGGGGACAGCAGCCCCTCCGTGCACACTCGGATGAAAGCCTCCATCTCCGCCACGTAAGCGTCCATGTAGCGTTCCAGGAAGAAATGAAGCGGCAAGTCGCGGCGCACACTCTCGCCCGTCGACACCACCACCTGGTTCGCGTGTTTGTTATCGCAAGCTACCGAGCCCTTCGACCCCAACGCCTCCACGCGCTGGTCGTAGCCGTACGCAGCCTCGCGGCTGTTCTCGACGTAGCAGATCACACCGTTGCGGAACTTGAGCAGCACCACTGCCGTGTCGATGTCTCCGGCCGCTGCGATGTCGGGGTTGATGCTCTGTGCCATGGCGTACACCTCGTCCACTTCGTCTCCCACGAGGAATCGCGCCATGTCGAAATCGTGGATGGTCATGTCACGGAACAAGCCTCCAGAGCGTTTGACGTACTCGATGGGCGGAGCGCCAGGGTCGCGGCTAGTGATTCGGAGCATGCTGACTTTGCCGATCTCGCCGTTGTCGATAGCCTGCTTGACGCGCGCAAAGTTGGCGTCGTAGCGACGATTGAACCCGACCATGAGCTTTACACCAGCATCGTCCGTCTGAAACGATCGTAAAGTTAGTCACGAGTAATCCTGGGTATTGTGCACAATACCAAACGTTGACGTACCGCCTTGATGGCCTTGTTGACCACTTCGACGCTTAGATCCACGGGCTTCTCGCAGAAAATCTGCTTCTTGTAGCTGGCGGCCTCGATGATCTGCTCGGCGTGCTTGTCCGTCGGAGAGCAGATGACGACGGCGTCGATCTCCGGGTCGCGGAAGATCTCGGACGCGTCGTGGGTCCACTTGGGGATGTTAAAGTGGGCCGCCACCGTCTGGGCTACGTCCCCCACGGGGTCTGCGATCTGTGCGCCAACGCGTCCATCAGGAAAGGCAACTACCGTAAGCCTCACGACTTCCCTACCATGGAGATGGTGGCGCCAGCGCGCTGCAGGCTCTGCGCGTGCACTTTGCCGATGCGACCGCCGCCGATGAGGCCGACGCGCAGCGGCTTGGACAGGTGCGAATTGAGCATGTCAGGCGGAGCGGGCGGGGGAGTCGCGAAGTGCTCGTCGAGCAAATGGACGCTGCGTCAGAACAACGAGACGATCGAATCGCTTGTTTATGGCCCCCTTGAAGGTATTTTTAGCCGAGCGGAGCTATTCCTGGCGGCGTCGAAGGCAACATGGAGGCTGCAACCATCTGGCTGTCGCCATGCAGCGAGGAGCGTCGTTGCCAGTGGCGCTGCCGGCACTGAGTGTGCCGCCCAGTGCTGCTGGTGGTGCTGCTGGTGGACAGCGCCATGCCAGCCCCAACGTGGCCAAGCGCGCGGCCTGGTCGACGCCCCAGTATCTCCAGTGACGTTGGTACCGCTGGAGGAGCAGAACGAGCCGCTGACCGCCCAAGCAGCGGAAGATGCATCGTCAAACGATGGTGAGGGTGAGCTGGACGGCGAAGTGCCGCTGCCGGACGCGCTGGAGGTGCTGCACGCGGTGCTGGTCGAGAGTCTGAGCCAGAGTGACGGCGCGCAGCGACGAGAGGCGGCATTAGAAGCGACCAGGCGGCTGCGTGACTTGGAGGAGAAAGCGCTGGAGCGGACGCGTCTGGCAGCCGACGAGCAGATCAATGCAACGGTGGAGCTGCTGCAGGCGGAGCTGGCGCGGGTGAAACGCACAAAGTGCAGAGACAGCGCCCAATCCACAAGAACGGTCATGCCTCCTGCAACGAAGACGAGTCCGAGCAAGCGGCAGGCTGTTCGGCTGGCTCCACAGCTGCGTGACTCGCCGCTAAAGCCTAGATTGAAGGAGCGACCTCTGTTGCAATTTTCTGAGAGAGCAAATGCAGAGGAGAGCGCTCAAGTGGCGCTATTGGATCGGCAGGTTGAAGTGGACTACTTACAACTGTCGGTGCGAGAGGTGAAGCTGCACGAACTTCGGGAAGAATTAGCGCGGTGGCAGCAAGACTACGAGACGATGCGAGAGCAGGTGATCGAGGAGAAAGCGCGTCAGGTGACGCTCTTCCAGAGACTGGAGGTGGTGCGACGATCGCATGCAAGCCAGTTGGACGTAGCGGAGGCTGCGCTTCGATCTTCCTGGGCGGATGTCGAGCGTCTTCACGCTCGATTAGCCCAAACTCGAGTAAGTGCAGCTCATGAAGCACGCCGCACAGCAGGAATCATACAAACGTCCCAGTCGGAAAGACAACGATTGGTGTGTGCTTTAGCTGAGACGCGGCACAAGTTTCGCGAATGGAAAGAAGGTGAGGCCGCTACGTTGCGCTCTACTAGAGAACAAGCCGTGCATGCCTTACGCACAGAGTACGAATTGAAACTGGCGCGCCATCAAGAGGAGAAGCAGAAATTACGTGACAAGGTGAAAGATCTGGAAGTATCACTGCGCCTACTTCAGCGAGACCGCCAGCTGTCTCCCGGAGAGCTCAGCGAGCGAAAAGGAACCATGCTGTTGCACCATAATGCGAGTGTTAATATTGGCGAATTCGGTGCTGCTGATCTGATCGAGGCCCAGGGGCGTATACACGAACTGGAGGCGCTCTTGGCGCTCGGTAAAGAACGTCAAGAGCGACAGGATGCAATTTTGCACGACGCGGAGACAGCGCTTGCACGTCTAAGCCAAGAGCGCGAGCTTGACGCTCTTGAAAGTCTATCGCTACCATCCCCTGCTGTGGCGTTGACTATGACGAACTTGGTACCTGAAGTGCAGGACGAGACTCTCGAGAAATCAATTCTTCCGACTGTACCAGCACTCATGCCTGCATCAGATCCGCCTCCGGTGGAAATAGCCGTTGTGCCAGCGAATCCGGTGGTGGAACCTCGTACAATGGAACGCGAGGGGTCCAGCGCGTCAATTTCTATCCCTTCTCCCACTACATCACGGCCCATTCCCCCAACTACTCCACTACGAAGCTCTTCGAAACGACCGAGTATTGTCGGTCTTGTCGGTTCTGTACCAGACGTGGAAAAAGAACTACTACGTCGCAAGAGTATTGCTCTTAGCGCTGAAGTGAACCGCTATCAGAAAATCGTCGTGCAGTCCATGGAGGAGATGAGAGCCCTGAAAGAGTCACGACGACGCAGTCGCAGCGGTAGCGTCAGTGCTTCCGCTATGGTGTTGACAGCTCGAGAATCATATTTGTTGGAAGAACTTGCCGCTGCACAGCGTGAGATCGACGGGTTTAAAAGAAGTTGAAGAAGATACGGAAGAACAAGGCAAAAAGAAACTTGTTATGGACGGAGAGAGGATAGAGATGCGGATGCTGACAGTAGCGGCACCAGCGACAGCGATAGCAGCGATAACGATAGTGACGGTGACACGAGCGGCGACGATGAGCCTGCGACTGCATCTGGGAACCGTAGCCGCTTATCATTTGTCAATGAGCATGGGCATGATGAGGATGGAGCTGAAAACAAGGTCGCGCCAAATGCGGAGGCTGCAGTCGTGGTAATCCAAACGTGCTCGAAGGGTTTCTTAGCACGTCGGGAGTTCATTCGGAAGAAACTCGCAATTGGGAAGATCAAGGCACGATACCGCGGTTACCTCGTGCGTAAGAATTACGAAGCTCTCGGTAGTAGCTGGGCTCCAACTGATCGTAGGCTTCTCCTGTCCGGACTAGCTCCGCTAGAGGAGCCGACATTTCTGCTCGTGACGGAAGCCACGCAATACAAGATGCAAATTGTGGAGCCACATCACACCATGGTTGTCCATTGCGAGGGACGCAGCAAAGATGATCAAGGCGACGTGGATGTGGTTTTGCGTGTATCGAAAGACCCGCCAATTCTGCAGATTCAAGTATCCCCGAGCACTGCACCGGACCAAGTCCCGCGCGTGGCTTACTTTCACCTGTTTGAGAATATCGCTTTACTCCCATACGAAGACGAGGAAGTTGTTCTTGAAGCCTCGGGCGAAAAAGAGATCGCTGCGATTTTGGCTTCTCGTTTGGTGGTGCAGCACAAAGTATCTGACAGTGATTATCTCTTTTCATCACTCGCCCCGGAAAGGATAGTGAAGAAGCAAGTGCGGTAAAATCGGCGGCAACTCGAAGCTCGCGAAGTCTTCTGACGGAACTTCGCGTTCAAAACCTGGAGACTAGGGCAACTTCAGCTGCGAGCGATGTACTCGATTCTCCATTGGATGGTACGACTCCGTCAGGACAGGAAGTGGACCTGGATCTGTTGATTCAAGAAGCTCGTACTGATCCACTGGACAACGACGCTGTCATTGAGAATGAAAAGCCGGCTGAGGACCCGACAGCACGAATCCAGCGTATGGTTAAACGACTATCGAGTAATTCCTTTGAAGGGCTTGCTTCGTAGCTGTGGATGCTACGCAAGAGCGCAACTTCTAGTCATTTAGTCAAGTGAATCAACCTCGAAGCTCATCAAGTTTGACTGGCCGGTTCTCAGCCAGCGACTTGTTCGCAGCCAGAGCCAGCAACAACGCCTCACGACCATCGTCACCGCCGGCGGGGACAGCAGCCCCTCCGTGCACACTCGGATGAAAGCCTCCATCTCCGCCACGTAAGCGTCCATGTAGCGTTCCAGGAAGAAATGAAGCGGCAAGTCGCGGCGCACACTCTCCCGTCGACACCACCACCTGGTTCGCGTGTTTGTTATCGCAAGCTACCGAGCCCTTCGACCCCAACGCCTCCACGCGCTGGTCGTAGCCGTACGCAGCCTCGCGGCTGTTCTCGACGTAGCAGATCACACCGTTGCGGAACTTGAGCAGCACCACTGCCGTGTCGATGTCTCCGGCCGCTGCGATGTCGGGGTTGATGCTCTGTGCCATGGCGTACACCTCGTCCACTTCGTCTCCCACGAGGAATCGCGCCATGTCGAAATCGTGGATGGTCATGTCACGGAACAAGCCTCCAGAGCGTTTGACGTACTCGATGGGCGGAGCGCCAGGGTCGCGGCTAGTGATTCGGAGCATGCTGACTTTGCCGATCTCGCCGTTGTCGATAGCCTGCTTGACGCGCGCAAAGTTGGCGTCGTAGCGACGATTGAACCCGACCATGAGCTTTACACCAGCATCATCTACCTACAGAAAATACACGAGTCAATCGCACACTTATTCTCACCTGTAAAGCATTCACGTGACTACATTCTTACCGCCTTGATGGCCTTGTTCACCACCTCCAAGCTCAGATCCACGGGCTTCTCGCAGAAAATCTGCTTCTTGTAGCTTGCGGCCTCGATGATCTGCTCGGCGTGCTTGTCCGTCGGAGAGCAGATGACGACGGCGTCGATCTCCGGGCTGCGGAAGACTTCCGACGGATCATTCGTCCAGTTAGCGATGCCAAACTTCTTAGCCATCCTCTCTGCGCGACCCGGATCGCTCTCCTGCAGACGTCAACACCGTGTCAGTCTCTCGCTTGTTGCAACGATTACCTCTAACGCACTCGGTATGGCAGCTGGATCGTGTGCATCACGGCGCTCGTGCGCTGGATGGCCTTGGCGTGGACTTGGCCGATGCGTCCAGCACCAATGATCCCAACGCGCAGTGGGCGGTCGCGGGCGGAGGACGTCATGGAGCGGGAAGCGACGCGCATACTCAGGAGGCTGATTTGGCGCAGCGCAGTCAGCATGGCGAGGTGTGCGCTCCAGGAAGAGAATTGCAGAGTGACGCAGGCAGCAGACTGATGAGTCGACTCGAAGAGGTACCGCCACAAACTGGTGTCGCGTGACGCCGACCGAGCTTTGCAAGTTGAAGCTGTTTAACACAACGGACCCCAGATGGGAAGCGTGGCAAAATGGTAGTGAGCTCAGTTGGTGCGGCGATGGGAAAGCAGCAATCGTTTGGTGGTGGTGCCTGTGAGGCCCGCCGCATCGTGTACCTGCTCTGCGTGTTGCTGTCGATGACTGCAACGATCAAAGACCAAGTTCGCTGTCGGCGCGACAAAGCTCAGCTCGGCAGGTTCTGTGTCGTAGGCATCGCAGAATGGAGAACTCCTCGGACAGCAGCTCCAGTGCGGCAACTAGCACTTCAACAGCTCAGTGTAGCCATCTGGATACAAATACCAAGACAATACTTTCATCCAATGCGATCCGACTGAATCAGATTCAGATTTGCGCGCGGAAAACGGATGGCCGCCACTACCGCAAAGTGAGCCGTGGCGCGCAAAGTGTACATATCGATCCGAGCACGATGGGAGAAGCTGCCGCTGCTGCACTGGAGGGTGCGTCTCGTCGAGAGCTGCAGGCGCTGGCCAAGGACTTGCAGTTGTGCCGCGGCAACGCCCGCTCCGACGTGATCATCGGCCACGCCGTCAAGTTCATGGAAGAGCACCCGACGAACGGCGAGGCCATGGTGCTGGCGTCGCTAGGCGGCAAAGAAATGCCGACGCCCACCGCGTCTCCTGCAACCAAATCGCCCAAGAAGACGACGCCCAAGAAAGACATAGAGGCAGCTGCTGCCAAGAAGAGCAAGAGCCCCATGCGACAACCGCAGCCCGAGCCTGCAGTGGAGACGCCGTCGGCGGAGAAGAAGACGACGCCGACGAAGAAGCAGCAGCAGCCAGATGCGGACAAAACACAGCGAAAGAAACAGGGGAAAAAGCAGGGTATTGTATCGAAGGACGAGATGAAGACCAAGCAGACAACGCCTTCTTCTACACCTACAGTAAACCTTCAAAAGTCGACTCCGAAGGCTACTCCAGAGAGCAGGAGCAAACCATCCCCCGCCAAAACTGGATTCATTGAGAAGAAGGAGAAGCCGTCAAAGAAGGCAGCTGCTGCCGCTCGTAAAGCGGTGGAAGGGTTGGTTAAAAGCAAGGGCGACTTGTCGTTCATTGGCGAGACGCGTGTGCGCTGCTCGACGACGGGCCACGAGATGAAGGCTGATGTCGAGACGATTAAGACGTACATTACCGGCAAGCGGTACCAGAAGGCGCTCAACCTCAAGTGGTCGATCGCGTCGTACGCGCCGATGTTTGCCGCCCACCTGGACGAGTCCAAGAAAGACCTGGTGTGGTGCAACGTGACAGAGACGGCCATCGCGCGCGACCGCAAGAGCGTTGAGAAGCACATTGCCGCCCACAAGTATCAGAACCAACTGCCGATTTGGCAGGAGCAGGAAGCAGCCAAGAAGAAGGCGGCGGAGGAGGAGGCACAGAGGCGAGCAGCTCGCATCGAGGCAGCCAAGAAGAGGAGGCTCGCGGCTGCTAGCGAGGGAGAGGAGAATGCAGAGGAGAACCAGCGGCCTGCCAAACGCGCGAAGACCAGCAAGAAGTAGACGGCTGTACAAAGTGTTCATACCGCCAAGATGTAGCCATGCAGTTCACACGTCACATAGTTTTTGGCTTCGAGTTTGTCAGACCATTTTTCGTGGGCAAGGTTGTGCATCCATTCAACTTATATTGGTGGACACTAAGGCATCCTAAATCTATGCCTAAGGACGCACAGATCGGCTACGGGAATTGCTCCATGACTGCGGCAAAAGCAATTTGATGCCGGAAGTGCCGACAAGATGTAGCCATCACACGTCACATATTTCTTGAATAGAAAATTCTGGAAAACTTAAAGGAGTGCACGCTTGGTCTCACTTCCTAAATTGCCGCAAAGATGTTCGGAGGCGACGCAACGCTGCCCTTCTCGCGCCACTCGGACGTGCTGCACGGACCCGTGCCAGCGGACCCGACCGAGCTGGAGAACCTGGTGGCCGAGCTCAAGCGCCGCGGCAACGCCGCCTTCCAGCAGAAAGCGTTGGAGGAGGCCGAGGTGCTGTACTCGCGCGCCATCGCCGTGAACGAGAGCAATGCGCAGCAAAACCAACACATCTTCTTCGCCAACCGCTCAGCCGCGCGTTGCTCCATGGGCAAGGCGGTGCTGGCGCTGGAGGACGCAGAGGCCTGTGTGGCGCTGGACGCCACGTACGCCAAGGGATTCTTCCGCCAGGCGCAGGCGCTGGTCAAGCTGGAGCGATACAAGGAGGCACTTAAAGCGCTGGACAAGGCCAAGGCTCTGGAGAGCAACAACAAGTCGGTGAACACGCTGTACACCACGGTACAGGAGCTGGCGAAAAGGAGAAGTCCGCGGCCGCCCCCGCACCCAGGAAGGTTGTGACGCGGGTGGAAATGGCCGACTCGCAACCGAGCGCGTCTGTCTCCGCCAACACTGGTATGAAGAAGTCGACCAGCGAGGACGTCGCCATGGAGGAAGACGACACGGAGATTGTCGGCCATGTGCGAGGATACAAGAAGCTGGCGGATGGCCGAGTGACCACGTTCTTCAACAACGAGCTGACGGAGGAGGCCAAGCAGTTGATTGGCGACATTGCGCCCAAGAAGGTGGCGGATGTGGACAAGGTCCAGATTAAGAGCGTGGACGGTGGGTCGGCCTGGAACCAGGGCAACACGTTCGAGGAGAAGGACATGACGTCGTGGGCTAAGGATAAGCTAGAGAAGATCTTGTCGGGCATCTCGGCGCCACTGGGCGCTGGCGAGGGCGAAGTGGCGTCGTTGGAGGTGTCGAACCTCGAAGGCGACGCGTCCATCGCCGTGGTGCGTGGCGCTAAACGATACATTTTCGACTTTACCTTTACGCTCGGGGTCACGCTCAAGCTGACCGAGGGCTCCGTTGCTGGCGACCTGCGGTTCCTGGATCTGAGCTCGGATTGCGGAGGCGACTACGACGTGGAGGCCGTCGTGCCGTCGCGCTACCAGTCTGCTGGCGGCAAGGCACTGCATGCGGCGCTGAACTCGTCGTCGTCCCCATTCCGCAAGGCCATCGCCGCCCAGCTTGCCAAGTTTGTGGAGGAGTATCACTCGTTCTAAGTACAACGATAGATTTTGTTTTGCGATGGCATCGCTCTTCATTGCATGGCAAGACTTGGCGTTGGGGGTCTGCTATGAATTGGGTCTAAATAGTCATAAACGTGCATGGGGAAGCTAGAGGAACGTGTGACCGCAGCCTACTCGTCCGACGGCTTGTACGACGACGAGGCCACGCCCAGGATGGCGGCCATCTCGGCCGCACCGTAGTTCTTGGCGTCCTTGTTGGTCTGGCGCTTGCGGTAGTGCAGTCTCCTGGAGACCGTGGTCTTGTCCCCGGTCTTCTTGCCCTTCTTACTCTTCTTCCTGTCTTTTTGGATTTCTTGTCTTTCTTGCTCTTCTTCTTCTTGTCCTTCTTGCTCTTAGACAAGCTAGCATCCGACTCGTCTCCGTCCTCGCTGGCCTGGCCGCCGTACGACGCGTTGAGCTTCTTGAGCACGTCCGCAAAGCCGCCGGCCGTCTCGGACCAGCCCTGCACCTCGGCCTGCTTCAGACTGCAGCCCACGCCCAGGTTCTCCGAGCGGCGCGCCACCTTGACGTGCGTGGCCTGGCCCTGCAGGTCCTTGCCCACGCCCTTACCGGCCTGCCAGCCCATCTTGACCAGCATCTTGAAGCCGAACTTGGACGTGTCGGCGGCCCATGCCATGTTCTGCATGCCGCCCACGGCCACCATCTTCTTGCCGGCGTCGTCCTCGGCAGCGGCGGCGGAAGAAGAGGAAGCCACGTCTACAGCCGACATGCTTGGTGTGCAGGAGGTACAGGCACAGAGAGAGAGCTGGCGGCTTGACTTGTGCAGAGCCCTTCGAGCTATGGGCCAGTCAAATCTGTAGGCAGACAGTGATAGCAGGACGATTTTCGGTTAAAGTGATACATTAGTTCGCAGTTAGTGCTTAGAGCGCTACTATAGTAATTTTGATATTGCTTTCGATCTGTCAGCTCTTGTAGTAGAACTACTATATGATTGAATTATTACTACTCGAGAATCTAAGCGCGATCATGGAGGGCGCGACCACCATTGATGAACTGGAACCAGCTCCATCACTCAAATCCACTGCGTCTGGCTGTGAGCGAAGGCTTGGTACCCAGGGCCAATTGGGCGAGTGCAATAATATCTGTTGCGACGAGCCAGACTGAACTTCGTTACCAGTCGATTGCGCCAATGGAGACGTCATAGTCCTTTATTCGCACACGCACGATGCACAGTAAAACCGTTCACCCCAAATCGTATTAATACAGCTCATTACTGCGTATGTGGTGGATACCATGTCCGCAAACAACCATCTTCGTCAGCTCTTCGCACAAGCAGTCAGTTTTTTTATTATTGCAGAGTTGACAGACGCGAGACAGAATTTTGTTGGGTTTTGAGGCTGCTGGAAAACTGTGCAATGAACACGAAGCGACAGCATTACAGCGAGCCCATCGACAATCTTCTCAGAAGCGCTCATGTGCGACGTACTTGACTTCGAACCTTGATGCATTTTTGCGCCAAAAATCGCGCTTCCACAGCGCTTCGCGACAACCACAACTTACGAAAATTGACGGCTTCTGGTTTACAGTGTTGCGTAGTATTTCGCAACTATTTGCTGGCAGCGGCATAAATGCTAGATAATATACTAGTAGTACTTTGAGTCTCACGCCGAACTACTGACTATTGTTGTAGTTGACCAGTATTTTACTATTAATGTTTTGTCGAGTAGTAGTTATTGCCTTCAAAACTTCATTGGCCAACAAGCGATGGCGAGCATCTTCGTGCGTAACCTGCCGTTCGGCGTGACGCAGGAGGAGCTGGAGCACGTCTTCGGCGACATCGGCCCCGTCAAGAAGATCGATGTCATCAAGGAGAAGGGCAAGCGCAAGAGCGAGATGCTCACGCGCGGTTTCGCCTTCGTCAAGTTGTACGTCCATGGCTGCCCTGTGCCTCGTTTCGCTTGCTGTCGGTGGTGCATCTAACAATGTATCTCTGTGCGATTGCCTAGTGCTGTGGAGAGCGATGCTGCGGTAGCAGTCAAGAAGCTCAACAAGACAGACTTCCAGGGCCGCAAGATGCTCATCGGTGCGTAGTGCTGTTCGTTGCAGGCAGATTTGTGCAGATGTGCTGACTCTTGTGGCGGTTAATTGCATAGACTTTGCCATGGAGAAAGGAAAGCGTCGCGGCAACCAGGCTTCAGCCAAGCTTGCTGCTGCTGAGAAGGAGCCTGACGTTGCAGAGGAGGCTAAAGAGGAGGCAGAGCAAAGTGCACAAAAGGAGGAGCCGGAACAACCAGAGGAGGACAAGGAGAAGGCCAAGAAGGACCACAAGGCGGCGAAAGAGGAGCGCCGTGCTGCGAAGGCAGCCAAGAAGGCTGCGAAGGTCGAGGAAAAAGCCAAGGAGGCTGTTGTTGAGGACACGCCAAAGAAAAAGTGGAGTCGGTTGAGCCGGAGAAGAAGAAAGTGAAAGCCAAGTCGACTCCTTTTGTTGAGTCGACTCCCGCTGTTGAAAGCGCTGCCGACGCTTCTACTGGGGGAAACCACATTCAGAGCGAGCGCAACGCAAGGCGCCGACAGCACCGCGAGTTCCTGAGACAGGTGGAGCATCGAAAGGAGGAGCAGGCGAGCGAAGATCAAAAGTCCGTGCTGGTTTTCGGTCTGGGTGCTGACGTGACCCAGAAGCACATGCTCAAAAAGGCGAAAAAGGTTGGCGCGGTTGTCAAGGTGGAACTCAAGGAGGAGGCCCGTACAGGCAAGAAATATGCCCTCGTGCAGTACAAAACGACAAAAGATGCGGCTCTGGCGGTGGCGAAGTTGGACCACCACGTTTTCAAGGGTACGATGCTCCAGGTGAAGAGTGCAGCAAAAGCCATTGTGGCGGAGGAAAAGGGTGCTGTCACACCAGGACACCCGAAGCGCGCGGCTGAGGCGGAAGGACTGCGACTTATTGTGCGCAACCTTGCCTTCCAGACCACGGACAAGGATCTCGAGAAACTCTTTGAGGTGCACGGCCCGCTGTTTGAAGCCCGCATCGTGCGCATGCCAGTGGATGATGACAAGGCAAAGCAGGACGACGATGCTGAAGAGCTCGCCAACAAGGAACCGGTGGTTGGTCGCAGCCGTGGATTCGGCTTCGTTCAGTTCCGCGACGTTGGTGACGCGCGCACGGCTGTAGAGAAACTCAACGGACACAAGCTAAAGGGCCGTGACATAATTGTGGATTTTGCGTTGTCAAAGACGAAGTACCTCGAGCAACAAAAGCAGCAAGAGGAGCAAGCAGTTGCTACTAGTGCTGCTCCTGAGGATAACGATGATGCGGGTATGAGCAGCGATGAAGACGAAGATCAACTCGAAATGGCCACTGACGATGAGGTGGAGGAAGGGTCGGACGACTCGGACGAGGAGGAGGAGGAGGACGAAGTCATGGAGGAAGCTGCGTCGATCCCCAAGGAGGACACGGAAGCGCAGCGTGAGCGCACTCTATTTATCCGAAATTTGTCTTTCCAGACATCCGAAGACGGACTGCGCGAGTTTTTCAAGACCTTCGGTGCCGTTGAGTACGCCCGAGTTGTGTACGACAAGGGATCGGGGCTGTCGAAGGGTGTGGGCTTTGTCCGGTTCAAATTGGCCGACGTGGCTACGGACGTTTTGGCACGCGGCGAGCAGAACCACGTTGGCGACGACAAGAAGAAACCCAAGAAGGACAAGAAGAAGAAAGACAACATGTTTACTCTGTCAGCGCTCGCGGACGGTGGTGACGATGCACTCACCCTGGACGGGCGTCAACTCATCGTAACTCGAGCCGTGTCCAAGAATGACGCTGAGAAGCTGGCTGATTCAAATGCCCGTGAACGACGTCGCTTGGATAAGCGCAACATGTACTTGGCCTACGAAGGTACGCTTAATGTGAACAAGATGGCAGATGCCGAGCTGGAGCTGCCGAAGATGGACATTGATAAGCGTCGGCGAGCCATCCGCGAGAAGAAGGAGAAGCTTCAGAACCCGATGTACTTCGTTTCGCCTATGCGTCTGTCAGTACGCAACTTGTCTTCTGCGCTGGATGACCGCCAGTTGAAGAAGCTTTTCCACGACGGTGCGAGCGCCGGTATGCGAGCTGGCAACGTGGACCTCGCAGAGATTAAACCTGAACTGCTTCCCAAGGGAAATCCTCCTGTCAAGGTACGCATGGCGAAGGTGGTGCGTGATCTGGATTCAGCCAAAGCAGGAAAGAGCCTGCTCGCGCGGCTACGGTTTTGTGGAGTTTGCCGAGCACGTGCACGCCTTGGCAGCTCTGCGGATTCTGAACAACAACCCGAAGTACACATTGCACGCTGCTGGAAGGGCGGCTGCTGCCGGGGCGCCCGAAAGCTCAAAGTCACGGCTGATTGTGGAGTTTGCGCTGGAAAACCACGGAAAACTGAAACTGCGTGAAAAGCGCGCCGCTGATGCCGCCAAAAAGCGCGAGGAGGAGCGTGCGTTGAAGGAGGCGCAGGGTGAGGCAGGTGGCGATGCTGACAACAGCACCAAGAAGAGCCGTGGCCAGCGCCAACGCGAAAAGAAAGCTGCGCGCCCAGGCCAAGGCCGAGGCGGCTGGCGGTGCTGGCAACAACAAAAAGCCAAGAAGGCAGCGAAGGTAGCGAAGGAGGTGAACCAGCAGCCAAAGAAGCGGAAACGTGCGGAGGCTCCGAGTAGCGACGCTGAGGCGGATGCTCTGGCGTCGTTGGAACAAGGTACCTCAAAGAAGGGCAAGACGCTGTCTCGCAGCCAGCGCAAGCATGCCAAGGAGTTTGAAAAGGAGAAGTCGTTCGAGGAGCTTGTGCGCAGCTACAAGAAGGAAATCTTTGGCGAAAAGCCAGCGCCCGGAAGTGCCGCCAAGCGAGGCGAAGACACGAAGGTGAAAGATCGTTGGTTCGACTAACTTGCGGTTAGATTCACGTCCAGGAGACGCTAGAAGACCGCTGCGGACACTTGTGGCGGTCGAAAATATAGGTGCATGCTACGTTTACTACTGTTCTGATCTGTCAGTTCATTCCGCTACAATTAGCTTCCGTCTTGAGCGATTTTTGCGCGTTAGTTGTCCTCAAGACCTGGGCAACGATGACGATGATTGCCACATTTGCGATTTCAAACGACCACTTCGTCAGCACCCACGAAGACGAGCTGGCTGCTGACAAACGAGCGGGGCAACTTGCATGGCATGAGATCTCCTTGCGCCGACATGTTTTCCTTCTTCGCCAGCACGCCGCTGATCGTACAGCAGTCACCCGCGCACCGAGTGCTGGTGGTCATCCCCGTGCAGCGCGAATGTTGCTCTGCGCTCTGCGACAGTAGCGCGCGCGTCCCGTATTCCACGGCAGCCATGAGCTCAACGCTCGCGCCAGCTCGTCCAGGGGTGGACTTTGTCGAAGCACGAGGCACGGTGCTCTTCAATTCCGGTCAGGAACGAGCGCTAGTTGCGGTGGAGATCCTTCCCGTCGAGCGTGACGACTTACAGACGCTTGCTCAGCGCGGGTTTGCAGTCGTCCTCGACGCGCCGATCCACTCGCCCGCACAGTCTCGAGTGTCGGCAGAAATTGTTGTCGAATCTGCTGCGGTTCTTCCGGGGCCTCAAGTGGTTCGGAGACGGCGGTGGTGATACTGGTGGTGGTGGGGTTCTGCTGCTAGTGGCCTTCTACTGGTTCCGGTCCAGATGCGCTGCCATGCCGCACAAGCCCCGCGCCTTTGAGTACAAGGTGTTGCTGCGATCTCGACGCCATTCCGGGGCCAGCGAGGAGATGCGAGATGCGTTGGCTGCCACAAGCAGGATCAAGAGCGGCATTCGACGCATGGTGCGTCGTGCCGGCTCGTTCAAGAACTGGAAGGCGGTTGTCGAGCCCCGCAAGCAGGGCGTGCCTCACGTTGTGGCACCGGAGCTCGAAGATATTGGAGACCCCGTGGAGGAGCTGGGCGATGAGAAAGAAGGCTCGGAGGGGGTCGACGAAGAACCGGAGCTGGAGTTGAGAGAGCACTTGGCTGCCATCCAGAGCGCTCGCCCCAGACAGTAGCGGAGCTGAAGTAATATTTATTGAAGCAGCAACAAGATGAGTCACCCGAAAACATTTCGCTGCCCAGCCACCGCGATGGCGACCAACACTCAGAACAGCGTCGTAGCGAACTTCGCCAAGCGGCTGCGACGGCATGCTCTGGAGACGCTCGAGCTCGAGAAGGAGGAGGCCCACGCCTTAATTGATGCGGTGTTTGCAGCCAACTACACCGGTGATGACCCCGTGGTCCAGAGTCTGCCTGCCAAGACTCCGCGGGTTCCTAGCGGCAAAATAAGTTGGAAAACACATGACTTGGTGCCAGTGATGCGTGGATTCCTGAAGGACATCGAGGCTGCCAACGAGCGAGAAAAGGACAACGACGAAGTTGATGAGCTTCGTGTCTACGGGTTGCTGCCGTCCAAAAAGGGCTTCGAGGCTTCGTACTTCACCATGGACTCGAGTGCTTTCCGGGGCTTCTGAAACGGAGCCCCACGTCGACTTGACCATGACGGTGGAGCTTGGCCACGAGACATGGACACTGGGGAGAGCTTGCGCCGGAAGAATGAGTCTCGGTGGAAAGAGCTCAGCGATCTGTGGTGGCGTCGTTTCTTCCGAACCGACGCAGTGGAGAAGGAGGAGAAGAGGACATTCGCGAGAGCGATCTCGACGGACGGATACGGCGTCTCCATCCACATGAGCTGCCCTACCAGAGGAAAGAAGAAACGAGCCAAGAAACGGCGATCGAGCGGCGACGTGGCAGCCGACGCCACTACGTCGGACGTCCTGGAACCCAGGCTCTCCAAGACACCGAAGGGCAAGCTCACCGACTACGACGTTGTGTGGGGATTGATCCGGGCCGAACAGACTTCATCACGGCAACCAACAACGCGGGCAAGACTGTGCGCTTTCGCACGACTGCATACCGTAGTGCCAGTGGGTTCATGCGGTCGAGCCGCCGCTCCAGGAACGAGATTGCCAAAGACACCGAAGTGCGCGACCTCCTTCGAGCCACGCCGACCAAGAAAACGGCGAGCCTATCGGTCTTCATGGAGCACATCAAATTTTTCTTTGAGCACGGCCGCAAGCTACTAACTTTCTTCTACAGACCAATCTTCAGGAAGTTAAAGTTTCGCCGATACACGCAGAAGACCCGCCAGATCGACCGTGCCATCAATGAGATGGCGCCAAACAACAAAAAGACGATCATTGTCTTCGGTGATAGTGGTGCTGCTTGCAACTCTCTAAGAGCTTTCCAATGCTCCTTCAGTGCGCTTCTCGAGGTGCTGATAGTCGATCCGTAAGAGCGGTATCTCGGAAAGGACGATGAAGTAGTGAGTGTGTGTGCGCTCGAGTGGGGAAAACCAAAAGTGTGTATTTCCGAGTGTCTTGTGTTGGTGAGGGAAAAGCTCGCCCGCTGACAAACCCTCAAGACTAGCCTATCAACTTCATCCTAGTAAAGCTGTATAGACTTGTGGGTTCACGTCAATGACACTCATGCCAATGACCACGGGCACGCATGCCTCGCTAGTGTCCATCAATCCCGCAGGATTGCTGGCACACTATTTGTCTTCCATCTTTCCAGTCCTTCACAAGCCACACTCGGACCTCGCACATCATGTGCTGCAACCGCAGTGACCTTCAGGGCCAGCCACGCATGGCTACCCATTGCTCTTACTCACATCAAGAACTGTCCGGCCGGCCCTGTCAAAATGTTAGCCCGCCGTCTCGCATCTCGATGTGAAGTCGTCGTAGTGGACGAGTTCAGAACCAGCTGCATGCACTTTGACTGTGCATGCGCTGCGAAGATGACCAACCAGACCACCAAGCGCGTCTTCCGCAACGAAAAAGAAAAAGTCGTGAAGGTGCACAAGGTGCTGCATTGCTTGACGAAGAATGGAGGCTGCGGCTTGACCGTCGACCGGGACGTAAATGCGTCCAAAAACATTCTCAGCATCATCATGCGGCAGCTACGAGGTGACCCGACACGGCCCGAGAGTGTAGTGAGTTCAACGAAGAAACACACTGCTAGGAAGCTGGCGCTTCCTGGAAGTCCAAATGTATTGCGATGCCACCAGGCGCAGTCAGTCGGCCTGATGGTGGTTTCCTAACTCCTATCTCTGCCAGCCTAGCATCGCATGTCATGCGATGCTCCGTGAGTGGGCGGAGGCTTGTCTGTAACCAACCTACCACTACACTGCCCTCCCAAGCCTTAGCCACTCATGCTTGCTAGCACCGCACGTCCGGTTGTGCGTTGAGCGGCGGCCTCTCCGTTGGCCGTCCTAAAGCTTGGTATGTGAGGCGATGTGCCTCTGTAGTTTTCTGTTCTTAGATGCTGCGGCAAAATGGTGCAGCAGCGCTGGTATGTCCTTGCCCAGTTGCTTTGCAGTTTCCCATGAGTCTTCGATCGGCTCGAGCCCCTTCCAGCCGACGAGGACTTCGTAGTCTTTCTTGTCCTTGGACCACCGAGCTTTCTTCAGCTCCTCGACTGCCAAAACTATTCCTTGGGCCGCTATGTGGTCCCGTAGCTCTTCAGTCACTTGGAGGGAGCTGTCAGCATAAAACTTCAACCGAGAGGAGTGGACATCCATTTCCACTCCGGTCAGCAAGTGTCGGACGGCGAAAGAGTGTGCATCCGCTCTGGTTACTTGATAGGGGCCCACCCACGTAACCAAGAGTTTGTCGTTGTGCTTTTGGTCGACCCGCGATCGCAGCACGTAGTCACCGACGTCAAAATTTGGGCGTTGGGCATATTTTTGCATTTTCTTGTTCCGCTCAGTCTGTCGAGCACGTTCAATGCTCATCGGTTTATGGAGATCTTGAATGATTTTCCGTAGCTCACCTAGCCAATTCGTTATGGCTTCGGGCTGCTCGGGCACTCGCATGATCTTTTCTGCTTCTTGTTCATGCACAATGCCAACGGCGAAGGCAAGGGCAAGCCGCAGAAAAGTTCCACTGGAGCTCTGTGTCCCAACGATGGAACTGCTGTGTGGTTCATGTTTGCTTGCAGCATGGGGACGAAAATGTCCAATCGTGCGTGTCGACTTTGTATTCCAGACACATTGCACGAAGGACTTGAATGATGTCACGGTTTGCTCTCTCCACGCTACCATTTATCCAAGGTGAATACGCGACAGAGAACTGGTGCCGTGCCTTCAAACGCTTACATAAGTCCGCCATCACTTCGTTTTTAAAATGGCTACCTTGGTCACTTATCCACACCGGTGGCACTCCATACCTACTGTGCCACGCGAGAATCGCTTCAACAACAACAGTGCTTGTAGGACTAGCGCAAGGTGTGAGCTCGGTGAAATGCGTGGCCTCATCTTTAAGAACCAGCAGGTAACGATCGCCAGCAAACGTGTCACCAAGTGACAAAAATCAAAATGCAATGCTCCATTTCGCTCGTTCGTTCGGTGTGTAGGGCCCCATGGCCTTTGGATAATCTTTCCGCCCTTCACGTGCTTACACATGAGGCAAGCGGCCAAGAAATCATCCACTCTAGCACGCAAACGATGCACGTCGAAGTGCCTTCCGACGCATTCCATCATGGCTTCGCGTCCTCTATGGCCTTGAGGACCACAGTGTGAGACCACTAAAAGCCTCTGTAGAAGATCATCAGCCTGGCGAGGTATCCACAGCTTTCCATTGATACGCCATCCCGTTTCCTCATCGCCTACAGCAGACCGCGGCCGATCCGCTGCGTGCAACACCTGAGTAGCAGAGATCGCGGCAAAAGTAGGCCATTCAAAGTCGGGGTCGTCAAGGGGCGCAATTGCGGGAATTCTTCCAGCTGACTCGGCTCGGCGTGCGCTGCCGCCGCCTCTTTCTTTGCTGCGCGGTGTCTTCGTTTCCGTCGTGGTTGGTCTCCTTGTACTGGTTCATCTCGCTCGCGTTTCCGCAATTTCATAGTCTGTAGTCGAAGAATGCCATCATGGCGGCCAGCCCATCGGCTTACCATGTCTGCCCAGACATTTGATCCACCGTCGATATGTTCCACGACGTATCGGTACTCCAACAGTTTCGTTGCCCACCGTAATAATTTCCCTCGTATTTGCTTTTTCACTTCTTTGCCAGGTGCAAACAAGTAGACTAAATTTCGGTGGTCACAGTATAACTTGAATCCACCTGGACGTAAGAGTAAGTAGCTCAGTTTCTCACAGGCGCACACGATGGGGTAAGCCTCTTTTCTATGATGCTCCAATTGCACTGAGAACCGGTGAAGCTACCACTTAAACATGTGAGCAGTTGATGTGCTTGTTCGTGCACTTCCTTGGTGGGCTGCCAGTGCTCCACTTGGCTGACTAGGACGCTCCAGCCCGAATCCGACGCGTCCGTCAACAGACAGGTCACTGCTCCCTCCTTCGGAAACGCTAGTGTCACACTCGCCGCCAGCATCTCCTTCATTGCGTCGTATGCTGCTCTCTCCGATTCACTTAGCTCAATAGCAATCCCAACCGCTACTCGTTTCGTTCGTTTAGATGCTCGCGATAGCGACAAATCAAGTGCGTCTTGGAGCGGTCGAGACTGACGGGCGTAGTCGATCAGTGAATCCCGCATCCAATTCGTAGCACAAAGAAATTGTTGTAGCTCCGCGGCCGTCTTCGGGTATGGCATCGCTTGCAAAGTTCGGATGCGCTCCGGGTCATGGTGCACGCCGTCGCCGTTGATTAGCTTGCCACACCATCGCACTTCACGCTCAAATAAACTGGACTTCTTCGGACTAATCTTGAATCCAAAGAAATCGAGCAGTTCAAACAATCGCTCGAGTTTGTTGAGGTAAGTACGGGCGTCACACGCAAATAGCAGTAAATCGTCAATCCAGACGAGTAAGTACTTGTGGAGAAGTTCCTCTAGGCACTTTTGGATTGTCGCCTGGAAGAAGAGCGCGGCATCTGTACATCCTTGCGGCACACGACGCGGGGTGTAAACTTTGCGATGTGTCATGTATGAGAGCCGCTCTTGACACTCCTCGGCGAGGGCCAACTGCCAGTAGCCCTTGATAAAATCAAACAACCCAAAGTACTTGGCTCCTTTCACGACTTCGAGGTCCGTTTGCAGGTCGGGCATGACGCCGACAACTGCCTCGATATGTGCATTCACTGGTTTGTAGTCGGCGGTTTGTCGAAATTCACCACCACTCTTACGAACAGGAAGGGCCGGGCAGGCCCAACGACTCTCAGTATTCTCGTATACCCAGCCCAGACGCACTAATTCATTGTTGAACTGGTCAAGGAAATTCCGCACTTCAGGTGGGTATCGCCTTGCTTTGCATCGGTATGGCTGCGCGCCAGGTTTGAGGCGTATCTTCATCGGCGGCACTCGCGCGGGCGGGTCGTCCCCGAGTTTCAGACGCCAGATGTCAAATCGTGTCGCGATTCGCCGTAGTTTACCTGCTAGAGCTTGAGGGAAACCCTTCGTCAACGCATCCTCGATCAATTTCTCCACAGCGGCCAAAACATCATCTTGCAGTTCTGCAACACTCCCAATTTGCGGTTCATCCGCATCATCAAATTCATCATCTTTTTCATCACGAACAGCATTGGCAACAAACAGATCGAGCTGCCTCTGCACGTCAATCCCCAACATCATCAACACATCATTACCCAGTAGAAACTCGCTTGAATCCCCAGGAATGACGAAACATTCGACTGGTTTTGCGATACGAACACTACCGGCAACTGTCCGTAGTCTCAGATGTAAGTTCACCACCATATTTACTTCGATCAGCTTGCCATCGGCTCCTTTGCACTGGAAAGGTTCATCTAGTTCCACACCTTTCACCTCCGGGCAAGCTTGCAACAATTTCCTGTACTCGATCATGCTCATGCCAGACCTGTCGGCGCCGCTGTCGGTGCAGAAAGCCACTGTGTAGGCGTCTTCCAACACGACTGAGCGGGTCTGTGTCGGCAGGCATTCGGCAAGTCGTCGTAAATTAGCGGTGCCTCCCCGCGCGACTCGTGCCTCCTTTGTCACCTTTCTTGGGGTCAAGTCGCTCACGGTCTTTCTCGGTCGCCGTGGGGCAGTCACTGAGGTAGTGCTTCCCATGGCAATGAAAACAACCTGTTTGGGGGCCTTTCTTCACAGCGGCCGGCTTTGGCCCAACAGCCTTCACAACAGAACGGGTAGCGTTCTTCGGTCGCTTTGGTTGATGCTGCTCTGGACCAGCCGGGTTCTGTCTCTTCTTGTATTGACCTGCGTCCTTACTGGTAGCTCCTCGCTCACGCTTCAGAGCGCGGTCTTCAATCGCTTGTTCCAGTGCTTGCTGATTAACCAGCTTGGACAGCAACAGGACGCTCGTTTGAGCTTCCGGGCATCGGTAGTCAATTTCATTTTTGACTTTCTCCTTTAAGCCCTTGGGAAGCGAGTTCACGAGCAGCTTGCACTTCTTCTTCGCTCCCTTGTCACCTTCGAAGAAACTGGTAAAACCATACTTCTTGATGAGTGAGTTACACAAGAGGAAATAGTCGGTCACTCGTGACTGGATATCCGTATTCGTCATTTTCATCTTCAATTCCTGCAGGAATAATTCATTCACCGGAGGCAACACCTGGTTCTGATAGCTATCCGTGATCTCGTGAATCTTCTTCAGCAGGAAATCGTCTTCCACGGCGCTCTTCTCCACGCCCCAGCTTGCTTCGCAAAGCGTTTCCAACAAATCGTCATCAAACGAACTCTTCACACTCCTCAGCACCGCATCGATGTCTTCTTTGCCGTCCTTGCATCGCTCCTTCATTGCCTCTTCGTACTCCTTACGAAGTTTCAACCACTCCACCAACGCATCACGGGAGGTAGAGGTCACTTTCGGGGCAGTGACTGTGGCGAAGATCGGCTGCGGGACTCGGGGTACGCTGGAGGTGGTCGTGGGGTCCGTCGTCGGGGCGGTGGCAGCTGCTTCCGCGGCGCTCGTGTCGTTGGAAGCGTTGCCGTGGGCACTCTCGTCGTTGGAGTACGTAGTCATGTTCGGTCAGTTAAAATGCCTCGTCGCACTCTCAGCTAAAGAATTCTTTGTAGTGAGTTCAACGAAGAAACACACTGCTAGGGAAGCTGGCGCTTCCTGGAAGTCCAAATGTATTGCGATGCCACCAGGCGCAGTCAGTCGGCCTGATGGTGGTTTCCTAACTCCTATCTCTGCCAGCCTAGCATCGCGTGTCATGCGATGCTCCGTGAGTGGGCGGAGGCTTGTCTGTAACCAACCTACCACTACAGAGAGACTGAGACGCCAACCACGGTCGACTCCGCCACGCCAGACTCACCAGTGATCCCCGATCCATTTTACCCAGCCAGGCCATCCATCGGGTGGTAACCTCAAGGAAGCAGGTCGTCTCGCAGCGTCGTCTGCAGGCATTGCTGGCCGCCGGTCCGACAACTCCACCAAAACAGCAAAGGAAAGTAGTAGGAGCGGCATTAATTCATCTTACAGCTTGTTCTTGTAGAAGACGATCTTGCCGTCGTCCTCGACAAACTTGCAGTAGGTGAACGATCGCCAGAGCGCCTTGGGCACGGGGGTGGCGTCCTTGAGGTAGAACTTGCCCAGGATGGGCTTGATGGCGTTCGTGGCCTCCTCGCAGTGGTAGAAGGGCATCTTGGAGAAGATGTGGTGGCACACGTGTGTGTCGACGATGCGGTGCACCACGCCGTCCAGGTAGGCCCCGAAGGAGCGGTCGACCGTGCAGAGCGCGCCACGCAGCCAGCTCCACTCGCCCTCGCGGAAGTGCGGGATGTACGTGTCCGTGTGCTGCAGGTACGTGATGAGCACCAGGTAGGCGTTGACGATCATGTACGGGACAAAGTAGAACTTGACCATCGTGTGGAGCCCGAACGTGTGCACCAGCGCCGAGAGCACGCCCAGCATGAGCACGAGGAAGATGTCGCTGAGCACGATCATCCAGCGCTCGCGCTCGGCGTAGATGGCCGAGTACGGGTTGAAGTGGCTGCGCGGCTTGCCCCAGTACTTGCTCGGGCCCGTGGCGTTGAAGAAGAGGTAGCCGGGCATCCAGCCCACGACCAGCATGTAGACGATGCGGTAGAGCTGGTAGAGCGGGGCGTCCTGCAGCGTCTCGTTCCACGACTCCTCGACGACCGAGCGCGTGACTGGCACGAACACCTCGTCGTTCTCGCAGCTGCCCGTGTTGGAGTGGTGCTTGCGGTGCGAAATGCGCCAGCTGTGGTACGGCACGAGCAGCGCCGAGTGCAGCACGAGGCCGATCATGTTGTTGACGACTTCGCTGGAGCAGTAGGCCTGGTGGCCACACTCGTGGGCCACGACCCAGATGCCTGTGAGATAGCTGCCCTGGAAGAACCAGTAGAGCGGCCACAACGCGTAGGCGGCGTTGCCAGTCTGGTCGATGAATGTGGCGGCGTAGAAGAGCGCGGCGCACGTGAGCGCGTTCTTGATCATGTAGTACGTGGACGTGATGAACGACCGCTCGAAGCAGTGCTTGGGGATGGCGGCGCGCAGCTCGCGCAGCGTGAACTGCGGCAGCTCCAGCGGCAGCGGCGCCGGGGCCCCTCGACGTGCTTGTAGCCGGCCTCGGCCAGCAGTCGCTGCTTGGCCTCGCCGGTGGAGGCCTGCTTGGAGGCCGCGTCGGCTTCCGGGTTCAGGATGGCCATGGTGGGGTCGGGTGGGGTCGCTGACCTGCCGGTGGTTTGCAGCCGGAGAATCCGCAAGTGAGCACTGCAGTGCGAGGAGGTTTACAGCCGCACAAGCCGCGGGCAAAGGCTGCACCGCGCCGGCTGAATGGCCGACAGGCGTGCTGGCGCCACGTCAGGCCCAATTCGAGCATGATGTCACGCCCCGGATGTGTCAACGGCGGCAACTTCACTGCGTCACCCGCGATAAGTACGACCTAGTCCCGCGTGGTGCGTCGGACCTGCCTCGAGCAGCGTCTTGCCGCCGTCGCCGAGCAGCACCAGCACCTTGGGAGCAGGCGGCGTTCGCAGCAGTCATGCCAGGGCCTCGATGCCCGCTGCTGGATGGGGGTAAGTGAAAAGCGGCGTCTTCAAGAATGCACCGCTGGAATGCATTTAACTTGCATAGAAACACGGGGAAAGCTGTGGTCGGGAAGGCTTTGCCGCCGCCGCAATGCTTATCCGCGGCGACACCACCAGAAGCGCCGAGATCGGATACCAGTGCAACAGCAGTCATTGGCCATGCAGCCCGGGCAGCAGCAGCAGCCACCGTCGGCCTTCTCGCATTGCATCGTCTTTGTCGGCTAGACGAAGGTGCAGCCCTGGTAGTTCCCCGTGGAGCTGCGGTGTCGGCTTCCCCTGGCGCCCGGTGCGTCATTCGCGTGCTATAGGTCCGCGCCCATTACACAAAGCAGAGCTGAGAGCGGCGTGGGGCTTGGCTCGAATCGAGTTGCCTGCATCTTCGCCTCCAGTCGATGGTGGCAGACACCACCGCCAGAATTCCCGGTGGTCGATGGGCAACAGCATCAAGGCGCGTCAAATATCCTCGGTAGCATGCTTAGATTGTCCGGCATCGTTTTATAGTCTTAGAAAGAAGTCCGAGCACGTTCGCTGGCTGGAGATTCCTGAACGTCCAATGTTCCGTCGAGGGCACGGCGACTAGAGCTGAAGCATTACAGCGTTAGCGTTAGGAGCAACACGCATTTCTGGGGCTCGAGTGATGGATTCAGGGGTGGCCACACGCACAGCAAGAGCACGACCAGGATAGAAGGCGAATTGAGCACGAGTCGCAGGGGTGAGAGCGTCGAGCTTGCGTGCCAGCAGGCACTTTTTCAGTAACATCGGCTTCATCCATTGCCACTTATAAAGAGCTCTTCTGGTGCCGGGTCTCCACCACTTGATCGCTACCTTGACAAGAAGACTATGGAGCACACAGAAAGAAGATGATAGCGTTTAGCAATGTCCCGCCCAAACGTGTGGAAGGCAAGCCAAGCCCGAGCGGTTGATCTCCATCTTGAGCTCAGAGGCTCCAGTATCGGCCAGTTATCGTGAACGCACATTCCCAAGCCATTGGCGTTCTTGATATGTTTGCGCCCGTGATCCGCACTCTTATACTGACGATGTATTTCTCGACAGCCCTTGCGTGTTCGCTGCGCCTCAAGTTTTAGCACAGTACTCGGTGATCTTGTCATCCGGGAGCATGAGGCGAACGACCCCCGTCGGGGTCTTTTTGTCTTCGACCGGCGAAATTCGAGCGGCAGTGGTGTCTGTGGTGAGCTGATGACTTGCCAACCATCCTGTAAATGTCGGTGGGACTGCAAGCGTCAGGGTTGTCGGTGGGCAGATGCCGTAGGCGTCGGAGGGGCTGCGAATGGAAAGCAACGAAGCCGACTTCTTAGGGGCCTTGTAATCGGCCCGGACTTCTTGATCGGACATTTGCTCTGTGGCGGCTGAGCAGCAGCTGCCGCTTCGAGTGCTTCCCTTGCTAACTGATCTCGCTACCTTCCTTTTATCAACTGCTGCCGTGGCCAGTTCCTTGCCGAAATCCAATGCACGCTGGGCTATCGATGCCCATCAGCGCGAAGGGCAAGATGGAGTTCTTCGCGCATGAGGACGAGCTGGTCGAATAGCAGTCGAGGAGCATATGTTATTCTATATATCGGTTTTCGTGCTGTGATTGGCCAGTTCTGCCCAATCACGGTGAGCCACTCGATTGGTGGTTGGAGCTTGCAGTCTCCGGCGACGCCCTGGTTAGTTCGGTTCTTTAGTTCTTCGGAAGCAAACATCACCATGTCCTCCACTGGAATCGCCGTGGGCCTCAACAAGGGTTTCCCCGTCAACAAGAAGCAGGTGGCTCCTCGCCCCGCTTCCCGCAAGGGAGTACGTTTCGCGCAGCAGTCGTTGGGGGATCGTCATGGTCGAGCCTCTCTCAGGTGGCAAGCATTTATTAACGAAATGCTTTTTACTAGCGCGCCGGCAAGAAGACCAAGCTTGTGCGCGAGGTCATCCGCGAGGTCGTGGGCCTCATGCCGTACGAGAAGCGCATCCTTGATATGATCAAGAGCGGTGGCTCGTCGGCGGAGAAGCGCATCTACAAGTTCTCCAAGAAGCGCGTACGTAGACCATCTTGAGACGCCGCCAACAGGAAAATAGGGCCGCGACTCGACAGGACGATTGCAACACAGGGAGGCTGACTATCGTTTGATGTATTTTGACCTTTTGCACAGCTGGGCACGCACCGCCGCGCTCTGCAGAAGCGCGAGGAGATGAAGGCGTACTACGCCGCTCTCCGCGCCAAGGCCGCCCACCACGCTTAAGGACCGACACACTTCCAGGGTTGCAGAGATAAAGGAACCGACTGCAGTGGGTCGGGGGCGGGCTCGAGTCCACTCGACGGTGACGTGGTGGGCTCTCGCTAGCTGGCTGCTGGTCGCTGAGATCTTCTAGCTCTAGGAGCGGCTTGCGCGCTGCCCGCCGGCCTCGAGCGCCTTCGTCTCTGTCGCTTCATTATTGAAAATAAAGGATCGCCAATCACTGCTTCAACCGAGTGCCCCGGCGCGTCGCGCATTTCCCGTCCTCTGCTTTGGTGTGCTGGTGTGCAGGTCATGCAGTGAACAGGTGCAGGCACAGGGCCCGACTACGCTGGCAAGGTATGTTATCGCGTGCAGGTCTCCAAGTTGAAGTGAGTGCTAATCTTTCGGCGTACCATTAGCCTTGGCGTGCCATGGAGTGCCATGGTGGCGGAGAAGGGTCGAGGCCGAAATAGGTGCAGGGCATGCTGGCGACCGTTCGCCAGAACTCGGCCTCGCTCTTGGGCTTCCTCACCTCGCTCCAGCTTGAGGCCACCGCGTATTAATAGTGGTAATCAGAACGTGTCTGGCCGAGCGCCGAGCGCACTGAGGAGGGAGGAGGGTCTGGGGACGAGAGCGATCTTAGCCCTGCGCGCACCCTGCCTCCCATCACGAAACCCGACACCTTGCTGCGCCGTCCAGCGAGCTCGAAGCTGGAGTGCCACCGCGAGACCAAGAGAGACCGAGAGACCGAGCGCGAACAGGCCGCCAGCGGCCGCGAGCAGAGCAAAGTGCAGGATCGCACCGAACCGGCAGGTGGCGACGCGCACGCCCCGCCCGTCGTGCTAGAGCCTTCCTCCATGGGGGTCGAGAACAAGGGGCACAAGCGCCAGGTGCTGCTGCACTCGATGGCGGCGCTCGCGCGTCGAAGCAGGAGTGACGGCGGCAGTCAAGTTAATGTTCGAGCGGCCGTGGTGACTGGTGAAAGCGACTCGGCCGTCCTTTCTGCCAACGTGTTGCCGCCGGCGCCATGTGACGAGGGGTTGCAGTGCACAAGGCAGCAAGCGCCAGCTTCCACACGAAGGCACTGAGGACGTGCCAGTCCTCGCCACGACTCGTAGGCAAGTCGTCCATCAGAGATGCAGCTGTGGCTCGCGGTCACGACGCATCTGGCACCGAGGAGGCGCTCACGAGGCGCGCCAAGAGCTTGATGGCGGCCATGCCGAGCGACAGCACCGGTGGTGACGAGTCGATCATGTACGCTGTGGCTCTGCTGCGCAAGTTGCAGCAGCACGCCTGCGAGAACGCGAGTGGAGAAGCAGCAGTGCAGCGCGAGGAGATCGACCAGATCCTGCAGGGGTTCTCGCGCGCACTCGAATCCGTCACCTCAACATGGGACGAGCGACGCGTCGAGGACACGATGCAAAAGCTGTTCGACACGCACTCGAATGTGTTCGACGAAAGCATGCAGAACTTTTTCATCCAGAACTTCCTGCATGAATCCGAGAGCGCCAAGACGTTTCGGACTGCGCTCCGCCGCACGAGTATGCTACGACGGTGTCTTATGGCCATGTACAAGTCCGAGCACAGCACAGGCGACAACAGCACTAGCGATGATAAAGGAATCGCAGCGCGTCGGTGGGGCGAGGCAGTCTCTCGAGTCATGAAGCAACGTCGAGAACTATCAATTGAAGTGTGTCCCGAAATCACGAACCCTGAAGTAGTGTTGGCGGTGAAGAAGGAGATCGGCAAAGTTGACTCGTGGGACTTTGATGTGTTTGCGGTACGTTGAGCGCAACTCGAAATTGCCGTCTGTGGCGGTTGTCTGACGTCGTCGTATGGACATTTGGATAGATCGCCGCAGCAGTTCCAGGCCAGACGTTGTGCATCATCGGCAATGCAATCCTTGAGCAGTACGATATTTGCTGCCACTTCCGGACGTCCAAAAGCACATTCAAACCTTGTTGCGGAAGTAAGCCACTCGAACCCAGCGAATATCCCGCTTGTACGCCAACTCACATTGTCCTTTTCGTTACAGAGTGGAACGGCGATATCACCCCCACCCGTATCACAACGGTACGTTGACCTCGTTGTCGTATCGGTTCCGGCGCGATGCCAATGCTGACAATGCTGTTTTGCAGCCGAGCATGCTGCAGACGTCACGCAGACTCTACACCACTTTCTATCGATCGGAAACCTTGGCAGTCTGTTCAACGAGCGAACAAAATGCACGGCTCTGCTTGCGGCAATTATTCACGATGTGGTAAGTTTTTGACAGACCGTGCTTCAAAACTCGTCCTGACGTTGAAGTTTTCGTGCAGGGTCATACAAGCTTCAGCAACAATTTCCACATCACTGTCAACGATGAATTGGCTGTGCAATACGTATACCGGTCTCCCTGGAGCACATGCACTGTGCGCTTGCCTTCCGCTTGATGAAAGACCCCGAGTGCAACATCCTCCAAGGACTGACCAGGATTGAGCAGCAGGAGGTATGTCGCTCAACCGAGCAATGTTCACTACCTCCCACTAAGTCGTCGTCGAACGTCCACAGGTGCGCAACTTGATCACCGACATGGTTCTAGCAACCGACAACAGCGTGCATTCGACATACCTCGCCAAGCTCGACAATCTCGTCCGGAGGTACGGCTCCGAAACTTCTTGTTTATCTGCATCCGCTTTTAACAGGCCCGGAAATCATCTGCAGAGCAACGGACGAAGGGTGGAAGGGCGCGGATCCAGAGGACGACCGCCTGATGCTGCAGATGGCCCTGCACGCTGCCGACGTGTCGAACCCGACCAAGTCGCTGCGGATGTATCTGGCGTGGACCGAGCGCATCAAGCAGGAGTTCTACCAGCAGGGCGACAAGGAGCGTGAGCTGCTTCTGCCCGTGAGCATCGGCTACGACCGCGAGCACCCGATCCCGCTGGAGAAGATGCAGGCGGGCTTCATCATTGGCATTGTGCGGCCGCTCGTTCTGTCGCTGAGCAGTCTGCCGAGCGCGCGTCTGGAGCACTGCAGAGCGCAGTTGGACGCCAACTTGAACCACTGGCAGGAAGAGATCAACCGCAACCAGCCCCCGAGGCCGAGCGAGGGCGAGGGCGACAACAGCGCACAGCAAGCAGCAACACAATAACTTATGAAGTTGCCGTTCTCCTACTTTCAGACTACAGTAGGAGTCCTAGATTAGGGTTTAACGTCGCACTTTATCGGGCGAGTATACTATTTCCAAGTCACGCAAACCTGGCGTCTCCAGCCGCTCGTTGCCACGCTCCCCCACAGCAGAACCGCCGCCAAGATGCTGAGCCTCGTCAAGAAAGTTGCCGCGCCGGCGGCTCGCCGCTCCCCGCCCAGGCCCGCTTCATGAGCCACGGGCCCGCCCCCGCTGAGGGAAGTCTGGAGGCCAAGGTCCGCCATTACCTGCCCGAGGACTACCAGGTGCGACCCTGTATCAACAGGATTATATTCCAGTCTGAGACTCATTTCTTGCCATAAAAATGTGTGGATACTACTAGATCGTGCTGGCCACGCTGGGCGCTTACACGACGCTGTTCCTGCTGTTCAAGCTCAAGCCGTCCAAGAAGAAAGAGGAAGAGATCGTCATCCGTACGTGCTGCAGCTAAAAGCTCCAGTATATTTTAGCTAATGGAATAACGTTGTTGCTGTTTGTTTGCATGCAGCGTCCAGCTCGTCCACCGCCACCACGTCGATGCCGTCGCTGTTCGACGAGGAGTTCGAGGAGTGGTCGAAGCAGCCTGGCAACATGGCCAAGTGGGAGAAGAGCCTGGAGACGATCGGCAACTAAGCGCCCGATGCAGCGTCGCGGCAGTCGGAATAAAGTGCCAAAGACAGCAGTTGTTCCTGCTGCCGAGACGGAAGATGATGAAAATGAAAGGGCTTTGATTGATAGCCTGCTCCAGGAGTACTTGCGTCGCCCTGCGCCCCAGCATACATGTGTGTGTGTGCAGTCATTTTGCAACAAGCAAACAAAAGGAAGTCCCAGGCATCCTACGGGCAGTGAACAACGCAGAAAATATTTCGGCCATGGATTGATGATGATTATATAGCAGGTGAAATGAAGGGCGCTACAGGCGCTCGACACGATCAATTAGTCGCCGATCGAGCCAAACTCTGGCGATCCGTCGCCGCGCAATCGCTCACAGAGCATCGGCTCGTAGTGGTCGCCACCTCGGTCGCTTCCTGTTAATCGCATCAACAGGAACCACGGCGCGTGGCCCTTGAGTGGCAAACGGTGCTCTGATCGAGCCCCACCTCATCGCGAGGGCGGTGCGGCAGGAAGAACATTTTGCCGCACCCAACCAGCACCACGAAAATGTCTCGCTGGTACGCAGTGGCCAGCGCCTCCAGCACAAAGTCGTCTCCCCATGCCACGCGCGAGTTGTCAGGGTCATTGTCCACCGAGATAAGGCCGCGGCTGCTGTAGTTGAGTCCGATGAGGAAGTGCGTGTTCTCACCGCGCCCCACCGTCATGTAGTCGCAGTACGAGTGCGCGTCCACGATCGGCGTCGCGTAGTTCGTGTAGACCGCCTCGGCAGCTTTCCCCACGAGTATCCCTGCTTCTGGAGCTCTGCGCACTTGTCCAGCAGCATCTTCTTGTCGCTCCGACGCGCAACAAAGCGCCGAGTCTGAACAGGACTGACCCCCAGCCGCCCTTGAGCGTCGGGTAGTACAAATTCTGGATGGCCTTATCGATCTTTTGCTTTTCTTCGGGAGAGCTGGCCTCATAGTGCGCCAAGAAGAATTTGGTCGCCACTTTGCGAATCCCTTCCGGAGAGAGCGGCTCGCACTCTTCCGTGTACAGCAGCAACTGCTCCATCGAGAGGAACAGACAGTCGCCAAAAGGCAGCACGGGGGCCAGGTACTTGACACTGTAGGCCGTGTCGTGCGGCTCGTACGAGACACCATCCTCCTCGAGCACGCGCAGCAGGTCACGGCTGCTGGAGTCGATGTTGGACACCCGCTGCCAGCCCATGCAGACCGTCACGGGGCGATCCACGACCGCCGGCCTGTCGGTCATCACGAAGCGCTCATGCTTGGGCTTCCTGGGAATCAGCAGTCCCTGCTTGGGTCTCGCCTGCACACACACACACACACACATGCACACTTCATTAGTATCAGAGTGTCTGCGCTACTGAGAAGCTTCTTCTTCCTACCATTTGCTGGTACTGCGAGTACGCCAGCAAGCGCGAGTCCAGCGCGTGCTGCGCATCCATGATGGCTTCGCTGTAGCCCTCGTGGATGGTGATCTGCGTGGAGGCGTCTAGCGCCGGCAGGAACGGCATGGCCACGGGCATAGCCTCCACCTCCACGGACTCGTCTGAGCCAGAGTCCTCGGCGGCGTCTGCAACTTCCGCTTCAGCCTCAGCGTCGACTTCAGTGGCAGCGTCCAGTTCGGACGAGGACGCGCTGGCGGTGGTGGCGGAAGGGGAAGACAGCTCCTGGGAGACGTGGCAGGCACTGGAACTGGACTCGCCCATCTTGCTCGTCAGCACGAACACGTACTCCTTCTCCTCCTTGTCCTGCTCCATGCTGCTACGACCTTGACGTGGTGAGCGTTTCCCGAGGCTTCTTCCTTTTCTGAGAAAAATAGCTCCGGCTTTAGCCTCGGTACCAACTGCTGTACAAACGACACGGTCCCCCTTTTCAAACTGTACTCATCTTGAAATGATTGCATAATTTCACTTCCTGATGCTCGTTGACGGAAAACAGCGCTGGAATATTTCACTGGGTCACCGCAATATGTGCAATGCCTCTTATCAGCTGGCGTTTCATCTGCACTCATGCTCGTCTCGTATTGTCCGGTTCTAGGACAACAGCTGAAGGAGAGGTGGCGCGCTGGATTAAAGACAAACTGATCGTGTTATGAAAACCAAATATTGAAGGTAGACAACCTAAGTTGTATCGCGTAGACTTGGCTGTCTTGGATACTATTACGGCGACGCTTCAAGCTCAATAGCATCGACAACAAGCGCTGCTATAATCTTGTTCCGTTTTGGCACAAGCAGCAGTTTCCACCCAGTAATGAGCCAGCGACTCCTGTGCTTCTGCCACTTCAGCATACGCTTCTACATGAATGTAGATATTCTCAGGAATGTTGGTTTGCAATCGCCGCAGAAGTTTCCAACGCTAAAGCTCTACTCCGATGCACCTTTTCTTCAATCAGGGCCACAACCAATGCCGCCACAGCAATATTCGAAGCCGTGCAGACCGCTTCATATTCCACGATATAGGTGCCCATCCCCTCCAAGCTGATCGAAAGATGGAGACTTGCATCATACTGGGAAGCCTTCTCCGGGTGGGTCTTGCAAGATGCTACAAGGAAGCGAAGGTTATTGAAGTCGAGACTTTCGCGGAACTGATGGCAGCTCACGCGGACTTGACCTATCCCCGGGAGAATAGACATTATGCCCGCGATGAGATTGTGGAAGTATCATTCAGACAAGTCTCTAAATATGGTCGCGATGCATTTCGAAAGTATGCGTGGTCCCGCAGGGACACACCATATATAGTCAGTCTATCGTTCACTAGAGGCGAAAAGCGTTCTGGATCAGCCGCTTTTGATGCATGGGGCCTACTACGTTTTATCCTTTGACCGTTTAGCATTCCACGAAGCTTTCAGAAAAAATCGCTCCATACGTCAATAAAATCGCCGATGCACGCGATAACGTAGCGGTCAAAGTACTGAAGTCGTTTGAAAACTTTCATCAACTTGCCGAGACACAGAACGGTGTGACGCCGCTGAAATGCCTTCGGACGGACAATGGTGGAGAGTACATTGGCAAGTGCTTTCCAGAATTCTGCGTGAAGAACGGCATAATCCATCAACTATGACACCCTACACACACCAACAAAATGGTTTTGCAGAACGTATAAAACGCACGATTGTCTAACGAGCCCGATCCATGTAGTACTACCAACAGGTCGACAAATGCTGGTGAGCCGAAGCTGTGATGACAGCCGCGTAACTAACTATCCCTATCCTATCCATGGCTCACAGCGAAGACATCCCATTCGACATCATGTGGAAGAACGCTCCGCCGTCGTATGTTCGGATCTCGCGGTTTTATGTACGTCGACAAAAATGCGAACTAAACGACAGAGCAAGACGCACAAGTACACGATGCTAGACTATGCATACACCTCTGAGGTCTATCGGGTCTCGGACTTCGGCGCATCTCAAGTCTCTTGATGTACGCACGCTGGTTCATCAGAATGGTTTTTGGCGTCGCAGTTCCGGTGAATCTCAATGCCAAGGCAGTACTTGAGCTCTCCGAACTCCTTGATGCTGAACTCGCTCTTCAACGCCTTCTTGATCGATTTGATGTGTGCCTTCGTTTTACGGAACAGCATGAGGTCGTCCACGTAGATGACGACAATGTTGTACTCGCGGCTTTATCGACGAACGTAAACACACGGGTCTGCATCTGACCGCTGGAAATTGTGATCCTCAAGGTGCTTGTTCAGCTTGTTATTTCACTGGCGCGTCGCTTGCTTCATGCCGTAGGGCGCTTGCTAGGGCAAACATATCAACGCGGGGTTGGGTTGATCAACGAATCCGTCGGGCTGGTCCCATGTAGGTCTCCTCTTCGACATCACCGTAGAGAAACGCAGTGTTCACATCCACGTTCTCGGACTCCGTGTCTTGCTCTGTTGCCGTTGCCAATGAGGCGTTAATTGGCTCCTTCTGAGCCACAGGAGCAAACTTGTCGGTGTAGTTGATGCCTGGGTGTTGTGTGTATCCCTTCGCCACGAGTCGTGGCTTGAGCTACATTTTGTTTTCGTTGGGATCACGCTTAATGCGAAACACCCACTTATACCCAATAGCCTTCTTGTTGCTTGGTGTCTTGACAAGCTCCCAGGTTCGGTGATCTTCAAGTGACTTCATCTCGCTCTCCATGGCGCACAGCCATTGATCCTTGTGCTTAATCATCGTATGAGACTGCGCCTTCCCCGTTGCCGTCCTCTGCATGGATACAATAGCGTGTGTCATATTTCTCTTCCCCATTGCGGCCTGGCGTGCTTGATCCACAAGTCGGGACGGCATGAGTGGGTCCAGAATTCTGGTCTTGATTCGGGTCGCGGCACCAGTTGTGGTGTAGGAATTACTCCACTTGGCAACGTAGCCTTAATATAGTAACCCTGCCCACAACAACAAGTCTCTCCCTCTTGCGAAGGTTCGACGAGAGTTGAGGCTTCGTCTGAAGGACGCCCAACTCGACTCACCCAGAGTCAGTCAAACGCACTCTTCTGCGATGTTTCGGCTAACCAAATAGCGCCACTAGCCCCGAGCTTTGGCTAGGACGCTTAACAGACAATACACTCACTCAAACTCCGGTGTTACTCTAAAGAGAGGAAGCCACGCCTGGGGAAAGCGGGGAGGCGCTTCCGGAGCCGCCGCAGCAGAGCCACGACTAATAGGGCCCAGTGATCATCTTACCAGCACCAATAAGACCAATCAGAGCGACCATGCGGCCTGGCTCGAATTGCGCAGCGTTTCCCCCGCCGTACCTGCTTCTCCTTGCCTGCCAAAAAACACACACTCTAAGTCTGGTTCGCCTCCACGGCAACCGCTACGTGCTTGTTATTTCCCCCGCCCGCGACAGCTTACCCAGCATGTCGCCCGCAGCTCCAGAAGCGTTAACATCTCGTTCACCGGGTCGATGGGTTTGCCGAGGACACAAGCTCCTCGTAGTCCAGAGTGCTCGCAGTGCTTTACGATGCCGATGGCCGCTGATTGTAACTCATTATAACCGTTACCAAGTCACTGTCAATGATAAACCGTCTATAAACAATTACTACTCCATTTCAGAATACTTGTCACCCTCCAGTTTTACTTACTGGTTTGTCAATTTTGATAAAAAGAAATTAGCGCTGCCAGTCAGAAACGAACCAAGAGATACAGTCGGTTCAAAATGGTGTGTGCAATTCGCAGATTATTAGCGAGAAAACACTCCATCACACGTATTATCTTTGTGCAAAATGCACAATTTCTACAATAAAAAGGCGATTACACTCTTTTGCTTAATCTGATACTGAAATCAAGTATAAAACAAGCCCAATCACGGAAACTCACGCACAGGGCGACAAGTATCCTGAAACGGAGAAGAAAAACGCTAACATTCAATGGAAGCCTGCCAAAAATGGCGTAAGCGCCCGACATAGCTGCAGCAAGTATGCTGTGGCATAGCGGGGCATAGATCGCGTCAGACATAAACGTCGTTTCAATAAACGTTTATATATGTCGTATAGCCATTTTAACCGACTTCTTGCTTGTTGTATCGAACATGTTGAGCATCACTTCGACAGAGACGACCAACGCTCTGCTGACATATATCTTTTATCGCCAAACGTCGTCACTTTCGAATATTCAAAGGCGCGCGAAAGACCTCCAGCGCCGACCCACAATACTACAACGAAAAGAGCACCGCCAGGTACGCTTTCTTGGGCTGTGGAAGGAGAGAGCAACCTACTAATACCTTCTGTCGTAGAATGGTTCATCGTGCCTGCTACTGGAGAGTCCGTTGCATCGAGGACTCTTCCAGTGACGGCGAAAACACGCCACCGAACACGCGGGAGGGGCAGTCCGACGTCAAGAGGCCAGCTGCAGGTCTGGACAAAGACGATGTTTCAGCGGGGACAGCTTCGCCGCCGGGTTTCCCGTTTCGCTGAGCCGCCGGTGAGCCGAAGGCCGTCACAAACCCGCCAACGCCATCCGACCCGTCTTCACCGACACCACCACCAGTGCGCTCGCTGGGTCCGACGACATCATCGCCGCTGATCCTGGATACCCCAGCTCCGTCGTTGCCACCGACGCCACGATCAAGACTGGCTGATCGTTGCCGCGAGAGTACGCGTCGAGACCGTCGGTCTGCTGCTGGACCGTATTCCAGGCGCCGTCACTTCACGCGCCGCGATCCTGTGAGCCCCAGCATCAACACCCACAGGATGATGCGCACCAACGTGGGGAGCCCGCCTGATCTCAGTCGCCGCAGAGCTCCACCGCCCCAAGGCCTTTTCATTCCAGCGAAGTGGCCCAATTTGGTGGCCCACCTCCGTGAGCAGTACAATCCCTCGGCAGCGGTGTTTCCGGCGGCGCCGCACTTTGGATGGTGCGACTGCTCGACTCCGTGCCGTGTTGGGCCGCGCAGGAACTCGTTGATGCGCGTGTTCTGCACCCCAACTGCTGCCCTTTTGGCGGCAAGTGTGGCAACGGCGTTGGCGAATCGGACCAAGTCTTTTGGCTCGCAACGTGCTGACGCGGGGGCTCGCAGTGGCCGCTGGGGATGACATCGAGGAGGAGGTGGTGCTGGGCCAGTATCTCGGTGAGATGGAGCAGGTGAGTTTGCTGCGCTTTCGTCGCCCCCGAAACGAAGGTTGCCGGTTGATGTTGAAGGCGAGACCAGAAAGCCGTAAACAGGACTCACGAGTCACCATCAACGCTGAGCGCCTCGGAGGCCTCATGCATTCATGAATCACTCGTGCGCTCCGGTGGCAAAGCTTGTCGAGGTCTCCAACGGTCGTCGCACGACGGAGGTTGTGGCGACAACCAAAAGCGTGCACCAAGGTGAAGAAATCACTGTCGATTACGGCGACGACTTGTGGTTTGTATGCCGCTGCGGCCGCAGGATCTGAAATGCTGATGGAAGCGACAAACTTCTTCTACTTTTCATCGGGAAATCCGCAAACCCTCGTGCGTTTAAGGGGCACGATGTGCCAGCAGAGCTCGGCGTGGACTATACCAACAGCAAGAAAGCCTGGATGAACAGCGTAATTTTCCTGCGGTGGGTGCGCTCGGTCGACATGCGTATGAGGGAGGCCAATCGCCATGTTCTCCTCCTCGTTGATAATGTGAGCTCGCACGTCCGACCTCTCGTTTCGCTCACAAACGTACGGCTTGAGTTCCTCCCCAAAACACTACAAGCGTCCTACAACCTCTCGACCAGGGCATTATCCTCGCCATTAAATGCGGCTTCAACCGCATTAAAGTCGAGGAAAACGTTCAGCGTTTTTGCGAGGCGAGCACAGGAGAAAATCTCGCTCTACACTGCCGTAAGCTGGGCCAAGGCAGCATGGGATAATGTTAGTCCTAGCGTTATCACGAACTGCTGGCAGCACTCAGGGATTGTAGCGAAGCAGAGCTCAAGTATGTCCATCAGAAGCATTCTAAGCTATTAACATGATCTCATTACATTGCCGTCATGTTGAAACCGCCGAAACTTTGTAAATTCGAGGTCTTTATGGGTCCAGATCCGCCGGGGAAATCTGTACAAGAAAAAGCTGACACGAGTGGGATTCGAACCCACGCCCGAAGACTGGTGCCTAAAACCAGCGCCTTAGACCGCTCGGCCATCGTGTCTTAGTACAATACCAAATGCAAACAATTTTAAACGCAAATTAAAATACCAAGTACAAACAATGCTGAACGCAACTAGCACATATGTGTGAGTGAATGAGTGAGTGAGTGAGTGAGTGAGTGAGTGAGTGAGTGAGTGAGTGAGTGAGTGAGTGAGTGAGTGAGTGAGCGGGTGGGTAGGTGGGTAAACGAGTATGCTTCGTTAGAATTGTCGATAAAGGGGAGTTTGTTGTCATTCTAGCAACGCTTTGCTCGCTTGATATTCAAACGACTTAATAAATAGGGATGTGTCCGCGGCAACTTTACTTCTACTGAACAAATTTTCGCTGGAGGACCACCACTGAAACCGTTACATCAGCACTTTACGATTAATCGATCAAAATGCGGTATAGAAGTGTTTGGGCCAAAAATCAAGCTATCCTGTATTTCCGGTGATATTAGGGGGTCAAAGTTAGCAAACAGACAGAAATGGCCATCAGCTTTTTGACAAACAAATAGACACGATTTCGACCAATAAATGAACAGAACTCAAAAGGGGCGGGTCAAGGTATCAAGAGGTGTGCATTCTGTTTCCGCAACATGCCGAAGACTTCTGAGCGTCAGCAGCTTCTCTCCGAGCTTCTAGGGGTCATATCCGCCTGTGCTCTAGATGAAGATGAAGACGACAGCTCCTCGCTGGATGAATTTGATGCAGAGAATGCGTTTGATACAGACATGGATGATATAGCGGATCTTTACACGCTGGTTTCAAGTCACCGATACCTCTCCGAGCGTGCAATGCCTCCCAAGCGGCGAAACTTTTCGATGGAGGACTTGTTTCTGCTTCCTGATGATAACTTTCGGCAGCTCACACGAATGTCCAAGCCTACATTTGTGTTTGTGTTGGGCGAGATCGAGCAACACCCAATTTTTCACAATGAGAGCCACAATGAACAAGAGCAAGTCTGGCTTCAGCTTGCTGTCGCATTGGATCGCTTCGGGAATTATGGCAATGGCGTTTCTTTAGGAAGAACGTTGATATTGTGGGGGTACGGTAAGGGTACAATTCCCTCTACACTTCACGTGTGCTGGTGGCTTTGAAGGATCTCCAAAACAAGTACGTAACATGGCCTAATGCTGCGAAGCGTAAGGAAATGTCTAAACGGATGCAAGTGGACGGCTTCAAAGGGTGTGTGGGCTTTATTGATGGAACAACATTTCCGCTGGCTCAGAAACCTGCACTTGATGGCGAGTGTTACTTCGACAGGAAGAGCCGATACAGCATTAACGCTCAAGTAGTCTGCGACGATAGACGACGAATCATAGCGTTCTACACTGGTTGGCCTGGATCTTGTGCAGATAGCACGGTGTACCGCAACATGCAGTTAGCAGATAACAGGCTCAAGTCGCAGTTTTTCTCCAGCGACGAGTACTTGATTGCGGACTCAGCGTATCCTGCTGATCGCTCCCATAACACATTGGTGCCAGCATACAAGAAGAACATGAAAGGTAACCGCAACGAGGACTTCAATACATGTTTGGCACATGTACGAGTCGTTAACGAGCACACAATTGGTGTGCTCAAAGGCCGATGGTCATCGCTGAAAGAGCTTCGGATTCAGATGAGCAAGAAAGAGGACATGGATAGAATTTTGGATTGGATTTCGGGGTGCGTTGTGCTGCACAACATGGTGACGACGTTTGGTGATAATTGGTGCAGTGACGACGACAGTTCTAGTGACGAGGAGCCTTCCCACGACGAAGAAGAAGATTGCGCTGAAGATCTTGCGAATGACGACGACCCCTTTCTGTTTCGGCGTAGACTGAAGATGAAAGCGATCGAAAAAGGTTGGCGTGTTGGAGGCATCTTGTGGCACCGCGCCAATCAACTTCATTAACTTAAGTAGCAGCAAAAACAAAAACTTGCTGCATTCTTGACTAACGGGTTTTGCAGCTCTTCATTCAATCTCTCAGATATGAATCATCGCTGTCGGTACGACGGATTCGGTCTTCATCCTCTGACGACGACTCATCCTCATGGTAATGTGGCCTACTCCCAACGCCTACAAGCCATTCAACGATCGTTAATAAATCCAATTTACCAGAACTTGATTTGTGTAGCTTACCTGTCGATTGACCGTCGACGATAGAAATGTAGGCTTGGATTTCTGCGGCAGATTTTCCTTGATTTACTAAAGCGATTACGAGGTTGTTTCGTCGCGTAGCCTCTTGCTGCTGCTTTCGTTCCTGGAATTCTTGTCGCCATTGCAGCTCATTTTGCTCCAACTTGCGCTTAAGAAAGTCGAGTTTCGCTTCGTTGTTTTTGGCAAAGGCAGCTGCGATTGACGAGCGGCTCTCCTGTGCGCTTTGGCCACGCTTCGTAGATTTTCTGCCAGAAGCTGGGTCTTTATTGCCAGATACAAACTTTTGTATCTCCGTTATTGCAGCATCACGCCGAGTCCGAGTCTTTTTTTTGCTTCGCTGAGGTGATTGTTGCTCGACGCTGAGATCTTGTAGCTGACTCTGCCTGGGAGCTATCTTCAGCAGCGACACTATTACGCTTCGTCGTTGGCACCCTAGTTGTATCCACGTCCACAGTGGTGCTCTTCTCGTCATCATTACCACCTTGAGTATTATCCGAATCCTCGCCGTCACTTTCGGCGCTACTGGAGTCACTCATGTAACTGGGGTGTCGAAAATCAACTTCATCGGCGATCTCTGAGTCTACGTCTGCACTTACACTCGCCGATCCACAGGGATAAGAAGCTGTTGCATTTGCTGAAAATGCTACACTTTGGTCGGCAGGCTGTGTGGTGTTGGTGACCTCTAGTTCGTCAATCGTTTCTGCTCTCGAGTCGTTGTTGGACATCACAACAGCTCCCATCTCAATTGTCCCCGCTGGTTGCACGTTTGGCTTCTCTCTGAACAAGCGATCCATGCGGTCAAAGTGCGGGCACATCTCGTTTATCTTGTCTTCAATCGTCATGCCTTTGTTGAGCTCTTGTGGTGTGAGTCCCATTCCTGTCTCTGAAGTCTTGGCCTTGAGAGTATCGGTGTACTTCGTCTTGTACCTTGTCCAGCGGGAGCGCATTGTGGCTGCTTTGAGCGCAGGCTTTTGGGATTCGTAGAGGTTTTGAAAAGATGCTCTGCAAGGGCGTTAAAGGCGGAGCTCTTGGTCACTTTGGGCTTTCCGCTTACTGTCGTCTTCTCCGAGGTTCCATGAATCCAGTCAAAATGCTCTTTGTCTTCCATCCAGCCCACAATGATGCGGTAGTCATCGTTGGTGAGGTGGACCTTCGAGGCTCCTGCGGTCTTCCCCAATCCTACAGCGCACACAAAGCCAGCAGCAAGTCAAGAGCGGCATCGCCTCACGACAGTAGTGTAATGTACCTGATCGCCGAGGCTTGTGCGGACAGAGATGAATGGAGACGCCGGGCGGCCGGCTTGGTTAGCGTGCGCACTCGAGTGCGGAATCAAGAGTGACGCTCACTGCGCTGTGTTTGTTTGCCACTGCTTCGTTTTGAAATGAACCCGCTCATGACCAGGTCCATTTCAAAACGAGTGCGTTTTTGCGAATGAAATGGATACACGTTTTGCATACAAATAGCCATAGTTTTGGACAACTTTGACCCCCTATTTCGACCTCCTCCGGTATTTTCCCTTTGCCAGATTGTCCAATGGCATCCCCCCTCAGTCTGCCACACGCAAGAACCTGACTCCTGCAGACTGTGTCGAGGTTGTGGCCTACCTGCTGCATGTTAGCAACGAGCTATAACTGAAATTGAAGTCTACTACCACAAATACTACCATACTACGCTGGACCAGAACAACTCGTCTTTTGGACGAGACAGCAAAAGCTGGCCGTGATTGCTTGCGACGCTACGCATGGTCACCACGCGGAACTGCTGCTATCGCTGATCTGCCGTTTGCAAGGCGTGGACGAGTGTCGGTACTTGCTCCAATGGCCGGGTTATTTGTCTGGAAAATGACAAGACGGATATCCTCGCGAAGGCAATTCCACAGCGCCTTTCGAGAAAGGAAGCTGTAGTTAGAGCCAAGAGTGCACACGAGAGTCGCCCACTCCTTCGGCGCCCACCTGCTTGTGCACAAATATAAAAGAACGCGTGGTTGGAAGGCACAAACGCCACGAGTCCGGCAAAGCAGAAGGTGAAGGAGCGAGCAGTGCGCGGGGTGACAGCACTAGAGCCGATATAGTTGGGAAGGCGACGGTGAACAGCTAAGAAGATCGAAAACGAAAAACTTCATTGACCGTGGATCTGATACGCTACTGGATGGATATACCACAAATGAGCAGATTCAGTGTATCTCGACTTACTTTTGGACAATGAGGCGCGATCACGGTACAAGTATCCGAAATTTGTTGGCGTTTTTGCTGTCGCATTACGCACTTATGCGTGGAGACACGAAAAATGGAGCTGGCTGATGTGCATTCCGTCAAACTCGAAAACGAAGGATACAGCCCTTGCCGAGCATTGGTGATGGTTATGGGGCAGGGTAAAATGAATCAAGTTGGGCGAACAGAAGTGGGTGCGTGCATACGGAATAAGAATGTTCAGATTTGTCCTCATGGCCTTTTAGGATTTTACTTATTTTGGAGGTGGCATTGTGAGCAAGAACCGTTTCCAGATTTCACGACTTCTGAGACCTGGTTCTTGAAAACCGGTCAGAATCCAGCTACTGAAATGTCCTACAAAGTGCATTTTAATGCTGTAGCCGGGGCTCTCCAACATATTGGTTTGAAAAGTCGTGCTAAAACTCACGTTGGACGAGGATCTGGTTCCAGGATGGCAGACCTTGGTGGAGCTAGCGAAGCCCAAATCAGACGCTTGGGTCGGTGGAATACTCAAGTGATGAAAAAGTTTTAATGCTAGATGTATTTCCTGGACATCCTATATGGAACCATCCTGTTTTCAAGTCAGCTGAGTTTTTAGCATTTCGGTCTATGCCTCAGTGGACATTACAGCATGTCCAAGATCCGACTGAACAACAGCTCGAATGAGCAATGCCGATTTTAAAAGCAAAACTGGATGGAGTGCACCAGGATGTGCACCTTTCCATTGACAGCATGCGGCACTCGGTGCAAGCAGTCGAAGGTCCCTTAATTGGGTTTCTATTCACGCCGAAGAGATTTCAGCAGAACTGGGAGTAGAAACATGTCGGTGGTCGTGAAGGCTGATTATATTCGAAACAACTCGACCACATTCCAATCATCTCGAACACACGTCATAACAACTCGACCTCAAATTCAAGTTAAGTCGAACACAATTCATAAAAACTCGAACTCAGCATACATCAAGAAGCCAGACGAGCGGTTGGAATAACTTTGGATTCCCCCTGATCTGATCGACAGAGAAAAGTGTCAGGGGTCGCACGTGCAAGAACCGCACGCTGGAAGAGAAGCTGGAAGCGCTTCGACAATGGCGAGACCATCCTGAGTGGGGGCCCACAGAAGCTGGCGTCAACGCGGGTGTTGCTAAGGGGACCATTTCAGGCTGGAAAAAATATTGGAACCGCCTGGACGAAGTGATCAGCGCCGACACCAAACAGCAGAAGCGGAAGAAAGGAGGAGACCGTCCCCACAGGTTGACTGCCTACGAGCTCCGAGTGGTGGAATTTTATGAAACTTGTCTGACAGAAGATGGACATTGCACGGCTGGGTGAATTCGACACCATCAACGATCACTCGCAAAAACTGGGTGCGGCGTACTATTGGTAGGTGCAGATCGGTGGCAGCACGAGCGAAGTTGGCGAGGCTGCGGCAAGATTCTGCTGAGAAGCATGCAGCGGCTGAGCAGCTTCTGGATTGTGCTCGCGCTGCTGCGACACCAGTCGACGAAAATTGCCAAGGAGACGCCGTTACACGCAAACCCAAGTTTACTTTGGCGACTCGTGCCGAAGACAGCGGCGGTAGTGGAGATGGTGGAGACAGCAGCGACAGCGAAAGGGGAGAAAGTGGCGGGAGTGACGGTAAAAGTGGCGAAAGCGAGGAGAGCGAGACAGAGTACGACTACGACAAATTTTCAATTCGGGCAGTGGAGATGGATTATCTCAGGGCTGATACTGATATCATCATAATCTCGGATGTGGACGGTGATGCGTTGGATCGTTGCAACGAGAGTCTCGGTGACGTGAGCATGCAACAAGCCAGTGACAGCAGCGAGGACGCAGCAGTTGAAGGAAACGATTGTGCTGCAAAAAAGGTGTCTGATGACGAAAATGTGGACGAAAAGGGCGCAGAAGTTATTGCTATTAGTGAGAACTCAAGTCCGTACGATGAGGGTGGAATCTCTGCCGTTTTAGCTTCCAGAAGTGCTGATAGTTCTGCTATGAGACGCTTTTTCGCGCTCGTTTCCCTCACAATGTTCCTCTCGTGATTTGGGCGGATCCGAGAGCGGACCGCACGCTCTACGTATTTTGTGATGATTCCGGCAGCCTTCTAAATGGCTCCACAACTACAGGAAATGTGCTAGACTATTTTGTCTATAGATACATGAAAACAAAGCCTGGCGTGGTGTGTCCTTGTGGAACTGGGCTGTGCCAAGACATTGAGGCTGCTTACACTGCACGTTCACCCAAGAAAAGAAGCAGCTGCTACAATCTGCCAAAACGTTGTTCGATTGGGCTGGTTTTCGCTACGTTCTGCTGCCCGTGTCTGGACATAATCATTGGAGCTTTGTCATAATTGAGAACGCAGCACCCTCGGGACCAACGAATCTGTATCACGTCGATTCACTGTGTGGAATTCACTCGACGCTCTATATCTTCGATATGTTAAAGTGGTTCTTGCCAAAGAGCTTCACCAAGAGCTCAAACGACCCCCCAGCTTTCTAATGGACAACCCGTGCCTGCAAAACGAAGACTCAGCAGACAAATTGCTTAGACTGCGGTGTTTACTTGCTTTATTACATGGATCAGATGACGACCACGATTGCACGACTCCAGCCACCACCTCTTGTTAACGACATCGACGAGTGGACGTGTGGTGGCTTCAACGCGCCAAGAGCCGAGCATTTCCGATCTCTTCTCCACCAGAAGCTGCACGATGACATGCGAACTTGAGTCCAAGTTTGCGTAGGAAAGCTGAGTTTCTGTTGAGCGAGCTAAAATGAATCCGTTTGAGGTGTTTTGAATGCGGTCGAGTTAATGCGTATCTCGGTCGTGTTAATATGAATCGCCATGCGATTGGATAAAACAACTAAAACTGGATATTTACCTCGTGTCTCACGCTCCATACAAACCTCTTAGGACCGGGACCGGGTCCCACAGTGAGCCCGGGCAGATAACCCCTCATTAAGTAACGATCAGGTACAAGCAATTGGTGACGATCAGAGAGGGCGTAATCAAGGAGATGCTGTGGTGCAAGGACTGATTTGTACCCACGAAGTAGCGAGATCTTTGGCGCTGTCTTTAAGGGATGCGGTATTTGCAGTCATTGTGAAAGATGTGGAGCGGTGGAGGATAGGCAAAAAAAAGGTAGAGAAGCTAACAACAAAGAGAGTCGAATTTGCTTTGCGGACATCAAGCACACTTTTCGGGGCACGGGAACGTACATTGGCCCACCCCACGCTGCTACACGTCGCGAGCCCCGGATAGTTTTGGTCGGTGTCGCTCTCGCCCCGCAAGACTCCCACTAAAGGAAGTGGTTGCTGGTAGGAAGAAGGACAAGGCCCAAGGATATGGCCTAAGGACAAGGACCCCCCAACTGGCCACCCCGTCGACTCCGATCGAGACAAGCCCTATCAAGGCCGACAACCCCACCAGGCAGCAGGTAAAACATACCCATGCTGTTGCCAAGGGCCCCGTAGACTCGCCAAGTCAGTTCTAATCACCCAGCACTCGTCCCAAGACACCTGGAAAAGCAGAGCTAGCTCGCCAACGGGTACACAAGGTGAGCACATCAGCATCCATCACAGACGTCGGAGTACCCCTCCGTTAGTTGGTAGTCTGGGCGCGTTGGCGTTGGCAGGATTTCGATAGATCCCGCTTCGCCACAGTATCATTTACCAAGATAGCAAGTATTGCGTGCGACATATTCGGACCGTGACCAGACTGCATGGATGCGCAAGTAGAGACCCGGTTCGGTGACTCTATTGCGTCATTCTGTAAGTTCGTCGATGTAGGGCGAACGTGTCAACGCCATTCCAGTTGGACCGGAAGAAGAGCTCAATCGAACCCACCGAGTCAATCGCCGCTCCTCGAATCAATATCGGATCAACAGAGCTATTCGGACTCTAGCCATTAGCCCGTCTCACTGAGATCTCCATGCTGATCCACGCACCGACACTCCATCGGCGGTACCGCCTGCTCCTGCTCCTCGCGCCGGTGTTGCTGTTGTGGACCAGGCTGAAGTTAAACGTATTCGCGCTGCCAAGGAGGCGTGCGCGTCGGGCGAACATGTCGGCTTCCCGGTTTGAACAGACAAGGCGAGCTGCTGCAGAATATCAACGGCGTCGACGGGCAGCACGGAGTGCGTCTCAAGTCAAACACGACAGAGAGAGCGCTAGAGCCGCTCGGGTGTGGCGTAACCTTGGGTGTTCCTACGCGTCTTCCCGTGGGTTGGTTGAAGAACAGCGCCGTGTTCGTCGTGAGGCCGCAAGATCGGTGCAGATCTCTCCGATACAAGAAGGCGTATGGGTACAGAGGTGGCCATAAGGTTGGCACACACCCTATTTTTCGCGTCAATTCATTCAAAATTGGGAGTTTGGCGCCCGAACTTGAACCAATCGTTGGTCGCGTTGCGACGATTCCGCCAAGCAAACATCATCTAAATCGAAGCAAAACTGAGCAAGTTTCTATACAACTGATCGGAAGCGAGGCTGGACAAAGGTTGGAAATGCTTTTTTACTTGAGTTTTGTGTTGAAAGGTTATGTGTACCACACATCTTAGTTCGTAATCGTCTTACATCCTACTGAGAACACTTTAATGCAGCGCTTCCTCATCGAGAGCACCAATTTTTCCAGGTAAATCACCGGCATATTTTCCCACTGCTTCTTGATCTCACAGATCAAATCGTTCTTTGTTCTCTCGGTTTACTTCTCAGGAGAGAACGACATTGTGTACTTGCCGTTACTGCGATGCTGGAAAGTTTCCTGACGAATCGCTCAGTAGCTGTTGCAGTGGCGGAAAAGTCGTGCTGCCTGAACGACGTGAGCCTCCTCGCGAACTCAAGCAGTTATTCGACGACAACAACTTTATGCGGATGATCTGGGCGTACACAACGTGTTTGCTTTCACATCAATTGGCACTACGCCACATCTTCCCTTAGATGTTGATGAAAGCACAACTTCCAGCGGTGTCTACAACTCCAGAGTCATGGGAACTATCTGTCATCGAATGGGGTCGCTTTTTCCACCTTCCGGGAATCCACAGGACGCGATATTTGCCCAAATTTACATGAATGATCCCAACCACGCGGACCCTGTTGACTTGCGTCGTTGTGACCACGATTCAGCACGTCATGGATGACCACAACGAGTACGCAAGATAGTGTAGGAAAGCAAGGCAAATTCTACTCACGTGCCGTCAAGCAGTAAACGATGCGGCCAGTTCCGCTAGGTATGCACCTCAACTGGCGCGGTCAAATACATTTACAAGTATGTTTACAAGGGCTCGGACACCACCACGACCACAATTGAGAACGTACTGGGAGTGGTGAACGAGATCCTGCTGTATCAATTGGGACGATACGTTTCGTCTGTCGAGGCTTACATGCGGCTCTTTCGGCATGAAACTTGTGGCGCTTCACGTGCATCTTCCGGGTCAAAGCGCTGCTATTTTTGGTTAAAATGCCACCGACTCGCACGTTCGGTATCTCATATGAAGACTAAGCCGAAATCTTACTCCCACGTTTGCCAAAACGAACCCGACGTGGCTGGAAAACATGCTCTACAAAGTCATTCCTCAGAGTACAAATGGGACCCCGAAACCAAGTGTTGGCAACGCTACAAGAGATACCTCGCTTGGGCGCATTGTTCATGTGTCCCCAAGAGACGTAGAGCAATATTATCTGCGCTTGATGCTGAGCTACTGCAGAGGCTCTGTCAGCTTTAAGACCTGCGCACCGTCGACGGACAGCTATACCCGACTTTTAAAGACGCAGCATAAGCGGCCGGCTATCTAGATAACGATCAAGAATGGGATCAGTGCCTTGAAGAAGCTGCACAATTCCAGATGCTGTTCCAACTAAGGCGACTGTTTGGTGTCATATTGGTATATTCCATGCCGAGCGATGTGCCCTCCCTTTGGCGAAAGTTCAAGAGCTTATTGTCGGAGGATTATCAAGTGAGGATTGGGGCGGACGCTGACGATAGACAAGTGGAATATCTCGCCCTCAAGGCGATTGAGACAGTACTGGTCTCCAACGCAAACACACCCTCTGATTATCAGTTGCACTCCCTCGACGACTACTCAGATGTGCATTATATGGATAACGCTTCCGGGGTTTCACTGGCTGTTGAAGACCTTGATTATACTCATGCCCAGCTTCAACGGACCGCATCATTGGTTTTGCCGCTGAACGAGGGTCAGAAGAACGTCCTTGACGCGGTAATGGCCGCCGTCAACTTCACCGATGATAACGACGGATTTGTAGCAAATTCTCGGGCCTCTGGATGCGACGATAGACTCTTTTTCCTTGACGGACCCGGGAAACAGGAAAGTCCTTCCTCTTGGAACAACGTTTGGCCCATGTTCGACTCGAGGAGAGACACCCTGTTACAGTTGCTTCCAGTTGCGTGGCATCTATGCTACTCACTGGTGGACGAACAGCTCATTCTACCTTTGAGATCCCCATCAAACTTAAGGAAACCTCGACATGCAACATCAAGCGTGGGAGTCTACAGGCCAAATCGATTTGTGGAGCGAGTTTGATTATCTGGGATGAAGCTCCGATGATGAACAGGAAGTGATATTCCGGTACAAGACTACTACGATCGTGATTTCAATGTGCTTTTCGATGCTGTTTACCCCGGTGCTGGTAAACCGGATTTACCGGATAGTTACTTTGCGCAGTGGGCAATCTTGGCCCCCATAAACTCCAGCATCTGGCGCATTAACGTGTTAGTTGCAGACCGGCTGTCAGGCGAAACCCGCGAGTACCGTCTGTGGATTCGATGGAAGGTCCTGATGAGATGTTGTTTAAACTCGAGTTCCTCCACGCTCAGAACTTCTCGGGTATACCACCCCACAGGATGGTGCTAAAGATGGGAGTCCGATCATTCTAGTTCGCAATCTTGACAGCAAGGCAGGGCTGTCTAATGGAACCAGACTGAGGGTTCTCTCTTTGCGAGAGAAATGCATCTTCGCGGTCATTATGACAGAGTCTCGCAATGGACAACGGGCTTCATACCCCGCGTAATTTTTATCAGCGACGACGATGACAAGGACTTTCCCTTCCTGATTCGCCGCAAACAATTTCCTGTCTTCTCTGCCTTTGCAATGACAATTAACAGGGCACAGGGACAGTCGATTGACTACGCGGGAATTAGCTTGCACAGTCCCGTGTTTTCTCACGGGCAGCTGTATGTAGCCATGTCTCGTGCAACGTCAAGGCGTGGAATTACAATTTTGGTCGACGAATCAGCCATTGAGAATGACGCTGTGCATACCAAGAATGTAGTCTAAAAGGGAGAGTTTTGGCGCACGACGTTAACTTTAAAATTCACGTTACTATTTCGTTTTTATAGTGGCAACACTTCCAGCTCCATCCAGCTGCCGAGCGCAGCGAGGCGGCACCGGCGAGTAGTGCAGTGGGCTGCGAAGCGAGCGAAACGGGTTGGGGCTAACCATGTCATATCGCCCGCTTACGCGGGCGACCCTAATGCTAGTTCTTAGTTGATGGGCTGAGTCGACAACCTGACTATAACCGTGATGCTTCTCGCTGCTGACGATGCAGAGACTGTAGTACCACACACACACACAAACGCGAGATCTGGTCGACGGTGGCCTAACTCTGCTTGTGATTCCAGGTAGCTGACATATATTGCGTTGGCCTCTGCTGGAGAGGTGAAGTATAGTCGGAAATCAAACTTCATTTCAGGTGTAGTATGAGCAACATTTCGGAGGCAAGAGATAGCAGGCCATCTCTGCTTTTTGCCCATGTAATATGCGTGTGACACCACCAGTACGTCGGATGCTCCCCATACTTGCACCAGCTAGTTGCGTACCAGAAACTTCGTTTGTGTTGAAATATTCCAATTCTCTCAGACAAACGTTTGACGTCAATCTCCCTGTGAAGGCAGGTTGCATCCAGATGTGAATTTCGCGCATCATCACAGATCCAGGCTTTAACATCTTCCAGAGATCCCTGAACTTCATAGCTCCGGTTTGGGATGGTCTGACTGCCAGAAATATATGTCTGTACCGTACTGCGTTAACTGGTTGGCTTCAAATCTCACTCTATGTTTGCTGCGTTGGTTAACTGTATTATAAGCCAGGTTGGACAGCGAGACACAGCAGCCTTGAACCCCCACAGACGACTCGTTCATTGAGAACGCAATGAGCATATCATTGTCCTCAAGTCGTTTATTCAGCTCTCTCCACTCGTTATTGGACTTTTCCACCAGTAGCGTAGATTTCCCTCGTACTCGTCATCATCTTCCTCCATGTGTTTACTCTGGGATATGTGATCGCGCATCCGCTTGCTCCGTAGATCTCTCACGAGTTCGCTGCTCATATTCTGTCCCGGTATACTGAAATCAGATACTTTCCCAAGCGATTGGTCGCGTCCTCCACTGAGTGCGCACTACGGCGCTAAAATCGGAGTCCAACCGGCCTGACAAACTCTTTGGGAGTATCGGCATCCTTTTCGTAGGCAACTGGTTGCAACAACTTCAGTATGTGGCGTTCCGGCATTCATTGGAGAATTGCAGAAACCAACGACACGAAGATGAGCCAAATACTACTTGGATAGTCTGAAGGGAATAAATGCTTACAGCATTGTAAACAACGTTGTCATACTTGAAGATAATATGCGTCATCGAACCGATCTAGAGTGGCAAAATATTTTATCTAACTGGAGGACTGAAAACTACACACAAAATGACATCGATCTCGTCAATAACATCTGTTACAATTCTGATTGGAACCAACGTAGTAACCCGATGGATCAATACTGCCCGATCATTATATCTCCAAACGAACTTCGTCACCAGGTCAACGTCGAAGCTACTGAATAATTCTGCCGTCAACCCAATCGAATTTTACACGAATTTCCAGCAACCCCTTACGTGACTCAAAGGACAAATACCAGATGACCAAAACATATCCTTTCAGAGTCTTCATGATGAAAACCCCCACGACATTTCCGTACGCCTGCATATAGCCATCGGCGGACCAGTTCAATGCACTCAAAACGTATCTTCACCGCTCAAACAAGCCAACGGTTCCCTCGGAAATGTTGTCGCCATTTATCTATCTGCAAATGATCAGACTATCTACCAGCAAGATTTTTCTGGAATCATGCGTGTCAAACACATTCGCCCTCCTGAAGTCGTTTAAATGAAACTAGAGATTTCAAGGACACTCGCTTCATCAGGTCGTTGCCAAACGGAGTTACTCCTGTCCAATTGAAAACTGAAAAAGAGTGAAAGTGCGAAGCAAAGCTCGATCATTCACAATTAACATCCGCCAAGTTCCGTTAGCCCCCATTCGCTCTGACCACGGAAAAGTGTCAAGGGCTTACAGTGACAAAATGATATTGGCATCTCTAAGACACCCCACAAGGCATTCCCGCAACGAAGCTCATTCTACGTCGGCGTCAAAACGATGAAACAACTATATCTCATGGAACTATTGACACTCTGCTTGTTGCAAGCTTTGCATTTGTCGCGTGGCTTCGACCTCGGCAGCCTTAGCCAGCTCTTGCGAGCGCTGTCTTTCTTCTTTTGAATGATGAAGGTGGTTATTCAATGCGAGACTAAGAATCCAACGATATTTTTATTTTGCCTGTAGAAAGATGCCATGTTCGATCTTACTGATCTCCTACGAAAAGATATTATCAAAATTAAGGGCCTCATGCTAGTGCCCTGAGACCTTCTTCACGACAAAAAGCGTCATCGGGTCATCCGGATCGTAGTACGCGAGGCGTCGTGCATCAACTTCTTCCTCTGCAAGCTTTCCCGGCACCAACAGCACAGACGGAGTGCTCATGTCGTGGAACTGCTGGTGCAAAGTTCGCGACCCCTCTAGCAGCGGCTGCAGGTGGTTGCGGAATTCATCAAACCCAAAGCTCTACAAACATCGAACCCGTTAACTCGCTTGCCCAACCAGACACTCAAAGCACAGAACCCCACCAAAAACTGCAGTGTGAACTTGCCGACGCCAACCAGCCCTCCTCCTGGAACGCGATCGACATGGCCTTTCCAGCTCTTGGCCCCTACAGACACAGCAGCGCTCAGCAAAAACGGTCTCAACACACTGCACTGATACCCACCAAAGAGACTCTCTTCAAAACTCCAGTCTCGAAGGCCATAGAATGGTAGTGAGAAGGACTGGTAGGCGGCATTCTCCTGCGCTGTATCCGAAACAAACACCAGTCGATATTGCGAGACGTAGCAGCTTCCTCCTTGACTGTAGAAACAACCGCCCTGTCCTGGATAGCCACTACGAACGCAGGACCCTTTGTCAGGAGCCAATTTCGTCTTCTCGGCGCACAGGAGACCGCTACGTACTTGCCGCTCTCCACCGTGAGCTTCACGCGGTGCATGAGGAAGAAGAAGTTCTCGTAGGGAGACACCAGGTACGGCACGGCGCCCTCGTGCAGTTGCACGTTGATACTCATTCTCGAGTAAACGTTTATTTAGTATAGACGTTTGTATGAGTCCAGGATTGGCGGGAAAACCAGAACAATCCAAAAAGGCAACAAGCAGCCGCGATCTCTGTCAGCGCCATGACGCTCCTGTCCTACGAAGGTACGCAGCCCTCGCAGACTAGTGATGCGGCTATACTAACGCTCGCTGTGCCAGGCGTGGAGGTGGGTCTGCCTGTGGATCTTAAAGGCGTCCAGTTCGTCTTCTCGGATGGGGTGCTCTCCATTCACTGCAGCAACTTCTCGGGCGACATTGTGCTGTCCAAGCGTACGCCACCGCATGAATGCCAATAGAGAAGTCTATATGTTGATCTAACTGGTAGACTGGATGGCTGTATTGCAGCTGCGGGAGGCGCTGTGCAGCAGTCGTTCCCGAGTCGGTCAGTTGCTGGAAACAAGAAGCGTACGATTGACCTGAGCGCCAGCGACGACGAGGAGGAAGAGGTGGATGCCAAGCGGCAACGACCCAATTTTCTCAGCCAGTCGGAACAGGCTCTGCTGCAGGCTCAGCTGGACTCCCAGAAAGCGTTTTGTGAGAGTGGAAACAAGGCCAAGAAACTCAAGGGTCAGAAAGACAAGGAGGAGGATTCTCCAACCACGGGGAAAAGTACCAAAAACTGCTGCTAAGAAGGGCAGGAAGAATAGTGCCAAGGAGGCTGGTGACGCGATCTTCTCGCCAGAGCCCAAGCAGGCCAACTCGCGCAAGAAAACCCCGACTCGCAAAGAAGCGTGGTCGGCAGGGAAAACCTAATGCCGAGCCAGTGCCTGGTAAATCCGTCTTGGACATGATGAGTGGGCCTTCCAAGCCCCAACAAACCGGTGAGTTATTCGAGGAGAAATTTCTTGAATTGTAGGACTGCTAACATAACAGCACGTATGCTCATGCGTGCGCAGCTGTTGTGCAGTGGAAGGTGGTAGAGACCGAAGGCAGTTCCCCGGCTGAACGCTGGGGCCACACAGCAACTAAGATCTCGAACAACCGCATGGTGATGTATGGCGGAACCGACGACAATGAAAACACGCTAGGTGACCTGCACGTGCTGGACATGAAGACAAACCACTGGACGACACCTTTGAACTGCGAAACGATAATGCGGACGTGGCATGATGCGGCATTCCTGCCGTCGAAGAACTTACTTCTCGTCTTCGGTGGGGAACGCAACTCTTCTGCTGATGGAGAGCTTGAAATCCTGTCCGATATCATGGTGCTGGACACGGAGTGCTTCCTTTGGTATCCCCCTGTCACCCGTGGCACACCTCCATCGGCAACAAGTGGTCATACGTGCTCCGTTCTGGGGAGCGACGTGGTCGTGTTTGGTGGTAGTCGCGGACGGAACCGACAGAGTTCCGTGCATGTCCTCGATTGTGGTAAGTAACTAGGCATGTTTGGGATCGTTCCAGTTTGTGTTGCCTGACAGCTCCTTCCTACGACTTTGTTGTAGACGACTGGGCTTGGAAAAATATTAAAGCAGAGGGAACTGCACCGAGCGCTCGAACGTACCATAGTGCAGTGACCGTCGACGACGACAAAATTGTCTACTTTGGTGGAAATGACTCGAACAAAAGTTTTGATGTCGTTTACGTCCTGCAGAAGTTGGCGAAAAACGGTGATACGGTGTGGAAATGGGACCAGCCGACTGTGGTTGGAGTGGCTCCTCAAGCGCGTACCGGTCACTCGGCAACGCTGATGCAGGATGGCAAGATTCTCATTTTCGGTGGATGGGATCCGCAGCGTGATGACACCGCTTCTGTATCGAACGTATTCGGTGATGCCTTCCTATTAGACACTGTGAGCTGGGAATGGCAACCGGCGACGTTCATGAATTGTAACAGCAGCGCAACACGAGGACGGGTTGGGCACTCGGCAGTGCTCGACAACGATGGATTCGTGCATGTCTTTGGCGGTCAAAGCGGTTCCGAGAAGCGACTGAAGGATGTGTGCACAATGGAAGTTTCGATGAAGCAAGAGGTGGAGCCTGAAGGTGAAGCTCAGCCCGCCACGGGTGACGCGTTGATGATGGGCAGTCTTGAGGGTGTAAGCCTGTAGTTCATCGATATTCCACAGACAATGAGCTCTAAATGGTTGCATGAGGTGACATTCGATTGCGTGTATTGTTTTTCTTTTCACCTATCTATCCTGGCCATGCAGCGAATCAAAGAAGCTCCATTGCTCTTCGACCGAACAATGGAGAACCAGATGAAAAGGACACTCTTACTCCATGATATCGTCTAGCTCTAGGGTGACGCTATCAAGGAAGCTGTTCATGTTTTCGTCGTCCATCGGAACGCTGGCGTCGGGGACAGTGTTGCCTGGTGTAGATTGAAGGCCGAAATCAGTCTGCCCAGTGTTTTCTGCTTTCAACTGCAGGTCTGGACGACCAAGCGATCTGGCGTCGATGTTTTCTGCCCTGCTACCCATCGCGAGTGGCAGAAGTGGTGTGAGGTGGGATGCCAACGTGAATTCCGCTTTTGAGGGGCCACCGACAAGGTGAAAGTCAAGATTGTTACCAGTAGCATTGCTTGGCACCGGAGGAGAAAGGAGCGAGTTGAGCGGGGGCGGGATAAATACTGGAGGTGCCATCACTTCAGCTTCCCGACTTTCGATGTGCTTTTGGCCATGGAGTAAATGATTTGCCTTCGCGAATACCGGACGGAACATGGGGCGTGATGAATCATCCAGGATATGAGCTCCTCGCAGAGGGAAACTTTCATGAGCAAGCAGCGGCGTCACCTTTGCCTGGTGCTGTTTTTCCATCGAAGCAATGAAATTGGCTGCTGAGGTTAAAGAAGAATTTGGCAATGAAGCAACCTTGTCGCTTCCGCCAAAGTTGCAAAGGCTGTCGCCAACACTATAAATTGCCCTGGCATGGTCAACTTGAGCAGGTTTCAATGTTTGTTGTACCTGGCTTTCAGGTTGCATCTGTGGCGACGATGGCGACTGATTTTTGGCTGGGGAAGCTGCAGCCTGCGGAGTGGATGGTCGAGTGTCCTGGTTCATGAGCCACTTGCGACGAGCAGCCGAGTTGAATCGGTTTTTGACGGCGTTTTCTGTGCGTCCTGGAAGCATCTTTGCGATCTCACTCCACTTGTTCCCCAGCTTTTGCTGCCAGGTGAACACCACGTCGTCCTCCTCTGGGGTCCACTGACCTTTTCGGATTCGGGAATCGAGGTGGTTGCACCAGCGTTCGCGGCATTGCTTTCCGATACGACCAGGCAAGTGAAGCGCTAAATCGCACCAACGGATTTTCCCGACACCATAGCGAGTGATGAGATTCGTCAGAATACGATCCTCCTCTGGGGTCCAGGGCCCTTGATCAGTCCGGGTTTTAGCACCTTGTTCCAGCGGTGGAGGCATTGAACATCGGTACGGCCGTTTCCAAGCGACTCGGCTATCATTTTCCAATTCTTGCCGCCGAAGCGGGCCACCGCTATTCGGAGTCGCTCATCTTCATCACGCAGCCACTTTGTCGAGGTCTGAATTCCTCCACTGCTTTTGCCATGGCTTCCTTGTGCAGGAGACAAGTATCCAGAGGCCGAGTGGGGTTGGTCTTGCACAGCATATTCAATCGGTTTCTGGTCCTGGATACCAGAAATCACTGATCCGAACATTGGTGTACGATGGATATCCTCTTGGTTGCTGCTGCCTCGACCAAACTCGAAATGACCGTGCGTAGTCGAAGCGAATGGCTGGTGAGGCAATACGCTTACTTCAGGAAGTTTGGCCACAGATTGATACTGCTGTTGATGCTGTACGGAACCGCAGATGTCCTCTTTCAGCTCTGCATCTGTGTCTGAGCCCCCATGTCTTGATTGATATCGTGTTTATTGTTGTCGTCGCTGTTGTTTCCACCACTGCAGCTTTCGTTCAGATCGCTTTTCTTCGCGTGCGGCGAACCGTAGAGTGTGAAGCCGGTTGGACCAAAGGCATGGACGAGGAACTCTTCCCGTGGAGAACACTCGCTAGCCGAACGGTAGGACTGACGGAGGAACGTACTACGATCAAGATGCTTTCCAAAAGTCACTCGATGCCCCATTTCATGTTGCGGCTGCTGGGATGTCAAGCTAGACAACGAAATATCCCCATCGTCTTCGCCAACGATGGCCGAATCGTTGATCGTCTCTTCTTCTTCTTCTTCTTGACAGTTGTTGTCTTGCTCATTCGCTCGAACACTACGATGATAATTGCCTTCTTTGCTTTGGTTGGGATGGACCTGATTGTGCCGGTGGCCGTATGATGGAGAGGATGGTCGGCCAAGATAGAAATTACCGGTAGCGCTAGACTCTGAAGAAAGCTATTAGTAAGAAGGATTCCCATAAAGCGCAAAAATATAGAAATGCACGTACTTCCGCTGAATGGGGGCAGGTCAGGGCGATGAAGCGCGCCAGGATAGGAGCTCGGGGAGGTGGATGACCATGGCGAAGTTGCGATGCCGCAATACTCGCTGCAGCAGCGTTGTTGTCGTTGTTAAGGCTGTGGTGGCGTTTTCGATGATAGTGGGTCGGTGCACTGTCATTGCCGCGGAGTAGTTCATCCAAATCGTCCAGGCCTGCACACGACATTCTCCTCTTGGGCGATGGCCTGGCAAGAATACCTGTCAGGAACTTGGTAACGCAGAGAATAGCATTGAGAAACATACTTGCTGAGCTCGGAGCGCGGATGCATGGCAAATTAGTTGTGATGAAACGAGCGGACTCGCTGTGGTTGCGGCGGGCTGCTCCAACTAGTAAATACTTGTCGAACTCAAAGACGAAAAATGCCACCAGTCATGTCCTCAGCAACTGGGAGCAACTTCTCTTCGGCTCTCGCAAGTGGTTGTGGACACCAGAGTTCTCGGCTTGCGACCGTGCTTTGGGCTTGAAGAGGCTGTTGTCACTTCTCGCCATCGTGGCAAAACCACTTCCAAAAACAAAACGCAAAGAACCATCCTGAACGCACAGCCGAACGCATGCGACTCAAAATAGTGAAGAAAACCAACGCAGCCGACAGTCGTGCACGAGCGCATTGCTTGTAGACGATTCCGTGTCGTGACGAGGGGTTCTGTCTATCATTGCGCAGGTGCCTTTGCCAAACAATGACGCCTTTCATGATTGCATCCAAGTGATCTCTGGCACGATCTCATTTCAGGAGAGACCAACAAACCTCAGAACGACACCATGAACTCGCCCTCAATCATCGCACCTTCATTATTTTCTCTGCCTGCGATGCAGACACTCCGGCAAAGCAAAGCCACCTCGATACCGAGGTGCCCATTCACGTTCAATCGCGATCCGAGGTCTATACAGTCGCAGAAAAACTTACACAGGAAACGCCAAAGCTAAAGGCATCACCTTCCAGCGCGGTACTGGCGATCACCGGCCTCCTACTTACTCGCTGGGAATACCGACTGAGCGCAGCTTCTCCTCGAGAGTGAGGAACTCTTTCTGATTCACAGCGTTGAGCTCCTCGTCGATCCATTCCTCGATACCGCGCACCTCCGGAATGTAGTGCTTCAGCATGTTCTCCACGCCCTGCTTGAGCGTGACGGAGGAGCTGGGGCAGCCTGCGCAAGATCCTGCGAGCTGGACAACCACAATGCCCGTCTCCTCCTTGAAGCCCTTGTAGTAAATATCGCCGCCGTCATCCTGCACCGAGGGTCGGATACGTTGCTCCAGCAGCTCTTTGATCATGGCCACCACCTCGTCGTCCTCCGGGAGGATCGTCGTGTCCTATCATAGTTCGTATAAGTCTCTGTCACACATCTCCCACAAGCTGTTATGCTGAGCCTCACCGTGACGACTGGTTCATCGGACATGACCTCCTCCTCAGATGCAAAGAAGTCCATGATCGTAGCGAAGATCTCGGCATTGAGAGCCTAAACACACTCGAACCATCAGACCTTTCCTCCTCCTCTCGATTACAAGCACCTCGTACGTCCCAGTCCTCGTCCTCGTCCTTCGTGACCGAGATAAAGTCCTTGCCGAAGAACACGCGCGTCACGCCTTCGATCTGGAAGAGTTTCTTGGCCAGCGGAGAGCGACGCACTTCATCCGATCCAGGCGTAAAGTCCTACATGGTGTATTAGCACTCACATCTACAGGCCTGAAAGCAGTCAAATCTACGACGCACCACGCCCGTAGTAAAGCGCTCGTCTAGAACAGCGCGGCCCGGGAGGAACTTGACGCTCTGCGGGTTGGGTGTCGGCTCCGTCTGGATGAACATGGAGCGCAGCGCGCCGCCGCGAGCCAGGAACGGCGACACGCGCGGCGTCTTGACTGCGGACGAGCGTCCAGCCAGTGCTGGAGCGTGCAGGAAGCGAGCAGTCGTGGGTGGGGCGCTACGGCGTGCGAGCGTGCGCAGGAGCTGGCGGCTGCGGGGAAACATGGCGCTCAGCTGGCGAGTTGATGTGTGACGGTCTCAGCTCACCCACAAAAATGGGTATTATACCCAATTTATGGGAAACAAGTGTTGAAGGCAACTTCAACTCGTTCGTCTACATGGATTTTATGCTGCTGGCTGAATTGGTTTCCCATGCTCGTCCCAGAGAGGGATGTCCACGACCTTGGGCCACACAAAGTAGTCGATCAGCAGGTCGTACAGGAACGTGTGCAGCCACTCGGACACGAACGGCACGTTGGCGATGTTGATCTTGGCCGCTGTCAGTGAAAAGTCAAACACCGGTCGACTGCAGCAGCAAAACAGTTAGAACGAACACCAAAGACGACATTTACAAGGAGGCGAGGACGCACGTGGTGAAGGACAGGTTGAGGCCTCTGAAACACGGCCAGTAGGCGGCCAGCGGATTGAGTGTGATGCGCAACGTGCCCACAAGGAACAGCTCGCGCAGAGTCAAACACACGGCGGCGCCTAAATGTGAAACCATCTTGATCTCGGCCACAAAGGTCTTGTCGGTGACCACGCGGACGTCCACGTCCAGTGTCACCTCGTCGGTCAGAGTGTTGGCCGACACGAACTTGACGCCGCTGATCTGAGGAGTTTTGGTGCCCAAGTCCACCCGCACGAGCGACAGCGTGTTCATGAACGCCGGCTTCTGGGCGTCCAGCACGGGGTTCAAACTATTAAGCACAGAGTCCTGCTCGCAAAGAGATAATGTCAGCTCTCTGACTCGCGGTCGGAGGTGAAATAATTCAGACACGACGTACTCTGATGGCAATCTTGAGGTACGGCCAACCACTGAAAAGGGAAACAAAACAAGTAGACCAACTCAATACACTGGCCTCGAGATTTACAGACTGAAGGGAATACATACGTGGAAAACACCTTGTTGAGCCAGTCAACTCGATCCACGTCCGGATGCCGAATCCAGTTTGGAGCCTGCGATGCAAAATTGTTAACACGATAGCTCCTGATCCCTCGTTGGTGCGATCTTCACAAACCTCAAAGTGTCCGACTTGGCTGATAGCTTGACTTGTGCTGCTTCTGTAATCTACCAACGCGGTCCGCAGCACTTGCCGCCGTCGTCGAGTCTTGAAATTGACGTAACCCCACATGTACACGAAGACGCTTCCCACACCAATTCCAAACAGCACATGGCTCGTACTGGCAAAATACACGGCTAAAGAACACAATGTCCATGACATGAATTCCTGGTGCTGATCGTACCAGTGGGAAAGTGTTCCAGCCAACGCGATGGGCAAGAATACTGACACATCGGAAACACCGCCGTACACAGCCACACTTAGCATAATTGTCAGGATGGAAACCGCAACAGGTTCCGGATCGTCAATTTCCTCGGAATCAGCAACAGAAGGGCTTTGTTGGACGGGTTCTCGTGGTGGCGGTGGGGGCTCTTCCTTAGTACTTCTTGGGGTGTTGACAGATTGCTGCGACTTTGCATTTTTCCGTTGCCAAAGATGCTGGTTTTCCCAGAAGAAACAATTGTAGGAGCGTCGTTGCGACTGGGACTTATTGCTTGACTTGGCGCTCGTGAGGAAATCGAGCGGACTGGGATTGTTGGATCACCGTCCGGGATATAATGTGTGTCACAATGAACGTCTGTGACTGCCTTGGTAGAACGCTTCCAGCCGATCCCTTTCGAAGTAGGAGTTCCAACATCGAAGGAAGATACTGCACTATCTGTTGTTCCGCTGTTCATGGGACTCCGCGTCTGGTGTTGTTTGTCGTGAGAAAATATGCCGCTCCAGCGGCTCGATGATGGTAGTCGCTCTCCAGTCGAGCTAGACGAGCGAGTCGGCGTCAACATTGTCCGTCCTGCCGTGACAAAACGCGCTGCAGGGTCGATGACGAGGCGCTGGGTGAGTTTCTCTCGAGCTGCAGCGAACCCTGAGCTTGAGGAAGGACTGGCTGGTGGACTGGAGGTCTGACGCGTATCGTGTATCGAAGCGATAGACGCACAGCGGCGATCATTGTCCACAACAACTTCGCTAGTTGTTGCAATCGACGTGCGCAGATCATCACTGTCGCTAAAGCGTCGTGCAGACTGCGATTCTGCCGGTGACGCCGGCACCGTCCGGAACAGCTCGCTATCCAATGTGGTGGCGCGCTTGATGGCCAAGTGGATGCACTTTACCCAGAGCAGCATGCGCGCTTGGTCTTCCTCGAAGAAGATAAACCCCTGGGATTGCAAGTGCACCGTGCTCTTCTTCTTCCACGTCTTGACCTCGACGCAGAAACACTTCTCCATGACGATATTGGCATTGTCCGACTCGAAGCTCAGCACTGCATCGGCAAGGGACAGTAGGTAGAGCAACTCGGACCGCGACTCATTGCTGCAGTAGAGCACAGAGCGAAACCCGTCAGCAACCGATTCCTTTCTAACCAACCAGCAGCTCAGGCTTTACTTGTAGATTTCTAGCGCGTGCTTCATGGCGTTGGCCACGACGTAGTGCGTCGACTTGGGCAGCATAAAGCGCTGCTTGCGGGGCTTCTTGCGATGCACCGTCATGAAGCCCTCGATGGAGTCGTGGTCGAGAGACGAGGTCGTCTTGGCCGCCGTGGACATCCGAAGTGGAAGCTGCGCGCCATTGCTGCGGGCTCCATCGTCGACCCCCGCACTGCTGTTGGTAGACGCCATCAGCGCCAGACGTCCAACTGACGCCGTGCAGGCCTCGAGTGACAGAAACGACCGAGTGGTCTTCAACTTGCTGCAGAGTCTAAATTTGTGGAAATGACAAATGTTGAAATTTCGCATTCTTAGACAAACGCGAACAAGAAGGAGATACTGAAGCTCGGAGCTCCTGGGAGCTGCCCTCTCTCTCTCTCTTCTCTCTTTCTCTCTTTCTCTGCTTCCCCCACACGCCTGCTGACGCAATGGACGACACGGCGCAACGCAGTCTGCTCCTGTGGGTACGTCCCCTCTGTTTGTGGCGACTTGACTCCTCCAGAGAGCCACCTCCCCTCGTTCAAACGTCTGAATTCGTTGAGGCCGCACACTCGGGGAGAACTCTGGCGCTGTTGGATCTCCGACACTAACGACGAGAATTTGGTGTGGTTGCAGGTGCAGAGCTTCCACGAGAAGCTGGCGACGGACGTGCAGGTTTCGGGCATGGCCGATCTGTGCGACGGCGTCTTCCTTTCCAAGATCATGCACCACATGTGCGTATAGCTATCATACTCCCTCCCTCTCTCTAGTGCAACTAACGAGAGTACCATGCTGACAATGTGGCGTCTACTTGCAGCGACCCGGAGTACGTCAACTTGGAGCAGATCAACGAACAGCCAGGCAGCAACTGGGCGCTCAAGTCCAACAACCTCAAGACGCTGCTGCGCGCAGTGGAGCTCTACTACACAGACGAGCTGGGCCAGATCTGCCACGCCGATGAGCTCGTGGACGCGCTCCTGATCGCCAAGGAGGGCGACGTGCACGAGGCCGCCAAGCTCACGGAGCTACTGCTGGGCTGCGCGGTCCAGTGCCCCAACAAGTCTGAGTACATCCACCCCATCATGCAAATGGGGTCAGCTGAACAGGCTAGTCTGATGCACGCCATCGAGAACCTGATGCATCGATTCCAGCCTTCGTCGCCCGGTGCCGCTTCGAATGCGAGTCGACGCAACTCGATGAACCATGGAGCATCTTTCGACGAGTTGTTGACATCTCCGTCGTCGATGTCATCGATGTCGGCCGCCGCCTTGGCAGCAGGAAGCTCCACCGAGGCACTTGCAGCACAACTCGCGCAGGCTTTGGAACGCAGTTCGTCCATGGAGCTGAGATATCTGGATATGGAGCGCGAGAAGCGCGAGTTGACGGAGCGCTTTGAGCGTGCCTTGACGGAACAGCGAGATTTGGCAGACAGGTATGCAGGGCTGGAGACTGAGCGCGATCAGATGCGTAGCGAGCGCCAGAACACTCTCACTCGCGACAATAAAAAGATCCAGCAGATTGTGGACAACGAGATCCACGCGCTACAGATGCAGCTTGAGGAGAAGGATCTGGAGCTGGGTCGCGTAAAGCGCGAGTCTGGTGAGCGGTTGATGGTGTTGGAGAATGAGGTTCGCCGTCAGGCGGACGAGCTTGACATATCGCGCTCCAAGTTGGGCACACTCAACAAGTTGGAGGCCAGCGTCGCAAAGTACAAAAAGAAACTGGAGGAAATGAACTCGCTACGCAACCAGGTACGCGAGCTGGAGACGTACAACGCACAATACTTGGACAAGGTGGTGGACCTGGAAAGCACAATCAAAACCATGCCCGCGCTCAAAGAGCTCGTGGAAAGGTACAAGAATCAGGTTGTGGAGCTTGAAACTGCCAGCGTGGAGGCTACATCCAGCCTGGGGGTCAAAGAGCAGAAAATTCGGCGACTGCAAGAAGAGCTGGACAGCGCGCTAGGTGGGAAGGAGTTTCTTGAGTCTCAAGTGGAGGAACTTCGTGCCCAGCTCTCGAGTATGCAATACAACGATGCAAACGATGATGGAATGGCCGCAGGTGAAAGCTCAGTTAACGGTGGAAGTGTTAGCGCAGACATGCTCCTTGGCCGCGACGGTGTCATGAGCATGCGAGAGCGTGTCGCACGTTTAGAGCGCGAGAACGCCGAACTCAAGAGTGGCAATGCGGATGCAGGACAGACACAGCTTGCGAATGACTTGGACATGGCACTGAAGGCCAAAGAGTCTCTCCATGTCACGCTGTTTCAGGCTCAGAAGCAGAACGACCAACTTACGGAAGATCTGCGCAATGCACGAATCCGGAACGAACAGCAGCAGAGGATGCTTGCACAGCTCCAGCAGGCGACACCCCAGTCTCAGTCTCAATCGCAGGCACAGCCACAACTGCAGGCTCAGCACCAAGCCCAGCAGCAGTGGCAGAATGCGCCAGATGGCCCAGAACCGATGCAAGTGTCCAGCGAAATGGGAGCTGGCGAGGTTGGACCTGCAGCAGGCACTGCCGGCTTTGCGGCATCCGCTGCTCTCGAATCTGGCATGGTCATGACGCCCGATGGGGCCATGCAGACCCCCGCACCGACGCCAGGCGCGATCGTCGTCACCAGCAGCAACAATGCTTTATCATCAGCCCAGATTGCAGACTACGAGGGCAAGTTGGAGAAATTGGTACGTGATTGGCTCATGAACCAGGTTTACTTTAGCAATGTTGTGTTTACAATTGGTATGCCTTGATGATGTCGATCGGCAACAGAAAATGGAGGCAGAAGCTGTGGACTCGATGCGCGCAACGGTGACAGAACTGACCAAGCGCCTCAAGGAGAAGGAGTCCATGATCAACGAGCTGTCCGAGCAGCGAGCCAAGCTAGAGAACTACACGAAGAAGACGCTTCACGCCGTGCAAACCAAGTACATGGTGGCAGTAAGTTCCCATCGCAACCAGATTAACGAGAAGCAAGAGCGCGTGGACTTCTTGGAGAAAAAGATGAAGGAGATCCGCGCCTCGTATTCTCGCGAGCAGGCGTTGATGATGTCGTCCTTCTACGAGGTGAGCAGCCCCATGGTCCAGTCTCTGGCTGCACAGGACTAATTAGTGGTGTGTATATGAACAGATTGGCACGGAAATGCAGAGGCGCACAATGATGCCGCAAGGACCCGCTCCTGGAGCTCCAGGCGCTGGGTCATGGCTTGCCAGCAAACGAACAGAAGAGCGTGCCAAGAGGCGACAGGGGGCGTGAAGAGAGCTAGCTTGATGCTTTTAGCGATAGGGGTCCTTGAAGCGTATTGTAGTGACGCTCAGATGTGAAGGGGTTAAAAGAATGTGTGAAGATTTATCGATCGCACTCGCAGCTCGTTCCGTAGTGTCCGCTAGTCAACCACATTGACGCCCAAGTTGACGAGGGCGCGTGTGGCTTGTTGGCATATTCGGTCGTTGGTAGAGCGCACCAGTGACTGCAGCGCCTCCACTCCTCCCAAATCCACGATCGCTTGCTTGTTCTCCGCTGCGAGCACAACCAATAGGGTCAGCAAAACTCACTTCCAGCAGCAAAGGAATTGCCGCACTTACGATTGACGGAGAGATTGCGAAGGGCCCGAGCCACCTGGGACTGCAGCTCCACAGACTCTGAGTGGGCACCATCAATGATGGGCTTCAAGCCGCCCTTCCGCGCGATCTCCACCTCATTAGCATCTAAATCACGAACAGCGTTAAGCACAGAAAGCAAGAGAACCAGAGAAGGCTGCCTCACCGTTGACGGCCAGATTTGCGAGAGCCGCAATCGCTTCTACAGCGACGCCGATCTGACGGGAGCTGGCCAGATCAATCAGCGGTTTGATGCCGCCTGCTTTGGCAATCCGCTCCTTGTTGTCCACTACACAGCAATTCGCAACTCATCAGCATCCATTGGGAGCAAACGCAATGACAGCTTCGAACCGTTCACGCCGAGGTTGGCGAGCGCTTTGGCTGCTTGCCGCTGCACATGCTCATTTGAGCTGCCCAACAGGTCGATCAGCATGTCGATGCCTCCCTCCGTCGCCATCTTGGACTGGTTCTCAGCTGCAGCAAAATCACTTAGAAGCCCAAAGCTAAAATCATCTCGTGTCGACCTTACAGTTCACCGATAGGTTGGCGAGAGCGTGCGCTGCCAGACGCTGCACCTCCGTGTCCTTGGACTTGGTCAGTGGCAACAGCAGCTGCAGTCCGTCCAGCTCCACAATCTGCACCTGTCGGTCCGCTGTAGGATCCAACACCCCAGTCAGAAATCTCCATTACCCCTCACACACCAGACAGTGCACCCACGTTTGACAGCCTCGTTGGCCAGCTTCTCCGCCACCTCTCGCTGCAGCGCAGTGTCCGCCGAGCGCGCGTACACGATCAGACGCTGCAGGTTGACGCGCAACGCCTCTGTGAAGGCCTCATCTGCGGATACTCAGGGCAAGAACGTGTTAAGCCAGCGATAGGACTGCTGGGACCGGAGAGCAATGCATAGCTCACCGTCGTTGTCTTCAAAGGTGAACTCGTCCTTGCTGCCCTTGGCGCCCTTGGCCCCGGCGTTCCCCATGGCAGCAGCAGTAGCTTTGCGGTCGGAAGAGTCGCTGCTTGGAGGGCAAGGTATCCGACGGCAAAACGTACATATATATGTAGGAAACTTTATCGATTAAAGGTTTTACAGGTAGAAGAGAGGCGCTGCAAGAGTTCCTTTGCTCTTCATCGCACCGGCCGAAGTGGTTTGAGCGCAGTTCTGCGAGGCTGAGAGGCGGGCTCGATCACGAGGGACGCGAAGGAATTGTCGAGCTTCTCTTGACGGGTTGCGGATGACTGCAAGTTGGTGGTGCTGCTGCAGGACGTCGGCGGTTGCGAGTTTCTGTTGCTGTAGTAGCGAAGCGTGGCAAGCACCTTGTAGTGACGCGCGTTCACAGCGAGGCGGCGCGCAGTCCACCCGAATGCGTCTCGAATGCTGGCGTCGGCGCCGTGCTTGAGCAGCAGCCGCACCAGCTTGGCGTCTCCGTTGGCCGCTGCTCGCAGTAACGGAGTTTTGCCAGAGCCGTCTGTTGCGTTTACAGAGGCCCCATGCTTTAGCAGCGCTCGCGCCACCTTGCGATGGCCCCAAGACGCTGCAAAGTGGAGCGGCGTCGCCCCGTAGCTGTTGCGGATGTCCACCACGGCCTTGTTCTCGAGCAGGAAGCGCACGGTCTTGAAGTCGCCGTCCCGCGCCGCGAATAGCAGCAGCACGTAGTTGTAGCTGCAGTCGTCGGCCTGCTGCTCGGCGTTTTGTGTAGCGGTGGCTTGTCGGTTGGCGTTGCCCATGGCGCTGGTGTCTGGTGACTTGTCGAATGAAAGCGTCAATCCAGCAGCCTTCAGCTTCGTCCAGTGGGTCCAAGCCCTCGTAACTGCAGCACGCACTTGGAGTCAGTGGAGACCACGTCAGTGCCAGTGAAGAGGAGCCTTTTGAGAGCCCTTCTTGCACCAGTGGCGACACCAGGTCTCTCCATCGCAACGGCTGCCTGCTGCTTTCCACCTCGAAGTGACGGTGCTCGCCACTTGTTGCAACGCGCTTCTGCATGCATTCGGCATGGCTACATCTGCTTCGGATTGGCTGAAACCCATTTTTGAAGAAGAGAAGCGATGACGGAGCCGCTGCTGGGCGCCTCGGCCGCCGTGCACGCCGCCGTACCGGCGCTGGAGGCGATCCCGCAGCTGGTGGAGCTCATCAGCTCGATGCTGGACTACTCCTCGCTCTGGACGCTCGAAGACGCCAGTGCCACGGGCGACCTGCGACTAGTGAAGCGCGTCGCTTCCCACGAGCAGCTCCGTTCGATTGCTGCGGCACTTGCGCCGTCGGAACTGGCGCGTCGAGCCTCGTTCACGTCTGCTACCCAGGAAGCTGCCGAGGAAGGCCATCTGCCAGTGTTTCAGTGGCTCGTGAGCGACTACTCGCCCGGAGATTGGGACGTCACGGACGCCATGGTGCGAGCATCTCGCCACGGCCATTTGGCCATTTTACAGTGGGCCAACGGTCACCAGAACCTTGCGAGCTTTAGGTGGACAACCAAAATGATGATCGTGGCAGCCATTGAAGGGCACTTTGACATTGTGCGGTGGCTGCACGAACACTCGTCGGCGCCTGGATCTCCGCATGTGATGGACTGTGCTGCTGAAGCGCTGGACTTGGAGATGCTGGTGTGGCTGCACACGAACAGAACAGACGGGTGCACACCATACGCCATGGACAACGCAGCACGGAAAGGAAGTCTAGAGATTGTACGGTGGCTGCATGAAAATCGCACGGAAGGATGCACGACGGGCGCGATGGATGGCGCGGCCATGAATGGGCATTTAGAAGTGCTGCAGTGGCTGCATAACAACCGTCACGAAGGTTGCACGGGATCCGCACTACACTGTGCTGCTGTGAATGGGCACGCCCACGTCGTCCAATGGCTGGACGAAAATGTTGTTGCTGGAAACCGACGTCGTGCCTTTGCTTCTGCTGTGCGCTGGGGCCATATTGAAGTGGTCAAAGCGCTAGCAAGGTATTGTACTACCGACAATCCTACGGAGACAGCGAGAGAACTCACCTGCGCTCGCCAGCGAGCCGAGGTAGAGATGCGCAACACAGATCACACCAGCTTAATGCGAGCAAGAAGGCAGCGCATTCTCTACTCACAACGAATTCTGGATGGCCCAGCAGAGGAAAATGCGGTCTGGTACGGCCGTCTCGAGGTGCTTCAATTTCTTTTCTCGAATGGCTTAGTGTCGAGGAATGGTCGTTGTCGAGCGGAGCTGGCGGATACTGCAAAGGCCCGTGGGCATTTGAACGTCGCCCAGTGGCTGATGGGTTTTGCGATCGATGGGGAATCGAACGAGGCTACAGGGGCCGCTTCTAACCTGATCAATCATGACACTGTAAATTGATACTCAAAGGCAAGAAAGCGGCAGTTCGCGTGTTAGGACGACAGGCGACCAAAGAGCTGCGTTCTGTACTGCGTCGAGCGGGAAAAAGGTTTTGGCTCTCGTGGAGTCTCGTGCGCACTATGCCGACCTACAGCCATCTTTCACGGGACTTAGCCAACGCGTCCAGCTGCGAAATCTGCGGAGTAAATGAGGCGATCTCGTTCATGCGAGCCTTCACTGCAGGGGTTAACTTGTCCACGAAGGCGAGGGCGCGGAGGTTTTCCTCGAGCTGCGATGGCCGACTAGCACCCACGAGCACCGTGGACACGTTCTCGTTGGAGATACACCAGGCCATTGCAAGCTGTGCCAGAGTGCAACCTAGCTCGTCAGCGATCACCTTGAGCTGGTCTGCCTTGGCCACACGCGCCTCAAGCTCGCCACCGAACATGTTCATCAGCATTGGGTTGTAGAGACGTGAACCTTCCTTCACGCCGCCACTGTACTTGCCGGTGAGAATACCATTCGCTAACGGAGACCACGTCGTGAGACCAAGTTTGTACTTGTTGTAAAGGGGTGCAAACTCGAATTCGACCTTGGAGCGTTCGAGGAGACTGTATTGCGCCTGCTCCACGATGGGCCGGATCAAGCCAAGTTGGTCTGCGATATCGCACGCCTCCATGATGTCCGAGGGGAGCCATTCACTGGTGCCCCAGTAGAAGGCCCAGCCTTGCTGGATGATGTAGTTCATTGCGCGCACGGTCTCTTCGATGGGTGTGCCCGGGTCCGAGCGGTGGCAGTAAATCACATCCACGTAATCGAGTTGCAGGCGGCGCAGAGAGGCTCGAGTGCCTTCCACAATGTGTTTGCGGCTGAGACCTTGTTCGTTGGGGCTGGCACCGTCCCAGCCTTTCGTGCCAAAGAAGATTTTCGTGTCCACAACTAGGTCTTCGCGGGTCCAAATGCCGTCGGCAATGCCTCGCTGGATGGCGCTACCCATGATTTCCTCCGCCTTGCCGTCGCCGTAGATCTCGGCATTGTCGAAGAAATTCACGCCGTGCTGGAACGCGACCTTCATCATCTCGTACCAGGCGTCTTTTGTCTTGGAATCGTCGAAGAACATCCAGCTACCGAGTGCCATTTTCGACACGAGGAGACCAGAGTTGCCAAGGAAGCGGTAGGTCATCTTGGTCGTCATTTTGAAGACGCTGGGGTGGATGTTGTTTTCTGGTCGACCTGGATACGGCAAAATGCGGAATGAGTAGGCAGTTGCAGCTACGCGACGGAATTCTGCAGTTCTTGTGAATCATAATCCACTGGAAACCGTATTCAGATTACAATGCGTCGTGGTCACCATATTCATACCCTGCACGTAATCTGCTGGGCCTAGTACCATCCTGACAGCCAATGCATCCCAACAGCAACTTCTCCCAAACCGATATTTGTTCAATAAATTTCAGTACACGGTGCGAAGGTGTGTGTGTCTCTCTACTTGGAGTACACAGGCACGTACTCGACCACGCCCTGCTTGTTGACGATGGTCTTCTTGATGTTGCGCAGCTGCTTCTTGCTCATCGTCTTGAGTCTGTGCGTGCGTGAAATCTGCAGCAAATCAAACACACCACCGCCGCCACATTAACAGCCAACCTCCACTCAATTTGTAGCAAACGGAACGCACCACTTGGACGGCCGCCGACTTGAGCTCGTTCTCCTTCCGGCGCTTCTCCTTGTCCTCGCGCGCCTGACGCTTGGCGTCCTTCTCGGCCTGTCGCCGCGCCTTGATCTCCGCCTGCAGGTCCTTGAGCTCCTTGAGCTTGGCGCGCTTGAGCATTTTCTCCTCCCACGTCGTGCTCAGCACCTTGGTGCCCTTGAAGCCCTGCGCCGAGAAGCGTGTCTTCTGCACCTTCTTCCACACGCGGCCGCTCACGGGTCGTCCGCGCGGCGGCTCGCTCTTCGTGGCTGCGGGCTTGCTGCTCTGCTCAGTCATCGCGTCGCTTCCTGCTCTGCTGACTCGGAAATTGACTGGAGCGACAAGCCCAAGGACCGAAAAGATTGTACAGTAACGAGCCCGTAGACCGAAAAGATTGTACTAAATTGCTGAAGGAGATGGCGACGCCGCCTGGTTGCTGCGAGATCTGCCAGATCGCCGAGGTGCTGGCGGACCCACGACTGCAGAACCGCTCCGTGCGGATCACTGGCAGGTCTACCACGTTCGTATCGTGTGGTTGGACGTATTCATACTGAATAAAAACTGCGTCCACAGGTTGGAGGCGTACGATGCTCAACGGAAAGTGGCAACCGTGTCGTTCCAGAACGCGACGCTGACGGTGGAGACGCAGCGGATGGCGCTGGGCAATCTCCGACTGCAGGTCGACTCAATGTACCAGTTTCTGGGCGAGACCTACACGACGAACAAGGTACTAACAAGAGGCCTCAAATGCTGCCGAGCGAAGACTGACGATTGCTGTACCGGTAGGGTGGCGGCCAGACGGAGGTGCGACTGATAGCTCGGGTTGGGAGGAATGTGGACAGCTTGGACATTGATCTGTTTCTGGAGGCACTGGCGATGCGGCGGCAGTTCCTCGCTTCGCAAAGTTAAATGGCCAGGAACGAGAAGCCAATGACGGCAACAGTTTTGGGAACGCTGCCCCTATTTTTTTTTTACAGCAGATCGTCATCTGAGTCCTCCTCGTCAAAATTGTCTTCATCAAAGCTGTCGTAGATGGAGTGACTGGGCGGAGTTGCCGCTTTTGGCGACTCCGACTTGACCTCGACCGGCTTAGCACTGGGACCAGCATTCTCCGACTTCACTTCCACTTCGCCACTTGACGGTGCAAAAGCTTCTGCAGTAGACGCTGCTGGCTCCGTTTTGATTGACTCCGTCAGCTCCGGCGGATCGTACTTGTGCAGCGCCTGCCTCCACTTGCGGACAACGCCGTCAAACACCTTTTTGCCCATTTTCTTGGTCTTGTCGGGCGTCATCGGGTGCTTCCCGGGACGTCGTTGGTGTCTGCAGAAAGTATGACCCACAGAAACGTCAGAGCTCCCTCATCTTCTCTTTCCTACATTTCACTCGCTTCTACCTCGGCACTTGGGCGCAGTATCGGTCGTATCCGATCGTGTTTTTGCCGTAGTCGATCTGCTTCTGGCGCTGCGCCAGGCGGTGCAGGTCCGTCTCCTTCTCGTCTGCCAGCGTGCGCACAGTCACCACCGGTGCGCTCTCGTCACTGCATCGCATCCGCTTGTTACTAGTGCCCTGGTGGAGCCGCCGCCAATTGGGATTCCTGTCGAAGTCGCTCCAACCAGCCCCGTCTAAGGCGTCAGCTCCGCGCTTCATGGTTGCGAGCGGTCAATACCAAAATGTAGCCATTTATTTTTGGCGGGAAACTCAAAGCGCCGCAGTTCACTTCACTTCACTTCACTTCAATTCACCAGTCTGAATGACCGAACATTTCTTGCCCTACTTAGCATTCTTGCCTCCTTCGCAATTGATGGCAAGGTGAGGAAAGTTTCTGGAAAAGTAACTTCACATGTTTGGTTCTCCTTGTCCTTCTCAGCGTCGCAAAACGGGCCCCGAGAAACCCAGCAGGAATGCCTTTGATGCACAGAATGCCGCAACACCGACATCTTCGCTTGATTCCTGGTAGCAGCAGTGATTTCAACGGAGATACTGGCGTAGGGAAGACCACTTTGGTCAGCTTGCTGGACGCTGGTAAATCCGATCACGTGGAGACGTGGTTAGCGAAATTGTAGGTCGTCGAGCATCTCACATCGAGCAAGTTGGGGAGCGCCGAAGCGCGTTCACTTAATGACCAACTTGAGCATCGGGACCGACGAGAGACTCTCGGGGGCCCTGAGCATCAAGTTTAAGAAACATTGGTCATTCATGATAAATGAGATTACCCAGACCACATAGTCGAAAAAGCCATGAAGTCGCTGGAGTGTGTTGTTGGGGCGGCTGAAGCATGGTGAAATCCCCTCTGGCATCTCACAGCAACCAAGACGACAGTCATTTAGGATAAATGGCGATTCGTTTATTTGGCTAAGCGACACAGCTCCGAAGGTTGGAACGGCGGTCATGCGGAAGCGGGCAGCAGTCTAAGTTAGTCGTAATCGTCCTCCTTCGACCACTTGGCGCCGCCCGAGCTCTTGGCCCCTGACCCCTTTTCGTCCGCGCGGTTGGAGCCGCCCTTTGCACCGCTCTTGGCGTCGTCCTCGTCGTCGCTGTTGTAGTAGGACTTCTTGGCCTGCGCCCTGTCCTCGGGGATGTACTTGTACTCGGCCTTGTTGTGCATGATGAGCTCGTCGCCGACAAAGTAGAAACTGTCGGAGACCGTGGCGTAGGGCTGCGCGACCATGTCGCTGATGAGCTCATCGTCCAGCGGCGGCATGGCGTAGATGGCCTCCCACGTGTTGACGCTGGACGGGATGCAGAAGCCAAAGTTGAAGTCGTAGCTCTTGACGATCTCGTCGCGGAAGTAGTGGCGCTCGATCATGCGCAGGTTGTGCACCTCGTGGGCCCCCACGGAGAACTCGAGCTCGGTGGCGATGGACGGCAGGCGCAACACGTCCTCGGAGAACTCGTAGCGGATGGTGCGGTAGGCTCCTTCGCCCCGGGCGTGGGCAATGTCCATCTTGGGGACGGCTTTGCCCGGCCGGTCTTTGCCGATTTCGAAGATCTTGCGCTTGGACTCGAAGTCCGAGATGGAGAAGTGCAGGAACTCGATGCCGTACTTGTTGGCGCTCAGCGGGCACAGGAAGTCTGCGTTTGGGGTCAAGAGGCGGTTAGTACAACATCGGATGCTCTTCAGTTGATCTACTAGGAGAACTGAGACGCGACGCACTCTCCGCAGGGGCCTCGAACTCCAGCACGTCTTCGGGTGTGTATCTCTGGCGAGACATGCCTGGTGCTGCGGTAGTCGGCGAGCGGGGAAGGAGTGACGGCGAGCGACTAACTAAGCCGAGTAAGCGTTGGCGTCTCCTCGAGCCCGATCTTTGAGAGTTCGTCTCTTAGTGTGAGACCACATCAAAAGGAAACCAACCACTGCCACACAGGCAACTAGATCTTGTTGCTGATGTCGATGGCATCGGCAATCTCCATGGACAAAGCGCAGAGCTCCGTTGCTGATCCAGTCACGCGTCCTCGGTTGCGGATCTCGGGAGCGACTCGCCTGCTTTGGTATGGCTCCGGTAGAGGAGAGACGTTCGGGTCTACCACCGAGACTGCATGCCGGCCAGCGCCTGGTGTCACCCCAACATGCTCTATGGCCGCGCTTGCAAACTGCTCGAGCTCTTGGCCACAGCAGGATGAGGCAGCCCCGCACCATGAGGTGGATGAGGAGCCACGTTTTACTCGCCGCGTCCAAAAACAACCAGCTGAAAGCCTGCAGACCGAAAAAGCTAGCAACATCTCAAGAGTAAGAAGACGAGTAAGAATGGCCAGATCGCAATAACTTTTTCGCTGGCAAGCAGCGAATTTTGCGTACGCGTCGGATTCACTCGCGTTGCCAATCTTTTGAACGTAGAGAAGGCAGAAGTTGCCGCTCAAATCCCCGGCTCCCTTCCGCTCCTGGCACAAAAGGCAACAAGTTGACAGGCTCCCTACGCAACAGCCTATTTCGCTGCTAGCACTATCCGTCACTCGTCCACCCGACTCTACAAAATAGGCTCTATCGCAGGTTCTCGTCCGCGGCGCCCGTTTTGTATGGCGCATACAAATTCCAAGTCGTGCAAGGGCGGACGAGAGGGGCCGTTGCCACTTTTCAGCGAGGCATCAAGCGCGTTGCGGACTCGTGGGCGGACGCGCGGACGTCAGGAATGCTGCGCCGCTAGACACGCTGCCTCTGTCGTCGATCCCGCAAGTGCCCAGAGCCCACCGCCGCTGCATGGCGGACGCCTCCATGACCGGAGAAGCAGGCGCCAACCGCACGTTCCGCTCCATCTTTGGGGCGCAGGAGCACGCGACCAAGCAAGGCGCCGAGCTGCAGCTGCAGAGCCACAGCGACGCGGCCGCGCCCATGGAAGACGAAGACATGTGGAGCGACGAACCCATGAACGGAGACGCAGACAACAACGACCTGCCTGCCACGCTCCAGTTCGCTGTGCGTCGAATTGCCATTATTCCCTTTTTATTGTGAGATAAAACTGATTTGTAGAATTTATTTTATGTGTTGTTGTTGTACTAGCAACGCAAGTCAATGGAAGAGTGGGCGGAGGAAGACGATGAAGAGGAGAACTGGAAGGAGGCGCTGCAAGATCGAGTGAACCAGTTGGAGCTGGCGTTCCAGCACAACAACGACACTGCAGCTGCAGATTCTCGGCGGAGGTTCGAGAAGCAGTTGACGGGCGAGCAGCGAGAGGCTTTCAGTCAGTCGCTGCCGACGTCGGCGGGCTTCACCGCGTCTGACGAGGCTGACCGACCAAAACAGGCGGCTCGCCACAAGATGCCGCGCAGATCTTCGTCACATGCGTGCATCACCGGTGAAAGCACTGCCTTGAAGCCCTCGACGCAGCCCTCGCAGCTGTGGAACTTCCAACGCAAGATGGCAGCAGGACCGACGACGAACGCCGTTGGGCAGGACCCGCGGTCGCGAACGACTTCGATAGACTTTGTGGCACGGAACATCCAGAATATCGCCCACCATCGCAAGCGCTCGGGCTCCACCAGTAGCTCGTCCAGTCGAACGGACTCTCCTCGGCCCTCGCTGTCCCGGAAGAACTCGATGGAGAGCAATCGAAACCATCTCGTCCGATCTAATAGTAGTAATTTCCGCGGCACCAAGGCAGCAGTTGCCTCATCCCGCGCAGCAGGAACATCAGCACCAGCACCCACGGCGGTATTTAACTTGAGCGACACAGAAACCATTCGTCGCTATGTGCTCGACGATGTCAAACGTGTAAGTTTGGGTATTTGGTCGTGCGTCGGCAGTCATTATGCTAACGGTGCTAGTTTTCTTGCAGATGTCCATGGAGCGGTTAGTAAACGATGCTCAGCGTCTGCACTTTTTGGAGGATTTCTACCAGAGTCGCCAAGGGTCCGAACTCTCGACGTCGACCACATCTTCGACGACTGTGGCACCCCACAGTCACCCTCGGCCATGTCGACATCCTGACCATGGTCTGTTCTATTATATTCCTCTAGCTGTTCGGGTGCGATATTTTGCTATAGCTAGCTATTTAACGACAGCTTTTCCAGGTAATACTTGACGACATTGATACGTCTTGGCATTCATTCAGAAGTATGTATTGTGGTCAGGGAAAAACGCGTCTTCGATCTGAATATTGAAGAGCACAAGAAAGTGTGGCACATGAAGGCAACTCCCCACCGACCAACTGGCACTGTTCCTAGCCAAGAAGGACAGACTCTGACAGGGTGTGGTTGAGGCATGGCGAAATCCCCTCTGGCATCTCGTCTATCGTGAATGATCACACCAAGATGGATCCACAATTTCGTCTTAGCAATGCTGCTTTCAACCTTCCAGACGTAGACGACACTACAGAGGATGACGTTTATGTGTTGGTCAAAACCAAACGAGAAGGAGACTACCTGTATCGACGAACGACCAAAGGCGAAGAAGCGCAAGTTAAGCGAAGAAGAGCTGCCCGTGTTAAGCACACACAAAGAACTGTTGAAGGACTGGGCGATACGTCGTCTCAAGATCTCTGTCAGCGTACCGTCCGAAGTGGTGAGCGAGCCTCTCGTCCGTCCAGATGTCCAAGTTGGTCATCAAATAAACGTACTCCGGAGAAGTCGATGGCGGAAGTGAATGTGCTGGTGGAACAGGTCTGTCAGGACAGCAAGTCATTAGCGCGAGTTCTCACTTTTCCCTCGACGAGGACATGTGCCAACGAGGACTTTGATATGGCCATCTTCAAAGCTACAGCGACATCAGATCTCCAACTTGTTGGATGCGCCTTTGGCAATAGATCCGATCCCGGCATGCCTGTGAACGTCATAGGCTTTAAAGCAGACGATCGCGTTGAAACTTTAAGTTCGAAGGAAGGTTATATCACTGGCAGTCTTCGCGGAGGTTGCGACTGTGTTGTGTGCTGCGACAGTGATAGCATACATTGGGGTTATATTCCGAAAAACAAACCGAGGTGTATAACGTCACTCTCGGATGGATTCCTCGCGCTTCACCACCTCACCGCGGAGTCGTATTGGGATACTCGTTCCGCATGCGTTGAGAAATAATGCCCGGGTTTGCTTATTTTCTTTTTGGTCTATAGCGGTGATGATCTAATATACCAAGCTACTTTTCTCGTTAGTCGCTCTCGAGCTTTTCGTTCCAATCTTGCCACTCTTTGCAGTCCTCGCCCAGCGAAAGGTGCCGCATCACTTCAAGCGTTAACTCGTACGTAGCAAACGTCGAGCTGTGTCCAACAACTGACTTGAGAAGACTGGGCACTGTCCCTTTATACAAACCTCGAAAACCTTCATGCCTTAGCACGTCAAAGAAGCACTTCCAGCTCGAGGAGTAATCCGGAATAACGCCATAGGTCTCGCATCGGGAATGTGGCGCATTTGCATGCGCTTTTTCACTGTATCGAGCGGGTACACTGCCAACTTCGACACCAATCCAGACACAGCTCCACTTCCGACATACGACAGCACCGCTGAAAGCGAGACCCAATCCTGCTCCTGCTTGTTATCATTTCGATATTCCGCCGCAATCTCGTTGAGCTTTGTGTAGACACCAAAGCTCAGTCCAACGTACGGCACGATCTGGAAGACCGTAGCACCCAATCCACTGTAGAAACCTCGCACTCCTTGTGTTCGCCACGTGTGCGTCACCAGGCTGTGCATGGTCGGGAAGCGCTTGGGCACTCCTTGACTCGCAAACACTGTGCGGAACAGGTCTAGCGGGTAGGTGACTACCGTGGCCGTAACTCCGGCCACTGCTCCTGTAGCAGCACTGACGACTACCTTCGGAACCGCTTCGTCATCTCCGTGGCGCTCCCAGAACGCATTCAGCACTCGGTAGCTGCCGAACTGCAGCGTCGAGTAGCCGATCCAGAGTCCGGAGGCCGCCAAGTTGCCGCGCCAGAAGCTGCGGAGTCCTTCCTCGGCGTAGACGCTCTGCACAGCGCTCAACAGACTCGAATACTTGGCGTCTGCTCGGTCGCTGGTGATGCGTGCCGGATGCACCTGGAAGCGGATCTTCAGGAGGTCTGCAACAAACATGAGCACAAGGGGTTTAGCACCGCAATTACATCGGAACCTTTACCTGCAACTTACCTAGTGGCGCTGCGACCAGCCGCGTGACACCTCCAGCTACCGCTCCGGCGAAGGCTGCTTCGGTGGCGGACGCTGCTCCCTTCTCGCCGGCGGCGGCGGGCGTGCACTCGCCATCCCTGAGGTAACGAATTCGTTTCTGCTTGGGTTTTCAGCGTATGTTTGTTGGATGATGTTGACGAAATAGCTATGGTTCTTATATAGAAAATATTGAAATACACTGATGCACTGCTAGAGAGGATCTTCATCACCACCAGCACGTTTGCGGATGTACACTTTTCGAAAAGCAGGCTTCGCTGCATACGAGAAAATCGTCCACATATTTCCGGCTATTATCCTGGCGCTGGCGCACGCCACACAAAATAACGAGATCGAGACCAACCAGGTCCTTCTTGAGCTTCTTGTGGTTGCGATCCATAACCTCCAGGGTGTGTAAATGAACGAGCTGATTAACATCTTGCGTCTGGTTCCGCGGATCTCGGTCATCCGCTCTGCTCAGGCCGCGGTGACGATAATGGTGCAGGCAATGCGGCGATAGCGGTGGTGGTTGCAAGGACGTTCATATTGGAGAAGGTAGAGTCGAAAGGATGGTGGCGGTTGATGTGGTCTTCGGTCAGAATGGAACTCAAGCCGAAAGACTAAACCGCTGCGTCAGACAACGACGTTGGTACCCGCCGTGTTGGTGCCTTCCGCACATAAGCTACAAAGTATTCACGGTACTCACTTGCTTGCGCTCTGTCACCGACAAGCGTGGACTTTCGTCATATTGGTTGACAACAAGTACTTGCTGTTCTTGATAGAACGACCACCTGACACCCTGGCGGTGTGCATGCACTGTCTACAACTATGGTGACGTTGTCTGCGAGCTGCAGCAGTCGTGCGGTAATTACGGCACAAGGTCGGTGTGTGAATTGGCTTCTGCGTTGACTCAATGAGCGCTGTCGGTCAAACTCTATGGGTCGACAGCTTCCAAGCACGCTCTTTTCCCAGCAACACCGACCCGACTTGTTCAGCCTCAGCAGCAGCAGCTCCGATAAAGAAAAGCATTTCAAGATAAGACTACGATCTCACAAAACCAATTGGACACGCAAGACAGCTATCTCTTCAAGATAAAATTGAATGTACAAAAGACGAATCTCAAGTAGATGTTACCCTTGGCGACAACGTACTTCATCTCGCACAGACCACGCAAGCTTGCAGTGTCTGCAAGCGCTTTGGTGCAACTAGTCTCTCGTCCTGATTAGATAAACAATAATGCCGGGGATAGTGTGCGGGAAAGTGGTCGAGGTGGTCTCGGTGGTCCCAGGAATTCCCCAGTATCTTTAACAAACCCTTTTAACAAAACCCTCTGTCTGTCGAGAAGGAACTAGCTATTGTGTTGTGGAGATCTCCACGCGTGCCTTCGATACTCGCTGTTTATGAATGGACTCTCCGAAGTTGTTGTCCTCGCCGCCATAATATCCCTGCATCCAGTCCAGTCTTGCCGTCTTGAGCTTAGACCAGTGCGTGTGTATCACTTGGTCCGCCACGAACACAATTTCGAGACCGTTGAGTAGTTTGCCCGTGGGGAGAAGCTGGTAGGTCGTGACGGTGAGATTGAAAAAGTTGAGGATCTGAATGGGCAGCACGCGCGCGATGAGGAAAAGCGGCAGGTCTTGATACCGAAACAGGAAGGTCGAGGCAAGGACAAAGCCACAGGCCTCCAGTTGGGCGCGCGTCGAGAGCACAACCTCGCCATCCTGCACGTAGATCTCAGTGCTGCAGTCGTACAAGGAAGTGCTGCGTGATCGGTCGTCGAGGAATCTCGTGAAGGTGTTGACGGACGAATAGGACCGTGACCGGCGCTCGCCACGCAGCCTCGACAATGAATTGGTGACGAACGACCGCCGTTCCACTCGGTAGACGGTACTTGCGACTTTCGATCCTGTGCGGACTGAAGCTTGCAGCATGGTGTGAAGCGTCAACCCGATGAACGCCGCCGCCTCGATGATCACGATCAGTACCACCGTGTACATCTTCAGTGACGCCTCCATGGCGCACACGGACGACCCGCGGCAACCAGAGTAATGCGTCACATCAGCCGCCGAGGCCGAGTGCATTCCGGTCGCAAGCAAAGCCTGGGTCGACGCAGCTACCGCCTTGGTTCGAGTGATCAGGAACAAAGTGACGGTCGTCAGGAAGCCCACTACGTGTGCGAAGCTTGGCTCCATCTCCTGCAGTTTGAGATCTCCTGCACGTGCGAACAGGATGTTGGTAGCCAGCACCACCGCACCTGAACGCGCGAAGCACAGCCTGGTTGGTGTCGGCGCCCACTAGCAAGTCGATCGTGAGCTGCTTGCGCCACTGCACCATGCCCAAGACCATCTGGGCCACCAAAATGAAGTTGTAGCTGCTGCGCACCACCTTGGCGATCGTGCACGACGTCATGGCGTTCATCGTCCTTGTCCATGGAGACACGAAGGCGCTGCGGATCTTGTGCCAGCCGCGAACGCTCGTCAAGTAGGCAGTGACGACCAGCGCCAGTATCTGCAGGTTGATTAGGACGCGGATGCTGATTGTCGCGTCCCCGTCACCTCGTTCACCTTGTGGTTCACAAAGTTGTGCCGCAGCACCAAACCATCCGTCGTCTCCTGCGTCGTATACTCTGACAGCCACAGCTGCGTGAACAGCAGCGAGCTGCATTCGCCCGACATGGTGCATTGGATCATGCGCCACGGCGCTGGGAACGAGATCGAGTCGGCCGAGTTTAAGTTAGCCACAGCCCCTGAAGTACCGAGCGCCGAGTACGCACAGCCGAAAGTATCTCGCTTTTTATCAAAGAGCGTAAACTTGGCGCAAGTCTTCGGGACCAGCAATTGTTTTGAGTAACCTGACACCAGTCGACGGTATTCGGACTCGCTCTGGGTTGCGGCATACCGAGCCTTGCGAGTTTCGGCGTAGCACGTGCTGTCGACGGGCTTGAGATTCGCATCAACAAGCGATACGATCACCATGGTGCCCCCGTGCGGGACGGATTGAGCTCGCCCATTGTGTCCGGGACGTAAAACTCGGTCGACTGGAGACGGAGACGCATGTGCGAGGCCGTTCCTTGCAAACACGCAGCGTCAAGCCCGAACGTCGGGGCATCTGCTGCACTCAGCAAAGCTTCAATTTGAATGGCGCCTTCCGCGTCGACACCGCCGAAGCAGACGCTGTTGTCAACTGAGAGACCGAGGATGCCAGTGCTCACTGAGAGTCTCGTGAAGCCTCCTTCAGTCGTGTGATTCACCACTAGAGAGTGGACAGTCTGGAAGGTGTCCTCAGGTAACGCTCGTATGAGTTGCTGCGTCGGAATGGGCGGCACACCGCCAAACATCGTCGCCTGGAGGTCGCTGCAGCTCACTTGACGAGGCTCGAGAACTTGGTAGTGATCATTCTCGAAGGCAAAGTACGAGAGCTGCTCGTAGCGGTCCCCGTGGCCGTCGCCGAACACGGACGCAGGTTCGAGAAGCAGCTGCAGAGCGAGTGGCCATAATCCCATAGCGCCGATCGAGAAGAGCGCAAATTGTCGTAGTCGACCGCAGTAGTAGAACGCTACGGAGGATCGTGAAGATCGCACATCAGCGCTCTTGAACACAGTGCCGGCGTTCATTGCAGCGGGCTCGTCGGTCTCGACGCCGTCAGGATCGTCTCGGTCGAGTCCTGTGTTCATGGACTGGTATGGCTGTACGTCACGATGAATGGCGAATACTAAAGTGACACTGCTACGATTTCGATGTCTGCTGCAATCGGGCTTGAGAATCCTCAGTGCCTTAGCGGAGAGACACTAGAAGTTCAAGTAGCATACTTGTCAGTCAGCTATTGTTAAGGCGCAGTAAAAGTATCAGGACAAGGCTAAGCAAGGAACTGGTGCTGATAACGTACCGTTGACTCGAACTCGTTAAGATGTTCTTATACAGAAACATACCATCAACAGACGCCCATTTGGTGTTGTCGTTCAATGCTGCACTGGGGGACGCTGCACTGGGGGACAATTGCTGCACTATCCGACAGGCAGGGTCGGCTATAAGGAGAACGAAATTATAGAAAAGTTTTAGAGACAATAAGTGCATGTAGACCAAAATGTCAGAACACACCCCGGCGAGAGTTTGTAACTGCTGTTAGAACACACCTCGGCGAGAGCTTGTAATATGTAGCAGGTAAGGAAGAATTGGACAAACAACACCCTCACGAGTGCTTCATCGCCAAGACCCCTGGCTAAATACACGCTCAAAGAAGCGCTCAGTGCACGTCGCTCAGAGCTTCATCGTAGAACCGGTAGGGTAGCAGCACCCAGGCCTTAAGGTAGACATTGGTGCCCCAGAACTTCGACAGCGACGGGCTTCGGAACGCCACTTGCTTGAGCAATTCATGTGGCTCCTCCAGCGGCGGCTGCTCCGGTTCCACGTGTGTCAACATCAAATTAACCGAGAAACTTTCCGGGTCGAAATGCACGAGCTTGGACGCGCTGTACAGCGTACCGGGTGCTGTCAATACGCCACCGTCGCTCTCGAGCGTCGTAAACTTCGGTAGTCTCAAGTGGACGACATGCAACGTAAAGTGGACGACAGGCAACGTAAAGTGGACGACAGGCAACCGTAAATGAGTCTCTCGTAGCGGAGACCATTCTTCTTTTGCGAGATCTTCGCGACCCCTGCATTGCCCCCACCCATCCTAGTGACCCCCGTTTTGGTTCTCCCGCTCTCTCTAACTGTGGGAACTACGGCATTCATGCAGAACAACTGCCAGTGGATCTGCTGAAGAGTTGCTACGCCATGCAATCCTGACAAGCGATCAGCAGTGGAAATGTCGAAGTTGCTGTTTACCTTGGCCGGTACTCGCGATGTGTTCTTTAGAGCGCTTTCTGTCGGCACGTGGGAGATGTGCTGCTGCTCCTGGAGCTCTCCTGGGTGGACGCGTCGCTCGAGCTTGGGTCTGGTCGTCGACGCTGCACGGTCTTGCTGCGGCTGTCGCGTCTCGGCGGGATAAAGTCGCGGTGGCTCTTCTTGGACGCTGCTGGCTGCTGCTGCGGCGGCCCCGACGCATCGGTTGTCACTGGCGCTCGGAAGAAGAAGGCCGGCGCCAGCACCACGAAGATCACGGCGCACGCCACCAGCAGATCGATCCACAGATCGCTCTTGGCTTCCGCCAGCAGCGACAGCGGCGAGTCCATGGGGCGGAGTGATCCTTTGATGCTGTTTGGCTCGAAGCGACGTCGGTTCGAAAAGTTCAACTTGGGTGCTCCACACCGGGCGCCAGATTGGGAGAAACTAAGTTTTAATCCCGAGAGATCTAATTTGTGTAGCCATTCTTTTCATGTGGGCATTCACTCAGCCGCCCATTGAGATAACACAGGCTTGTATGGACATCTAAAATCACCTTTCGATCAAGCTAAAACAAGGGCCAAGATTGCCACTCAAACGTGCGGCCATTTGAGCTCCTCGCCGACTTCCACCTCGTCCACTCCGATGCGCTGGCTGCAGTTGTCCCGAGCGGCCGCCGGTCTGCGCCGCAGCACGCCCGCTGCGCTGCGCCTTCGCCCCACGTCCTCTCTGCTGCCGCGCAGCTTCAGCACTGCCGTGGCCAAGGACGACGACGTCAAGCCGTTCGTCGAGGGCATCTCCGTGCCCGAGGGCTACATGAGCAACCTGCGCAACATCGGTATCTCGGCGCACATCGACTCGGGCAAGACGACGCTGACCGAGCGCATCCTCTTCTACACGGGCCGCATCAACGCCATCCACGACGTGCGCGGCAAGGACGGCGTCGGCGCCAAGATGGACTCGATGGAGCTCGAGCGCGAGAAGGGCATCACCATCCAGTCGGCCGCCACCTACTGCTCCTGGAAGGACTCCAACATCAACATCATCGACACGCCGGGGCACGTTGACTTCACCATCGAGGTTGAGCGCGCGCTGCGTGTGCTGGACGGCGGCGTGCTCGTGCTCTGCGGCGTCTCGGGCGTGCAGAGTCAGTCGCTGACAGTCGACAAGCAGATGAAGCGCTACGGGTGCCCCGCATCGCCTTCATCAACAAGCTGGACCGCATGGGTGCCAACCCGTGGAAGGTCATCAACGACCTGCGCACACAGCTCAAGCTCAACGCCTGGGCGCTGCAGGTGCCCATTGGCGCCGAGAACGACCTCGAAGGTGTCGTGGATTTGCTTACGATGAAGGCGCTCCGCAACAAGGGCGAGAGCGGCGAGACGATCGAAGAGTCGGACGACATCCCCGCGGAGACCCGCACGCTAGCCGAGGAGAAGCGCCTGGAGCTGATCGAGGCTCTCGCTGACGTCGACGACGACATTGCTGAGATGTTCCTGATGGAGGAGGAGCCCAGCGTGGAGCAGCTCAAGGAGGCTATTCGCCGTGCTACGATTGCCCACAAGTTCGTGCCGGTTATGATGGGATCCGCGTTCAAGAACCGCGGTGTGCAGCCGATGTTGGACGGCGTGATTTCGTACCTGCCCAGCCCCTCGGAGGTGAAGAATTACGCTTTGGACCAGTCCATTCGGAGGCTCGCGTGGGTGTGCCGTGCTCTCCGGACGCCCCGTTGCTTGCACTTGCCTTCAAGCTAGAGGAGGGCAAGTTCGGTCAGCTTACGTACATGCGCGTGTACTCTGGTACGCTCAAGCGCGGTGGCTTTATCTACAACATGAGCGACATGAAGCGTATCAAGGTGCCGCGTCTGGTAAAGATGCACTCGAACGAGATGGAAGAGGTGGAGGAAGTTGGTGCTGGCGAGGTCGTGGCCATGTTCGGCGTCGAGTGCGCCAGTATGGACACGTTTAGCGACACAAACAGCGGCAAGTTCACCATGACGAGTCTGCACGTGCCGGAGCCGGTGATGTCGCTGGCTGTGACGCCCAAGAACAAGCAGCAGATCAACAACTTCTCGAAGGCTCTGAACCGCTTCCAGAAGGAGGACCCGACCTTCCGCGTTCGCGTGGATGATGACAGCAAGGAGACGATTATCAGCGGTATGGGTGAGCTGCACCTGCATATCTACGTCGAGCGTATGAAGCGTGAGTACAACGTGGACGTGGAGACGGGTGCTCCACAGGTGAACTACCGCGAGACGATCCGTGAGCGCAGCGAGTTCAACTACCTGCACAAGAAGCAGAGCGGTGGCTCTGGTCAGTACGCTCGTGTGGTGGGCTACATTGAACCGATTTCGGAGGAGGAGGCCGAGGAACTTTCGGAGCAAGGCAACACGTCGGGCGTGGAGTTCGAGAACGCTATCATCGGTAATGCTATTCCGCCCGAGTACATTGCTGCTTGTGAAAAGGGTGTGAACGATGCTATTCAGAAGGGATGGCTGATTGGCCACCCGGTGCAGCGCATGCGCGTGGTGGTGAACGACGGCCAGTCGCACTCGGTCGACTCCAGCGAGCTGGCTTTCCGCACGGCCATGGTGCTTGCTATCCGCCAGGCGTTCCTGAAGGCGAACCCGTGCATCCTGGAGCCTGTGATGGCTGTGGAGGTGGAGGTGCCCAACGAGTTCCAGGGCACGGCCATCGCCGAGGTCAACCGTCGTCGCGGTCTGATCAACAGCAGCGACGCCGACGATATGCACACGGTGGTCAAGTGCGACGTGCCGCTGCAGAACATGTTTGGCTTCTCGACGGATCTGCGTTCGTCCACGCAGGGCAAGGGCGAGTTCACGATGGAGTACAAGACGCACGGCGTGGTCATGCGTGACATGCAGGAGAAGCTGGTGGAGGAGCACGAGAAGGCGCTGGCTGCCAAGAACAAGTAGAAGCAAAGCTACCTACGACGATTTTTTAGATGATATCGCTAGGACATGGGCTAGATAGAATGCTCGACGGTCTGCGTGCGACCTCGACAAACAAGATGCCAACATACATGTATTTCCCGTTCGAACGCCCTTCAACTGCAGGCATATGCACCACGAAATAGCATAATAGCCGCGACTTTTTGATACGCGTCACTTGATCATGCCGCGCCGCGCTGCCAAGCCATCGGCCGCCGCCTTGGAGACGCAGAGCGAGCAGCTGGAGGAGCGCCAGCTATGGCTCCCCACGATGGAGACGGCGCTCTCTCTGCTCATCCTGCCGCGCGCTGCGTCTGCGCTTCTGAATCCCATCGCGGATTGCGACGAGACCTTCAACTATTGGGAGCCGCTGCACTACCTGCTCTATCGCTTCGGCTTCCAGACGTGGGAGTACAGTCCGGTCTACGCCCTTCGCTCCTACGTGTATCTGCTGCTGCATCTGCTACTGGCCAAGGCCACAGCGTTGGGAGCCACGCTGGGTTTTGTGGCGGACCAGAAGCTGCTGTTGTTCTACGGACTACGCGCTGCATTGGGACTGCTCTCAGCCTACGCGGAGGCGCTGTTCTACCGCTCCAGTAGTGCGAGATTCGGTCGTAGAACTGGGCGTTACTTGCTGTGGATCCTGCTGTTCAATGCAGGCATCTTCCACGCCAGTACGGCCTTCCTGCCAAGCACCTTCGCGATGGTGCTGGTGATGCTCTTCAGTAGCGCCTGGATGGACAAGAACCACTACCTCGCTCTGTTCTGGGGCGTTGTGGCGGTGCTCTGTGGGTGGCCCTACGTCGGCGTTTTGTTCGTGCCGTTTGCGGCCGAGACGATCTACACGCGTGGCGTGGTCAAGAGTGTGGCAGTTGGCGCTGCCATGGGAGGGACCGTGTTGGCGATTGAGCTAGTCGGCAACTTTTACTTCTACAAGCGCTGGGTGTTGCCGGCGTGGAATATTGTGCAGTACAATGTGCTGAGCAGCGAGACGGACTCGACGCTGTACGGGACGGAGCCTCTGAGCTACTACCTGCTGAACTTGGCGCTCAATTTCAATGTGGTGGCGTTGCTGGCGTTTCCTGCGCTGCTCTTTGTATTCCTACTGCCCAAGCACTATGAGACTGGAAAGCTGATGCTGGTGGCGTACCTATCGCCAATGTATCTGTGGCTGGCAATTATGTTTTCCCAGCCGCACAAGGAAGAGCGCTTCCTGTCCCCAGTGTACTCGTTGCTATGCCTCGCTGCTGCGGTCACATTGAGCGCTGTAGCGTACAACATTAGCAGCTTCTTCCGCCATGAACGCACTGTGGGCCGTGCACTGACCAAGACTGTCGTTGTGGGAACACTGGGCGTCTACGCAGCGCTGTCGGCGTCTCGTGTTGCTAGCAACCTCGTTAACTTCAGCGCACCGCTGCGCGTGTATCACCACCTGTATGCCAACGTGCTTCCCAACCCCGCGACTACCCTTTTGGACTCCCTCAATGCAGCAGCCCCAACGGTGAACTTGTGCTTGCTGAAGGAATGGTACCGCTTCCCGACCAGCTTCTTCCTCCCGTCCAACAACACCCAAGTGCAGTTTGTCAAGTCGTCGTTCTCGGGCTTATTGCCCAAGCCGTTCGAACAGCACGAGAACGGAACGTCCGTCATCCCCAGCGCAATGAACGACCAAAACCGCGAGGAACCCAGTCGTTACGTCGAAATTGACGTCTGCGACTTTGTGGTGGATCTGAATCTCCCCGGCCAGCAGGAGACCAAGTTCTGGGAGCAGCCTTCCACATGGGAGATAGTGTACTCCGTGTCGTTTCTCGACGCCGATCGATCGAAGTCGCCATATCGCTCGTTCTACATCCCAGGACTGACGCCGCAGCACGTCAAGTACGCCGACTACGCCGTTTACAGGCGAAAGAAGGCCGCCAACTAGAAGCAACTAGAGCAACGACTCCTTTGTCATTAAAAAATGGGCTTTTACTGTTTATCGCGCCTTCACTGGAAAACCACGGGTCTGTGTCCGTGTAGCACGCCACTGCGTGCATCCTCACTTGGTGAGCTTCTTGATCTTCTTCTCTGCCTGCTTGAGCTGCGTCTGCAGCTCCTCGATGCGAACGACCAGGTTGTTCTTCTCCGTCGTGATCTTGTCGACTGCATCCAGCAGCTTCTGCTTCTGCTCGCGCAGCTCCACCAGCTCCTGCTGCAGCTGTTCGTCCTCGTCGAACTGGTACACGAAGCTCTCCTCAATCTGCAGCGGCTGCTTCCACGACGACGGCATCGTCGCCAGCCACGAGAGCGCCCACGACCCGACCATCACTAGAGATTGTTCTTCCTACGGCAGCGCGAATTCGAAAGTGAGGGCTCCGCTAACGCAGTGGCGATGGAGATCCGGATCTGGCGGCAACAATGGCCAAGTTGAAGTGAAAAGGGTCGTACTATATTTGATGAGATCCAAAATGTATGTCAACGGGACTATTTCGTGGCTCCTCTTCCCCACGATAATCATGGCGGCAGTCGACTACTACCGCGTGCTCAACGTCGCCAGGTAGCGCTCTCTGCGGCATTTTAACCACATATCTAGCTGGTCTACACTCCCAGCTTTATGTTGATATACTTGTGTATTGGTTTGCGCTTCAGATCGGCGAGTACGAAGGATATCAAAGCGGCGTACTTCCAGCTCGGTCAGTCTTTTGCATTTTCAAGAGCAACTCGAATGATTTCTTAACGTAGAATCCTGTTATTGCAGCCAAGTCACTGCATCCAGACGTGACGGGCAATGATGAGTCCAAGTCGGAGCGCTTCAAGCACGTGAGCGAGGCGCATTCTGTGCTGTCGGACCCAAAGCGGCGGCGCGAGTACGACGCCTCGCTCCCAACGGAGAGTTTCCGCTCGTACGACACGAGAGGGATGACTCAGCACCCTTACGCTGCTACAGGCGGGGCGCCAGATCTTCGTGCGCGTCCGATGTACGGCATCAACGAAGAGGTGTGGCTCGCACATCATTACGGCCCGGAGGCGGCCAAGCGCAGCGGGATGCCGCCACGATATTACGGGATGGATGTGGTGGAGGAGTTACTGGAGCAGCAGCGAGAGCGTATTCGTCGCCGTCAACATCATTTCAAACTGCATCACACCTCGGGGTACTTTATGCGGCGCGAAGCTCGATTAAAGAAAATGGAGGAAGAGAAAGCTGAGGAAGAGCGCAAAAGGAAAAAGAAGGCACAGGAACTGACGGCTGTGTCATCAGCTGAGTCCGCTCTGCAGCGCTGTAGATTATCTCCGTGGCCATTAGACGATGCACAAGTGCCAAAATACTATCTATCGATTCGAGCTAGCTAGCAAAATACCTAACTTCTTCTAATCTCGAGCGGTAATGTCTGAAGGCCAAGCGCGTAGGAGTACAGCCTGGCGTCGATCGCATCTTGCTCTCGACGTTTTCGAGCTTCTAGCCACTCTAGCAGACCGTCCAGCGGCGCATGAACGACGTCAATCATTTCGTCAGGCTCCAACTGCTGCAGCAACGGAGGGTGCTGCTCCTCCGCTCTAACTTCGACCAGCAGCAGTCTGCACTTGCCGTTGGTGATCCCTTGGTCGTTGACCATCGGCGGGCCCATGTGCAGCACGCGCGAGCCAACATAGCCCGTCTCCTCCTTCAGTTCTCTCATAGCCGCCACTTCTGGCGCTTCTTGTGCATCGATCAGTCCCGCAGGCAGCTCGAGCACCCACTGGCCAACGGGAGGACGGAACTGGCGGATCAGCACCACTCGGGTGGGGAGCCTGGTTTGGTCAGGAATGGGAACACCACGACGGCGTCGCAGACTTCCTGCTGCTTACGCTCTGCTGTGGATGCTGCCACCTTGTCATCATCTCCGTTACTTGTCTTGGGGTACGTAGTCGTTCGCTCCAGGCCTGTCCAGTGCCGCTCGGAGCCTTCTGCGTCCAGGAACAAGATGCGCTTGAGACGGATCCACGGGTTCTCGAACACGGTGAGCTCCGACACGACGCGAGGCAGCTGGCGCTTGTCGCGACTGGAGGAGAAGGTTGCTGGCGTTGAGCTTTGGCTAGCAGCTCGGAAGAAAGTAGCAGGCCGGCGCAAGGCACGTCGGCCGAAGAGCAGCATGATCACGAATGCAAACCGCACAACCAACGACAGTTATATAGCAATTTGCTGGTATTGAGGTCTTTGCTTACAAGAGCAACTTCAACAACTTGCATGTCTATCTGTTGCCTTGCAACTCGCTCGTTATCTATGGTCGCGTACATCTGCAGTCTCTAACGTGCCTCCACGAGAACCGGCAGCGCCACCTTGGTCTGCACGTCTAGATAGGCGGGGCACACCACGCGAACCTCGAACTCATACTTGCCTGCAACCAAACAAATGTTAGCTGTCACTATAGATCCAACAAAGAGCGAAGAAGACATACCAGGGGTCTCCGGGCCGAGGAAGCCTGCCTTCTGGGTCACTTGCTGCGATAGGTCCAAGCACTACACGATACATACAACACGGGTTAGTACAACACTATCACAATGTCGATAAGGAGTTGTTGTCCGCACCTTCCACGCCGCGTAGAGACGTCCAGTGCCCTTGTCAACGACGAGGAACCACACGTGCTCCTTCCGAAACGGACTCTTGGGGTCCACGTGGTCGAAGATTGTAGCCGCTAGCGGTGCTGTCTCGCCCGCGTTAAGGTGAAGTCGTTGCAAGACAGTTTGCAGGGTAAGCCAATCTCCAGGCTGGATGTTCGGCTCGTCCAGCACGGCCAGCGTCGTTCCCTCGACCTGCAGCTTCGGTAGCTGGACTTCAGCTGCCGTAACGCGTTCACGCTCTTCACGCAAAGCTAGCTCGTCCGGCACAAAACTGCCTTGCGCCAAGCTAGACAGCAGCGATAGAGCGCGGAGCAATGGGATTGCCGGGTACGCCCGCTTCACCAATTGCTCGGCAGCGACATTGGCAAAGATCTCGACCAGATAGGGCATCTCCAGCAGCACCTTCTGGAAGCGCTGGTCCACCCACGACGGGCGCGACACACTACGCAATTTATCACGGCGGAGGTACTGGTACAGTGCCAGCATGTTCTCGCGAGCCACGGGGTCCGGATGTTTGCGAATGCGTCCGATCACTTCGCCGGGAAGCGCCTTGGCCGCCTCCATCTTCTTCGCGAGCTTGTCATGCGTCTTGGAGCGGTGCTGTGCTTCCAATCGTGCTTCTTCCTGAATTCCTCCCGCAGCCCCCGCCATCTCGTCACACGCCAGCAGCAACTCCACCACATCGTGGACACTCATCTTCTCCTTCAGAGCATTCACGAAGCTCGCGCGCGTCCTCTTGGAGACCTGCGTCCGGTCTCGTCGCCCCGCACTCTTCAGAAGCCAATTGACAAGGTACCCGAGTCCTCCGAAGATGGCGCCAAAGTAGAGCAACACAACGAGCGAGCCAGTGCTGCCGCTGGTGCCGCTGAACATCGAGCCGAAGGCCACGTTCATGAGCATGGACTGGCGCCCGTCTGGGTGGCCGTAGAGACGGTAGTTCTCCATCGCTTGGGGGTCTGTCAGCGCCTCGTACGCCTTGGTCACGCGAGCGAACTTTGCCGCCGCCGCCTTGGGGTTGTGCAGGTTCTTGTCCGGGTGCAGCTGCCTGCCCAGCGCCCTGAAGGCCTTTTGATCTGGCGAGAGGACACAGAGTCGCTCACGCCCAAGATCTCGTACGGGTCGAACACGCCCGACGTGTCCACGCTCTGAAGGGCGACGAGACAGTGCCACAGGAGCGCTGCAGCGACGGCCAACACGGCCAGGTGCAGGGCAAACCCGGCCGTGCGCAGCTTCTTGGGGGTCCTCAGCACGCGGTAGGTGGTGAACAGCACGGCGGGGACCACGTACAGTGCCAGCATGACGCCCGCGAACGCGTAGAAGGCGCCATCCGCCTCGGACAACATCTCCATCGCCATGTCGATCAGAACTGTGTGGGCACTAGGGTCTAGGGTCTAGGGTCTAGAGTCTAGAGTCTAGAGTCTAGAGTCTAGGGTTTAACGCAGGAACCTTTGTGACGAGCAGCACCGACGTCGGTCTGGTCGTACGCATTATCTCGCCGCATTTAGCCGCGCGCGGATGAAGACGCACGGAGGAAAACACCTTCATCATTCTCCTTCCTGGAATAGCCGCCCGGCGCTTTATTTGGCATTGGAAGCGTTTTTCCAACTGTATTGAATCCGAAACCACTTAGTATTTTTACGCGGAAGCGTGCAATTACATCGCCGGCAAGCCGAGACGCACTTCCGTTCTTCGCCGTCGATCGCATTGATTTTTGTGTGGCGCTCTGGCGTTGTGTTTTCTTCGAGCAGCATGTCGACCCCGCTGAAGGCTCTGATCCAAGAGCGACTGAAGGCCAAGATCGTACGTCGAGAACCGGACTACAACTACGTCGATGACGACTACCAATGCGGCTCGGACCGCTCTCGACGGCATTCCGCGGAGATCGCAGTGTACGATGTTTCCTCTCGCGACGGCGACATTATGATGACTTCTTCGTCTCGACTCACGCATATCGATCCGTCGGCGTATTTGGTGCCATCACCGCACAGTGACCCGTACTACCCGCACGCACACGGCGGCCGTAGCCCCGAAAATCATAATCGACACCGACACTCAGGACACTCACATGAACAATATTGCACTCATGACGTACGTCATGACCAGCACCATTTGCATCACCGTCGTCACCATCACGACCATAGTCGTGAACGACAACCGCGCTACGAGCCATCTTACCGAGAGGGATACAGGGACTCGAGTTATGGCCGCCGTCCCGTATCGCCTTGGCGCCTCTCAGATTACGTTTCAACATCGAGAAGCGCTCCGATGTCGCGCGGGTACCGAGAACACCCTCCGGAGAAATTCCACAAGGAGTATATGCGCGGACAGTATGACGTCCGAGGTGTTTTGCCATCGCCCGAATATACCAAGTCCACCTTTCACCAGTCTAATCACCACTCCAACGTACACTACCGCGAACGCTATGGCTGGGGAGATCGAGCGTACGATTACAATCAGTCCGTTCCCGTAGTGCGAGGGCCTTCGTCGACGCATCACGGCCGCGGTGAGGATTGCCACGCGTCTGTTAAATCCGCTGGTTATTCGAATAGCCACTCCCATTCGAACCAGAACCGCGACTCCGACAAGCACTCGGAGGAGATTCTTCCGGCCTCGCCAACTCGGCACCAGCCTGACGCGACTAGCCCAGAGCAAAAATCGATGAGACCAGACGGCAGATTCCGCCGTCACTTGACATGGGCGTTGTCGATCCGGCAGCAAGAGTTACAGGAAAACACGTACCTGGACCGCCATCCTGTCGCCCGAAAGCCGTCTCGCTGCCAAGGTGCGTGCGCAGTACTGATTGCTATTCCACCGCCAGTTGAGTCTCACCATGTCATCCTGCACTTCATCCAGGCGTTTGTGGAGAAGCGGCGACGACGCACCGACAAGAGCACGCCCAGGACGAGGGCCACGCAGCGGTGGCTCGAGGCGATGGAGGCAACAAATGAGTGAGACGAAGCACTTGTAGATTAATTTGGTTTACGTTGAAGTTTTCCTTGGAGCGTCATAATCCGAACTTTACTCATTCGACACACCAACAAGCGATCTTAGTACCACAAAAGAAACAAGATGTCGTACGGATCCAAGATGCCGCCGCCGCCACCAGCGACGTCCTCGCTGCGCGCCGCTGGCTTCCTGGTGTCCGTCGCTTTCTTCGTAAGCGCGCTGTTCATGGTCGCGATCATGCAACACGTCGGCGTGGGAGACGGCCCTGCCAGCGAGCTCTTGAGTAGCCCAAGAGGCGCCCTCACACTGCGACTAGCGGCGGCTAAACCAGATGCAGACGCAGTGCCGCTACAAATTCTGCAGCAGCTTAACTTGCAACTAAGTGCAGACGCCGAAGACGTGCGTGTCTCGCTCGCCTTCAACGGTGGAGACCCCGTCGTGTCCGGAGATTTCGTGCCGATGAAGGAGGTAGGCGTCAGGCAAGAACGTATACCCGAGTTGTTTTTATATTGATAATATTTATTTTCCTGTGAGCCAGGCCCAAGAAGCTCCGAGCGTGTCGATCGAAGGCACTTCCTCGAGCACTGCTGAGCTGTACACCTACGTGCTGGTCGACATCGATGCGCCAGACCCAAAGGCGCCGACGCACGCTCCGTTCCTACACTACATCCTAGCAGACTTGACTGTGGACGACCAGGAGCAGCAGCATGAGGTGGTAGTGCCGTACTATCCTGTGACGCCGCCGGTGGGAGAGCACCGCTACTTGTCATTGCTTTTTCGTCAACAAGAGGATGACTTTGACGGTCCAGACGACGCCCTCACGGCGGAGCGCTCGAACTTTGACGTGGCCAGATTCGCCACCCAGCACAAGCTACAACTGGTGACCACTGCGAGCTTCCACTCGCACCCAGCCTCCCAGGACGCGTAACAGAGGAACTCGTTGCTTACATTTAGTTGACTTCTACAAGAAGCTAACGAAGCTCTGGGATGCTTTTCATCTCCTGTTGCTGCGTTTGGATACTGCGGACGAGGTTCTGGTGCTCGATTGGTAGATGCCGCAGCTGATTCGGAGTAGCTTTGAGCAGCTTGTTGTAGCGCTTTGCGAATTGTACAAGCTCGAGCTGCGTCCTCGGCAGCTTCAGCAATTGTTTCTCCGGTAGTTTTAGCAGATTTTGCAGTACTTCGCGCTGTGCAGGCCCCAGTTTTTGCAGGCACTTCCACTTCGCTGTGATATCCGGAGCCTCGTCAACACTTGCCGTGGTGCTGTTGTTGTTATTTGCTTCGTCCTCGGGTGTGACGGGACTTTTCGCTTTCCTACGCGCGCTCAGGTACTGCTCGAGCTGTTCTAGCTTTTTCGCTACCTTTTTCCGTATCAGCAGCACAAACGGCGTTCCGGGCAGCTTGTTCTGGGCAATCGAAAGTGAGTTAATGATGATGTTTTCGCAGATTTCAGCTCGCAGGTTCGGCCTTACCAGTCGCGTGTTGATATACTTCTCCGACAGCATTCGAATTAGCGATGCTTCCTCTTCGGCAGATCCTGTGCTGGTAGCTGCGAGCTGTTCGATTTCGTCGGTAACCTCGCGCAGCAATCTCTTGGCATTCAAATCTGGGTCATTGTCAACGGAAGCTTGCTTTGGCGGATTGTCAGGTGGCGGCGGCATTGTCGGGGGAGGTGGGACGATCAGCCCGGCAACGGCGATCGCGGGGCCTATTCGTCTCGGAGGGGCTTCGACGTTGAAGCTCGACAGTCGCTTCAGCCGTGCATCCAGCACTTCCACGTTTTTGACTCGGACAGCCGAGTCTGCGGAAGCTGCGTCAAGCTCATAGAGCGCGAGAGCGGCAAATGCTTGGAGGTCGTTCGGTATTGCCTAGCTCCGTAGATTGTCTCGATAGTCTCGTCCAGAATACCCAACGCAGAGTGCGAAGACGAAGCGGGTAGTCGTGTAGTAGCTCTTCCAGCCGAATCGCCGTACTGGGTCAAGTCTGCTGCGATATCGAACAGACTCGACATTGTCGCCGTGAAAAACAACAGGAACTGGAGCAAACATCACATTCGCGAGCAGTGTTGCCTATTCTTGGTAACCTGCAACAGCACCATATAAATACCGTTGAGAAGCGCCGTTGCGCTTTCCTTGCCCTTCCAGTCCGCCAAGTCGACGCTGAACAACACACCAGTCGCAGCAAGTACCCCCAAGCCATGTCCACGCTCACATCTGCGCAGCTCCATGTCAAACGCAGCTCCACTCGCCTCCATGCGCCTCCGGGCGGAGTGTCGAGCATCTCGTTCGGTGCGTCTTGACATTCTATTCACCTTCTAACCCAGTTGACTCATTGGTGCTGTGTGATCTAGGCTGCGGCGGTCTAGGCACCGCTGAACCAGCTGAAGACTTGTCGAGCAAGGAGGAGTCCAGCTACTCTCGCCCAGGCAGCAGTGGCCAATATGCTCCTTCCCACACAAGCTACAGTAGCAGCAACAACAATGCCCCAAGCGGGTACCCCAACTACTCGACCAAGGTCGACTCGGCCCCGTACAATAACTACGCTCCTCAGCACCAGTCGCAGCAGTATCAGCAGTACCAACAGCAGCCGAACTATCCCAACAGCTACAACAGCAGCAGCAGTGGCAACTTTGGCAACAATAACTTTTCTGGACGGCCTCCATCGTCACGTTCGCGCTCCAGCTGCCGTTCTAGCTCGAGCTCTTGCTCCTGGGGCTCGCAGCCGCCGCTCACGTCGTCGAAAAGAGACCAGAACTGGGAGAAGAAGCGGCGGCAGTGGCTGGCCCGCAAGAACGGCACGAGCAGCAGCTACGACAACAACTACAGCGCCAGTAATGCCGGCGACAGCGAGCCCCGGCCAACTTCAACTTGGAGCCAGGATATGCAGGACGCTGGCTGCCCGGCCTCGCCGCTGTCCAAGTTCATGCACCAGCACGCGCAGCAGCAGCCGCCGCCGTCCCCGGGCGCCGAGTACCAGCGCGTGGGCACGGCCTGCAGCTCTCGCAGTGGCGGCAGCAATGGCAACAGCTACACGGCGACGCCGTATCAGTCGCAGCCGTTCCAGAGTCCAGCGCCCGCCGGCTACAGCGCCGCCAACTACTCGCGCGGCGGGCTGTCCACTGCGTCGTCCAGCAGCAGCAGCAGCGGCAGACGCCAGCCGCCTGGAGGCCGATGCCAGTGGGCGTTGGCCTAGTGTCGGCCATACAAACTCTAGGGTTGAGCGAAACGTCGCGTCCGCTTGAACTTGAGCGCCGAGAATTCCTCTGGTTTTTCTCGGCGCATATGGGTGCTGCCGATCCGGGCCCTGCTCTTTTAGCTTTAATGGTCGGTCTTGCTGTGCGTGCTGGTGCTGCTGGCCATGAGCGACGGCTTCTGCCCGCCGTCGCGAGAACAGTTCGCCATCGACGAAAATCAAGAAGGAAAACACGAGAGATCTTTGGCAAAGACTTTTAAGTCACGTTCGAAATAAATAGCTCGTATCGGTCGAGAATAATGAATGCGACGGACGCTCGCCTCGGTGTGGTCGTCTGCGGAGGAGTGTCCACGTGGGCTGGGGGGGGCTCACCGGCCTCCCGTCGAGGGTGTCCTGGGCCGCTCTAATACTTGAAATAGGTTACTTGAGTTCTCTCTCTCTCTTCGTCTTCACCGCTTGGGCGAGATGGACAGCATGATGAACGCCGACATGTCAAAGGTCCCCGCTTGCCGCTTGTCCAGCGGGTCGATGCAGCGCGCCTCCCGAGGAAAGCAGAGCCCCTCAGGATGCGTGGCTCGGGCGTCTCGGGCGTATCCAGCAGCGCTAGGGGCTGCGGCTTGGCCACGGGCCGCGCCATGCTGACGGGTCCGTCGGCGATGCTGCAGCAGTCGCTGAAGCTGCTGGTGATCTCGGCCACGCGCTGCTTCTTTTGCGCAGCAGCATATTCTCGCGCGAGTTGCGGCGCAGCGGCAGCACGTCGTCGTCCAGCACTGAGGCGCGGGCCGGCATCGAGCAGCTCAGCGCCACGTCGGAGCCCAGACACTCGAGGTCGCCCAGCTCCAGCGAGAACTGCAGCGAGTGGCGCTCCTGGTTGTCGTCGGCCTCGTCACCGCTGCTGGCGGGGCTGTCCATGGTGGCGCGCGAGCGCTTGAAGCGCTGCGATCGTCCGAAGCTGTCGAAGCCTGCGCTGCTGCTGCCGGTGGTGGTGGCTTCCTGGGCCAGCGCCACGAGGTCGTCGCACGCTCGGGATCGCTTCATGGCATGCACGGGGATGTTCACTGTGTCGCTGGCAGTCGCTCGCTCCTCGCTCTCGGCCGGTAAATTGCGTTCTGAGAGCCGTGGCCCGTCCGGCGGCAGGCCAAGGCTGGAGTATAACGACGCGCCATACAGAAATCAAGTGAGCTGCGCGCAGACGGGCGCGGCGAGAGACCGGGCGCCACACCCGACGAAAAGCCAGCCCGAACCCGGCGCGAATTTCAACCACGCCGGCGTCCCGGCCGAAGCGGCCCATGCCGGACCTCCCACCGGACCAGTTGGGACGGATCGAGTCGGACGCAGCACTTGAAGCGCCGAAAAACGCGAAAAGGCAACTTGCTGCTGGCAACAACGCGCCGATGAATACGGGGGCAAATCACGACGCTGCGGCCCGGAAGCACGAGGAAGGGTGGGGCTGCTGGGGCTGCCCGCCCGCCAGCGGCAATCGCTCGACGGGGGCGGCGCTGGCGGCACCTCGGGGGTCGAGCGATATCTTTGGTCCGTGCCCCCGAACGCACACTCGTCCGCACAGACCCGAGGCTGGCGCCACTAACTCTGAAACGCATAGTTGAAGTTCCGCCCCGAGCGAGTCAGAGCCGTGTTTCAGCATGCAAAAGTCGACGAGCCAGAGCTGCTCCGCTCGGCGTGCTGCGCTCGGCGAGCTCGCCGCCGTCGATCAGATGCACTCGTCTACAGCCGTTGCTGTTTTACCTCGTCGACGCACGCGCGCTGGTCGATGGAGTTGCAGTGGAGCTGCGGCGAAGAGCTCGTGCTGGTGGTGGCGACGGCGATTTAACATCCAGCGGATTTGACAGCCGGCGCCGCGTCAAACGTGGTGCCGCGACCGCGAATCTATTTACTCCTGCTTGCTCGCCGTCGCAGGGAAGAGATAACACGAGAAGAGCTGCAGGCTGCAAGCAAGCGCTGTGCAAGTCAGGGAAGGAAGAACTGAGTTGGCGTGTTTCGCGCGACGACCACACGCAACAGCAATTCAAAAACTGCTCTGGAAGTGCCAATTCCGGCGCAAGCTCGGCAAGCCAGCTCTGCAACGTCGTCCTATCCAGTGGTGAACCTCGCTCGTTGACAGATCGGATTTCATCATCTCTCGAGCACCAGGCAAAGTTTGCAACCACAAGCAAGCAAGGGGGAGCCATCTGGGCACGTTGTACTTATTCACTTGTGTGTCTTGGTATGACTCCGTTCCTGCCGCACCAAACTTTTCGCTAGGGTTTCCTAGCCGCCATCTGCGCTCTGCGGAGCTAGTGCTGCTGCGGCTCCCCGAGCAGACACGCAAGGTCCTCGAAGCCGCTGCGGGCAGCCACCTGCGCCGCGGTGGCGCCCTCATCGTCCTCCAGCTCCAGCAGGTGGTCGTCGCCTGCGTCCGACGGACTGCGCTTCAGCAGCAGTCGAGCCGCGTCGAGACGCCCACGGCTGGCGGCAACGTGCAGAGCAGTCTCGCGCCTCGATGTGAGCTGCGAGGAGGCGCTGGCGCCGTGGTCCAGCAGCAGCGTGAGCGCGCCCACGTCGCCGCTGTAGGCCGCCGCGTGGATCGGCGCCCAGCCGCGGTAGTCCGTCGCGAGCACGTCCGCGTGGTGGTCCAGCAGCACGCGCACAGTCTCCTCCGAGCCGGCCAGCACGGCAAAGTGCAGCGGCCGGCGCTTGAACATGCGCTTCTCGATGGCATCCACGTCGGCACCGTGTTGTAGCAGCAGCTGTGCAGCCTCCGTCTGGCCGCGGTCGCAGGCCCAGTGCAGCGGCGTTAGGCCGTACTTGTCCAGCGCCAACGCCTGCGCGGCGTCCTCACGCAGGATTTGGCGCAAGTCCTCGGTCTCGCCGGCGCGCGCCGCCGCGTGCACGGGCGTGGTGTCCAGCTCCTCGTGCAGCTCGTCCACGCCGACTTGGTGCACGGGCTCCTGTTGCTGCCGCGGGTGCTCGAAGCTCGTCATGGCGCGCGCAAGATCGACGTGTTCAATCTGGTTCTGGTGGCCACGCACGAGCGCCGTTTGACATGGCTACATTTCTGCTTGAAGCTTGCAAATCTCCATCTGACACAGTCTTGCGCAGTCTGTGACCAAGACGTTGTGGTTGAAGCCGCCGCGCCGCGGGAAGGCGAAGCTCGCGGCGAACGAGCCGCAGCTCTCGTTTGACTTGCGTGTCAGCGCGGCGGCCCCACATGCTGCAGCCCAGCGGGAGCGTCATCTTGGCGGTGTGAGCGATGTTGGCAATGGCTCTGCGACATGGTGCAGAGGTAAGCCCGCCCGCGCTCAGCGCTTTGGCTGGCTGCGGGTGCGTCTGCTTGGTGCTTGGTGCTTGCCGGCTATCGACTGCCTCCAGGAGGCAGGTCAGTCGAACGTGGTGTGCCGCGTGCGGGGCCATCGGGCTGCCGCTGATGCGCTATCAGTAGCGAGCGTCGTGGAGGACCCAGCCGTTCCAAGGCCCGTTTGGCTCCTGGACATATAGCAATCGCAGTGCCTCCGTCGGCTTGGGGTTGCATCTTCCTGGCAGTCTGTCGCGATGGAAACCCCAAGCTGCTTCCTGGCCGGTGCCGCCCTATGTCTTTTGTGAGAAAGCAGATGCAAGCCGGACTGCTCTGAGCAGCGTAAGGTCCAGCAGCAACTACAAGCACACCTGCGCGATTGCCACACCAGACTGCGGCAGTCACTGCCGCTGTGGGACGAGAGTTCGTCAGCGATGGGGGACCCAAAGCTCGTCGTCTCGACGGTCGAGGGCGGCGCGCTGCTCACAGACACCAGCAGAAGCTGTCTCGGTCGGCGCTGCGACATCGGTTCATTTTGTCTGAGCAATCGACCGCGAAACGGTGTGCTGGACACGATGCCATGCACTGCCTTGCACTGCTTGCAGTCTGGTGATGTAGCTTGATTCCATCCAGCGACCAGCCAAGCTTGCTGCAACAGCATCATCAGCTGGACACAGCACCAACTTCGCTAGTCGCTGCGGTGAGTTTGCTGGCCCAACTTCTCGGATCAAATCTTTTCACGTTACACGTGGGAGAACCTCCTTTGCAGAAACACGTTGGCCCCAAGCACCGCCGGTAAAGCGCCACCAGGGCGTTTGCTAATGCAGCAAGCGAGTGCTGAGTGCGGCCAAGCCGCGCGTCGGATCGATTGCTCTGCAGTTCGCAGCCAACCGATGAAGGCTGGCCGCGTTGCAGTAGACAATTGCGCAGGAAGCACTTCTTCAAGCACTACCGGCAGACTACGTCGGCGACTGCAGCGGAGGAAACGCGACGCTAATCCTTCGGACGACGGCCGCTGACAGTGCTCACCGTGCTCACCGTGCTTGTCCACCCCGACTCTTTCGCTCTATGCGCCTACGACGCAGACAGTTCGCGCGTCGGAGATCAATCATCGAGTCGATCAGCAACTGTATCTTGCCGCCGCACGAAAATGGTCCAAAAGTTCGACTAACGCAATACTGAAGTGGAGGGCACCTCCTTGACCCGAGCTTGTTGCCGTGATGCATTGCTGCACAGGAGGCTCTTCTGGCTCACCGGCTTGTCGTGCGCTGCAAGCTTTAACCTCCGCGTCCAGCACGCCCGCGTCGACACTCCACCAAGTGCTCCGATCAACACAGCAGGAGTATTCGCTGCAGGAACACCAACGTCGACTTTGTGTCAATCTTTTAGTGTGGTGCTCTACACAATTCGAGGCAAAATGGCGACGCCACCTTCATGGCACCAGCACGTGGTGACGTCTGCGGACTTGGTGGCCGCGCAGGACAAGCAGCAATGGACGAGCGTCGCTGCACATGTATTCCCCGAACTGGGCACCGTCTCCAAGGCGAAACGCGCGGAAAGCGGGGACGCTGCTGCTCAATGGGCAGAAGCAAGTGCCCACTCTCACTCGAGCAGCTCTGGGCGACATTTTGGCCAACTGCGGTTCCGAACCACACGCTCTTGCAATTCATAACGATGGTTTACACGATGCAGAAACACAAAAGTGGTTGAGGGTGTGCAGAACGCAAGGACTGCGAGTCGTGTATGAGAGCGACATGCTTGCGGTGGTGGTCAAGCCCGTGGGTATCCACGTCAAAGGCCGAGGCAAGCGGACGACGGAGAGCGCGCTGACGCTGCTATTGCAGCAGAACCAATGCGAAAAGGCCGACTTTGTGCTGCCCGTGCCGCATGCGGTGCACCGCTTGGACTACCGCGTGGGAGGACTGCTGCTCGTGGCCAAAACGAGAAAGATGGAGGTGGAGCTGTCGGCCCAATTCGAGCGGCATTCCGTCGTGAAGCAGTACCGCGCGATTCTGGTGGGCAAAGTCGAAGATGACAAGGTGGTGAAGGGGCCGAGTACTGCTGGTGCTGCTGTGCTGCCCCATGCGTTGCAGGCGATCCGACAGGAACTGCAGTTCTTCGACGAGCCAATCGACGGGAAAGGTTGCCTCACTGCGATGCGAGTGGTGAGCACGACACGCAGGTTGGTAGTGATTGTCTTTTCCTCCTGCTTGCGCCATTTGAATCTTAGCTCTGTCTTTCTTGTGCTGTAGTGCGCGGTACGGCTGGATAACGACTGCGGACCTGTGGCCGCTCACCGGACGCAAGCATCAGCTTCGTGTTCACGCTGCACGCAGTGGCCATCCGATTGTCGGTGACGATCTGTACCATATCGATAAGAGAGATGATCAGGAGGAAGGAACTGAAGAAGCACAGTCGGCAGTAGTCCGTGGAATGGGCTTGTTCTTGTATTCCGTTGGCGTGGCTTTCAACGACGCGTGTGGCAATCGGCGTAGCTTTCAGATCGACGAGCCAAACAAGTTCGCGCGCTTCAGGCATTTTTGCGAGCACAACTGGTCGCGATTAGCAGCTCGCAAGACGGCCATGGAGACAATGGATGGAAATTGTAATTGTACTTCGATTTGATTTTGCCTGGCGGCTAAATAAATGATCGTAATGGTACTAGAGGCAGGCTACCGGTGGCAGCAAACCCATGCGTCTAGTGTACACGCGCAAAATACGACGATTGGGTGTCGTGGTATGTACAGCAGCTTACCGCTGTGGTTTGGCTGGTCAACGCATAGGTCTACTGCACCACGTTCTGCAACGCCACCAACAACTGAGCGGCCGTCGGCCGACACCGCGGGTCCGGGTGGAGGCATCCTTGCAATATCCATCGAGACAGATCTGAAATGGGTCGTGCGTATCGAAGCTCGCCGGTGTACTGGGACATTGAAGACTTGACGTCAGCGGGTGTCGACTTGTCGGGGCAGATCGGGTGCTTGCCGGTGACCATCATGCAGTACACAATGCCCACCATCCACATGTCCGCCTTCTCAGCCGTGGCCTCGCAGTCGCCTCGGTTGGGCCGGAAGCACTCAGGAGGAAGGTAGCGCAGCGTGCCAACCGTCGAGTTCGAGGTCGGAGCCTTGGCGTCGCGAGTTAAATCAAAGTCCGTCAGCTTCACGCACCCGTCATGATCGATCAGGATGTTGGACGGCTTCAGGTCGTAGTGAGCCACGCGCACATCTTCGTGCAAGTACTTGAGAGCACTAAGCAGCTGCGAGAGCACCTTGTACGCAGAGTCATCATCGAAGAACTCGAACATCTCGATGAGCTGCTGCAGGTCAGACTGAACGCTGGCCACAGTGAAGGCTGTGTACTGCTGCTGCTGGTAGCGGATGAGGAAGGGCACCTCGCCCACTTGGACGATGTTGGGGTGGTTGAGCTTGGAGTGGGTCTGGTGCTCACGCTGGGCGTGGCGAATGGAAGTCGACAGCTTGAGGGCGCAGGCCTGCTTGTTGTTGGCGTAGTCGATGACGTCCCAAACTTCGCCGTTGCCTCCCTTGCCCCGGAGGCGAAGGAGCAGAAATCGGTTGCCGAGAATGGGGAACTTGGAGAACGGAGACACTTTCTCCAGACGTGTTAGCATCAGATCCTGCTTGTGGCGAGTTTCTTCGCGCTGTAACAAGAAGGAAAGTTAGAATGGAGATCAATGCAGTAATGTCAAAGGACATCGACTTACGTAGAACAGGCGGATCTCCTCCTCGAATCGTTCCCGTCGCTCCTTGACCCAAGTAGCGTTTCCCTTGCCCATCGCATCTCGAACGGCATTGTCATGAAACCGTTTCTCGGCGATGATGCTTTCTCGACGTCCGCCTGGGAGGAAGAACACGCGAGTGTCTTGCTCCTCCAGCTTGCCCCACTCCTCGAACTTCTGTCCTTGCTCGAAGTATCTCTGGAAAACCTGCTCCTGAATGTTCCATCGGAGTTGCTAAGCAAAACAAAAGAAAAAAACTCGTCAGTTCGTTCCTGTTGGGTACAGCAGAGAAACACCATCATTCCTCTCACCTCCATCTCGTTCTCTTCCACGTCTGTGGCTTGGTATCTGTAGACATCGCTCATCACGGGCATCATCTGTGCGTTCGAGCCGGCCACGAAGGCCACGGCCTCAGGCTCGGCCTTGACTGTGTTGTCGTCCACCGTGGCATCCTCCACCAGCACTGTCATTTGGTCGGCCTGGGTCATCTCGGGCGTGGCGTTGAGCAGGCGGCTCATGGGGATCGGGGCGGGTGTCTTGGGTTCTTGGGGCGTGCAGAAGACGTGCTTGCCGCTCACCTTGCCCACTTTCGAGAGCGGGAACCTGTCCGAGATGCTCGAGAAGCCGCTGGCGGCGTCGTCAGTGGTGGTGGCGGGCACCGACACAGTCTTGACGGTGGTCGAGTACTCGACGTCCATGCCGTCGTAGGGCATGGCCTCCTCCTTGATCTCGGCCACGCGGGCCACGGGCGCCACGGCCAGCAGGTGCGGCGTGGGGGACGAGCGCGTGAGCACCACGTTGGGCTCGTCGCAGAGCATGTCGTCGTCCGTGTCGACGCTGTAGTTGCCAGGCACGAACTGCACGTTGTTGTTAGCGCCCCGAACATGGCGCGGCGCTGTGCACTGGAAGGGGTCGGCCGGGGAGAGGGGGGCTGCGAGTGTATAAGCGGAAGGAAGGGGCTTCCTCCGAGTTGTGGGCGGGCCAGTGACAGAGCGCAAGTGACGCCGAAAGTCGTTTCTCTGAGTGAGGAGGGCAACGCGCGGCGCTCCTTGTCCCAAGCTGCTGCTGCCTCGGCGTCTGCTACTTATAGCGCGGAACGGCGAATGCGAGATTGTGTAGGCGAAGGGATCCGAGAGCGGACGAGGCCGGAGAAGGGTTAAGCAAAAATAGTGAAGTGGAGTTCAAAGAGAGATGTCGCCCCGCCCGCCGCTGAAGAGCGTTTCCGCAGAACAACTTCAAGATGTGGGCATACTTTAGTCAAGTGAGAGAGAGAAAGGACGCTTGACTGACGGAAACGGCTTGGGCTCATGTCGGCCACAAAGGCAACTTGTGCGCGCAGTTCGTTTCCTGCGAGCGCTGCTGGGGAGCGCGAATGGCACGGGACCGTGCGGCGACCCAGTTGCGTCACATTGCTGCCGGCGAGCGTCGTCGCAAGAAAAACCAGTGACTCGCCACGCTGCGTTGGACTGCCTCGACAATCTGGAGTCTGCAGCAGTCTGCCGCTGCCATTTTGACACTTGAGATTGAGCCCCAGCGGCAGCCGTCGATGCAGGGCTCGCTGCGAGCGTATAAATTAGGAGCAGCGCTTGGCTGTGGCTGTGGCTGTGGCTGAAGTGCACTGCGCTGCTGCCTCGCAGGACGAGATTGCCTCGCTGTCCGCGGCGCTATCTCTATTAGCGGTGCAACGCGACAGTGGAGCAGCGAGTGACCTTTCGTGCAGTGGCGTGGTCAAGATCTCGGCGCTAGCAGGTTGCCGGCACTAGCAATTGTTACCGTTGTAGACGCGCTGGTTCTTTCAGGAGATGAACGAGGAGCTTGTCGGAGCGGCGCACGAACCAAAGGCACGTCAAAGGCAACGGCACACTGTCGATGGAAATCAGACCACCGAAACGCTCGCTGACAAGTCGGCTCGCCGCAATTGCTGGTACCACACGGCGAGGTCCGCCCTGCATGAGGATACTGTACGTTAACGGGTTTGCTTGCGAGCTCTAAAATGACAACAACAAGTCTCCGACGCAAACAAAGAGTATTATCCACGCTGGCAACCTCATTTCAGGGTTGTGCGGCAACGCATCCGATGCGCCAAAGAGAAATGCAGTCTTAGCAGCAGGAGCGTGGTTCAGCTATCCACTGCCACTGCGCAGCCAGCAGTGAAAAGCCCAACCGAGGCCCTGGGGGTGGCGCAGAGCATGTCGGTGCCTGACGGTGTCAAGTTCACGGGATCGGAAGAGAATATCGACCCTCCCAAGCAAGCCGCGGCCAAGGAATCGAGCACTGGTGACCTCAAGGAGCAGTACTGGGGACTCAGTGGCTGGGCCTGGCGGCAGCTGGGGTGGTTGGGGCGGCTTTAGTCCTTACCGCTTCGACTTTCTCTACGGTGGCTACCTACCCGTTGGGCTACTGGAACATGTTCGCTGCTGGTCTGTACGGCGGCCTCTACTTTTGCTAATGCGTTAGCGACAACAGTCACGACGATAGCAGCGGCGGAGTTCATGGCCAAAACTGTGTTTCGAGCGGCTGTCTTGAGTTTGTTCCTTGCTTGTTGAGTAGAAGACGAAATGCGTTATGCCCACGGGCTGTGGGTCTACAGCATGATTGCCTTGCGTGGAAACCTACCGGTATAGTGTCGATCTTCACAGCGAAAGATGGCCGTGTCAACAGTCCAAATTGCATTTTGTTGCTGGAAGATCTCCACGATCGGAAACAGTTTGAGCGAATACGGGTAGCCAAATATTCGGGCGAAATATTCATGCACAATGGCTAATAGTCTCCACGTCTGCTTGGCACTGTTGGAATACTGCGGGCAGGTCCTCAACACATCGCATCGAGCCCGATGGTCATTACTTGCCGCGTTGCCATCACTGCCAGCGCCATCTGGCGATATTTCGTTCCTCTTTCCTGCGTTTCCATTGGCTAGAAGCCCGGAAAATCACCGTAGCGAGTCCCACGCAGCGTCTGGTTTCTACCGCAAAAATCGGCTTGTCGCGTTTCGTCGAATCGGCCAGCCTCTATAGGAGCTCTTCACATTCTCGGAACTGCGCTGAATCTCACACCGCCGCCATGACCTGCGCGGGCTTCTTGGTGGTCGCCAACCGCGCCGCCGCCTTCGTGGAGATCTGCACGGGCGTGCTGGTCTGTCGCTACGACGCGGACGCCGTCAGCAACCCGCAGGACGGCGCGCTGCCGCCGCTAGAGCCGCGCCGCATGGCCAAGCTCGAAGTCTGCACGCACTCGACGGCGCTCAAGATGGAGAAGACCCAGCAGCCCGAGGACGAGCTGGAGCCGGAGCCGCAAAACGACACACCTGATACACCCAAGCAGCGACTCATGCAGCTCAGCGGCTACCTCGTGGAGGTGCTGGACCAGGACCTCGAGCTGGACGAACTGTCACTGCCCCACTCCTTCCAGGTCAACACGTTCAAGCTGACACTGCAGCCTGACGGCAGCTCTAGCAGCAAACTGAACGACTCGCTGGTCCTGACGGCAACCGATGCAGAGGCCAAGAAGACGTGGGTCAAGAACATTAAATTCTGGAACCGATACGGCTGGAGAGATACCGTCTACGTCGCGGCCGAGCGCAGCGACTTGACAAACCTCCAGCAGATGCTGCAACACGACAACAACTACATGCCGTATCCGAGATTTAGCAGTGCGGAAACCTACTCGAGGCAGCAGAACAGCTTGTTGATGTCTGGAGGACGCAACAGCTATGCTGGGCACTCGTCTTGCGCTACTCGACGCCAAAGCAGACGACGGTTCTACCGCACGGCCATCCCGGGACATTTGCGCCGCCGTCTTGAAATGTTTGACCTCGAGACTTCCGGATTGCAAGCCTTGCTTGCCGGATTGCCACGCCATCGGGTGTACATAACTTATTACTTACCATTTCAAGAACCTTGACGACGCGCGATTTTAAAACTGAAAATCCAATAGTGCTGCCAGCGCAAATATTGGTGTCTTTGATCCATGTCCATTGACCATCCGTCGAACACTTGTCTAATCCTGCAGCAAAAAGCAATCGCACTTGGGGCATGGTACCAGGACGATGAAACTTCGGATTCCCAGACAACAAACATGCTGGGCCCGCACCCAGCTCGACAGTCTATTTGGCGTGTTACGCTCAACGGAGCGCGTATCCTACATCATGACCTCGCCGCCCCCAAACTTGACCGTCAGACGTGCGAGATGTTGGTCCGAGTGGACTCGAGGTCCTCTGCGAGCAGACCAACGGTCGATTTAATGGACGACGAAGTCCCCATTCCATTCATCGACTGCAGTTCGTCGTTGGGGATCGGCAGCCGCAATTTCGCGAGGCGAAGGCGTCGATCACGTCGTGCCTTAATACTCTTCGCACGTGGCTGGCGTAGCGATGTACCGCACACTCTGCAAAAATTAGCGTCGTCCTGGTGAAGCCGCCGAAAGCAGCGCGGGCACTCAACGACTTCAGTCAGGATATCCTGCGACCCTGCCTGGTTTAGCACGAGTGGGCAAGCGATAATCCCGTAACCCACGAACATGACCACAGTAGCGAGCATTCGGCCAACGATGGTCTGCGGAGAAATGTCGCCGTATCCGACGGTAGTCATGGTCACCACCGTCCAGTACAAACTAATCGGAATGTTGGAGAAATCGTGCCGGTCTCCTTCGATCAGATACATGGCGCACCCAATGACGAGAATCATCGTGAACAGCGCCACCAGGAACACCGCAATGCGTCTCTTGTTCGACTGAATGTTGTCGGTCAACGCGGCGCCAGCATCCACGAAGCGCGCCAGTCGCAGCAGTCGGAACACACGCATCACTCGGAAGATACGCAGAACCGCAAGATGCAGCAATGGCCTCGCATCGGGCAGAATAAACCCCAAATACGACGGCACCAACGCACACACATCCACGAACCCCATCAGGGAAAATACAAACTTCCCAGGCTGCCGCAGCGACGCCAGTCGCAAAAAGTACTCCACTGAAAACACCACCGTGAAGAACGCCTCCAACGCCAACAAATAGTCCCCAATGTCATCCCTACGCGAATAACCACCAAGAGTTAATAAATAATGCTGCACAACCACAGGAAACCACCACCTACCGGATATCGTCGACACTGTCCAGCACCGCTACATGAAACAACCAACACGATGAATTGTCACTCCATCAGTACCTTTTCCCTCTTCACCTCGTAGCAATTGCAAAACTCACCAACGACGACACTCATAGACACCATGACCAGCAGCACGAGTGCCACCCGCTGGCCCGTGGGGGTGCTGCTCTTGAACATGATCTGGTACACTCCTTCCCAGCCGTCCCGGGCGCCGCCTTTCACCTCGTGGTCCACCACGATGCCGTTGACTCGGAACCTCGGGTCGTGGCCCAATTCTCTTGCCAGTTTGTCCCTCGGAGTGTCCATTTCGTCGGCCAGAGCATCCTCCTCCTCGTCCGACACGTTCATAGCATTCATTTGCTGCTTACTTGTACCAGACTCGACGCTATCGGCCGCGGCCTGGCTATCCCGGAATCCCACGGGACTCATATCCACGGAGCTGTCCACGTGGCCGTAGCCCGCGTCCTTCTTGTCGCTCTTGAGCTCCTTGAGGTGTGTTAGCATGCCGGAAGTCATCGTCTGCGCCGACAGCAAGCCAAGTGGGTGAACGACGGCAAACGGGCTGGGGTTGTGCAGAGTTTCAACCAGTAAAAGAGAGAAGTATAACTTCAACTTTACGTTTTACATTTTGGGCGAGCCATGGCCGACGAGAGCGACGAGTTCCAGGACTTCGAGGGCGACGACTGGGACTTTACTGATGGAGAGAGCGCGAGCGTGATGAGGCTCATCGACGCGAGTCCAGTGAGGCCTGCAGCAGCGGCGCTAGCGGCTCCGATAACGAACAACACGTTGCGTAATAAGATCTTGGACGAGGAATTGCTGGACGAGCTCTTCCCGGAGAAGAAGACGGAGATTACGAGGGGAGCGGAGAGGTGTGAAGAGAAGGAAAAGACACGTCGAGGTGCGGACTGTGAGGTGGAGTGGGCTCCGATGGCATTGGAAGAGCACCAGCGGAAGTGCAGCAACAGCGAGGCTGCGTCTGCATCTGTGGAGGTGGAGAAAGAACGCCAAGACTTTGTGAATCTGTTCGAGGAAATGTATGGCGGGGACAGGAAGATTGCCCTGTCGACACCTTCGCCTTCAAGTAGGAAGTCAACCAATACTGCAGATCGGTTCGGAGCTAGCATGCCTCCCGACCATGTTCGCACGGAAGAGAGTGGCAATTCCGACAAAGGAGAGCAATTGGTATCAAAACCTGCTGCTCTATCAGTTTTGCCGTCGCCGAAACTTATTGATTATTTGCCAAACCATAATACAGTACGGGATACTTTGGATACGGAGGCCGCCATACTTGCCCAGGGAATGACGTAGGTGTCAATGAGCTTTTTCCTGCCGAGATATCGAATATGATACGGGCTATTTACGATGGAGCTGTCGAGGTGAGAAAGGTGGCAAAAGTTCTGTCATTCTGAAATTGTAGCTGACTGTCAAATTCATTGTAAAAATGTAGAGTGGGGTTGGCGTTCTACCGCTGCTGAACCATTGTTACAAGATACTTTGTCTCTCGGGCAATGTTGTGCAAACCGAAAACCCCATCGTGTGCTCGCTAGAGGCTTTCTCGAAAACTATATGTGCGCTGGAAGCGCACCTAGCTGCCGAAGCATTCGTTCACATGTTGGCGTCAAACCGTGGAGACAGGTGCGATCATTGTCCTGTTGGTTTTGTATGAAAGTTCTAAACTGGTCCTGCAGATTGGAACTAATTATCGCAGCTCTTGACGACAAGCTAGCTGTCCTCCAACCAACTTGGAAGGCCAAGTGGACAAAATTACTCGGCATGATTCCTGCCTTGGTAAAAGTACGTTGCTTCTGCATGAGCACTAGGCTAGGCTGTGGGAAAAATCCTAATGAAGTTGAACCCGTTAGGTGCTGGCAGCAAACGACTCGGAAGCTAAATATTCTACAACAAAACGCGACGACCAAGTTAGTCTTATTATTGATACGGCATCTTCAGTTGCACTCGTATTGGAGAAGCCCAAGACCAAGCAAGGCTCGCCGCTGGAAGGGTGGGCAACGTTCCATCCAGAAAAATGCCTATGAGACGAAATGAGCTCAGTATGACCACAACGTCTACTGGGTCAAAGCAGTCTTCTCGGATGTCCAGCTCGAAGAAAGAACCGCGTGTGCTGATCCGACAATATCGACCTTCGAAATTCCGCGCGCGTTGCAAGGTCTACAACCCAGACGATAGAGAATTAACATTTCGCCCTCGGATCAACAATAAGTATCGCAGGTATCATATTGGGGAGCAGAAACAACAGAAAATCGCTTTTGCGGTGCGAATGCAAAAGATATCGTCCAGAGACGACTGCAGAGATTGCAGCAAGAGGATGCACGAAAGCATCAAGAACAGCAAGTTATAGAAAACTCACTGGCGTTCTCATACATTGCCAAAGGATCCCAGCGCATTTTACTGAGGAATGGCATGTGGTCCGAGTCGTTAGAAAAAGGATTGATCGACTTGCAATGCATCGCAGCGGTACGAATGAAGGTATGGGATCGAAGAAGAAACGTGAGAAGCAGATGCAGCGTAGTATTCAGACTGCCGCCATCGCCTCGAGGGCTTGCGAGTCGCTTTACCAGCGCGGAATCGATCAACGAAGACGTGAAGCAGAGCGAGTCCAGGAGGATATCCTCGACTTTGAACATCAACGGAATCGACCGAAAATGAGCGACCGCTCTCTACGAGTCATGAAGACCAGAATTCGGCAAGACCTTCGTCAAATCTGTGCAGACTCACGCCGCAGTTTGCCAAAACCGGAGGAATCGAGTGACGCGGAGGCATCCACTGGGATCAATCTGCCGGACTGGTCTTACGTGACGTTTGTCGAGTTTTCATGTGTGTTGCTATACTTTGGTTTTGTGCCGGATCTGAACACGCCATGGGAAGGCAAGCGCACCGACGGGGATGAAAGCGAGTTCACTTTGCTATGGCACTCGTGGATGGTATTCACAGTAGAGAGCACTGGCGAAGTTGGTCCGAAGTTACCAGCCAAAGTTCTTGAAAGAATTCTCTTTGCTGTCATCCTTGGAGAACGAATTGAAATCCACCCGCGGCTCCGAAGTCGCGATGTGCAGGCATTGCTTCGATTGTATCGAGCTTATTACTATGCTAAAAGAATTCGCCGTTGAAAACTGAACAGCACAACGGTGCCGAGAATCCAAAGGCGGTGAGTAAACTTGGGGGACTTCTCGCGCCGACAAACGAGGTTCTTCTCGACGTGGCCGAGTTCATTATTCGCTACACGGAAAACCCATTCGAAGCGGCGATTCGGGCGAAGCAGACCCGCTGAGCGAGCGTGAGCGACTATTGCAAGAGAAAATGGAGCAGATGCGTGAAGAGAAAGCTCGTATAGAGATCGAGGGCTGCACATTCCACCCTACTATCAGTCCTCGGCCATCTCGAGACAGAAGTAATGGCGAAGCTCATCATTCTGCCGAGTTGTCATCAACCTTCGACCGACTGTACAGTGACGCCTTCCAGCGCCAGAACAATGTTCTCGAGAAATACCTGGAGGCGAAGCTGCACCGCGAAGAGCTGGAGAAGCAGGATTGCACGGTGCATCCGAGCTATGTGAATGGTTTGACGATCGAAGAGCGACTCGCCAATCTTCGCGTGGCACTGGCAAACAACACGCTGCCCGTCGATTTCCACAAGAAGATTTACTCCATGCGGACCGCTGCAGAAATGAAAGTGCTCGACGAACAGGACAAAGCTCAACGTCTTCAGCCCGCACATTTCAAAAGGCAAAAGACGGTCGGACCATCGTACTTCCATTTCGGTTCGCCACGGAGATTCGAGCAGCGCTGGGAGCTGAGCATAAGAAGAATAAGCGCGTACAGGTATCCCAACGGCCTCGAGACCATTTCATGAAAAGTTTACGACCGTTTTGTAGCGAACAAGAGATTCGAGGGCCAACGAAGGAAATTGAGCATCGTGACGAGACGGAGGCAGATATCTGCCTCGACGTTCACGTATCTCCGTCTGAAACGCACCAACTATGCCTGAACTGCGATGACGACCCACGTGAGGCTGTGGCACGGTTTGCGAAGCGGTTTGCTTTGAATAACTCGCAGAAACTTTTTCTGCTGCAGCTCGTCGAGGCTCGACTGGAGCAGCTTCAGGTTTAACAACCAACAGCTTTCCGTTTAATGACTTTCAATTCACTTTTATAACAGGACTGGCAAACAACCAAAACGGAAGCGGCAAACCTCGTGATCATTTTTTATAAAGCGAAACACCTTAAGGGAGATGATCAGAGCTAACATATTAACGGGGCTGTGATCTCGACGCGAAACATTGAAATGGCGCCGTGGCGCATTTATTGAAGGGATGGTACCGACTGGAATTGGCTTGCTTTTGATCTACTAAAGTACCTGTAGCTCGATTGCTGTGGGAGGAGCGTTTTGGAAAAGCAACCAGTTGTGTCGAGGTGGTAACACGAAGTGTGGCTCGGATTCTAGAAAGAGCTCGTTTTGGGTGCTGGGAACTTCGAAGTTGTCTCGTTAATGCTTTTCGAGTGCATCCAAAGCGGAAGTAGCTGGAAAGCGCCTCATGAAGTGTTGCTGTTGTTGTCCTATTGATGTAAACCACGGTTTTGGTTAGCCTACGGACAATGACCATCTGCAGGCGACTTGTCTGCGATCACGATTGCGAGATTGTCCAAACACGACGCGATCAAGCTGGTGGGAAATTTGCGCTGCAGAATGGCCGCACAGACTTGCTCCGACGCAAGCGATCACGACAGAATTGAGCTGAAACATTTGAACGTAGTGAAGCTTGATCAGGAGCCAAAGTAGTGCTGAAAATTAGACAAGTTGAAATGTTGCTTCTCCACGATCCATGTACACGCTTTCTTGCCTTCATCGACGGAAACGAGATGCCGAGTGAACTATCTCGATAGACTGCCGTTGGAAGAGACCAGATTCAAACAAATCATCTTGAGGACAAGATAACTTTTTTCGTGCTGAAGCTGTCACGATGGTAAAGGTTTGTTCCATCACTCTTGCTCCAGCAAACCTTTGGTTTCCTGCGTCGATCGAGCCAAACAATTGGCAATGAAGGGCGCATCAGTACAGCACATATTAATACCTGAGGCCGGCATAGAGAGCAAGACAACGAGGCACTCATCGCAATGCACCAAGGTCGAACAGTACGGCATTTTTCATCGCCTTCGTTTTCAGCAGCGAGCTGTCATCGGGCCACTTCCGTGTCGATGCAAAGGCGTGTTTGGCAGGACAGCAAGCAACTGATGCAGTGTCACCAGCGAGTCCGTGCAGATTTGCGGGCGCTTGGAGAGGCAACACGCAGAAAGTTGGCGCGAGATCCACCGCTGCAGAGAGCATGTTGCCCCTCAAACTGTGAGCTTCTCGCACCGAAAACCTACCAGCTGCGAAGTCATGACATGACCTCGACGGGAGCTGTCGAAAGATTTGCGCCGCGCTTTGGGCTGCATGCAGAGGTGGTCGCTGCCTCGGCTCGTCTGGCCGACTGGTCTAGAAGAGCTCGCGCACCTCGAGCTCCAGCTTGGTCGGCGGCTTGCCCGCGTCTGGCGACCGGATCGAGAGTCGCCGCGAAGACTTGTCCGCTGTCAGGTCCATCTTCTCCACCACGAGGGCGTCCACCGCCAGGAACGGGTCGTCCAGCTCCTGGCGATCGCTCTGCAGCAGCACGTCGACGTCGTTGGTCCAGTACAGCCCGAAGCAGTTGGTGGTCTTGATGCGGCACTTGAAGCGCTGGTCTGCACAGCACATGCACAAACGCATCAGAAGAACCATCGAGTGAGCGAGTGTCGGCACCTGCTGCCCGTCTGCATCTCTGCATTGAAGTGCGCCGAAGACGGTCCGAGCGGCAATGGCGAAGAGCTCATAGCCCCGCCGCGCGCGAGGTACCTGTGCGGTCGCGGCCGAGGGTCACGTCCAGCGGAACGGCGGCGCTCCTGCGCGGCTTGATCTTGGCATGGCAACGTGCATCGCCAGGCATTGCAGACATCGGGACCCCCATAGAGCGCGGGCACAAGCACAACACGTCAAAGATAAGCACACGAGTGTCTGAACATGATGGGGATCAAGAGCTTCCTCCCCGCCGCGCTATGCGGGTTCGTTCCGGCTCAGTTGACTCACCAGTAGCTCGGGGGTCGCGAAGAGCTCGTGCACGGCGAAGAACGAGTCGGCGCCGCTCAGCGTGCGGCTGCAGCTGCGCATGACGCGGTCGGTCAGCAGCAGCGCCTGCTCCGGGTGCCGGGTGCCGTCCACGTTCTCGCCGACGATGCGCTTGACGGCGGCCACGAAGGCCTCGGTGCGGTGGTCGCCCACGAACCGCACGCCGTTGAGCGCGATCTCCTCGCGGGCCGCGTCTCGAAAGGCCTGCGCCGTGTCGACGTCGCACTGCACAGGCAGCGGGATGGCGTCCAGCCGCTCCGAGAAGGTCTGCAGCGCCTCGAGGTAGTCGGCCGGTCGACGCGCTCGCCCCGTGAGGCGCCGCACCGCCCGCACCAGCTCGACGTCCAGCAGTTGGTGCTTGGCGTCCATTTGGGTCCGATACAAAGATCGTTTTGCTTGAAGCTACTAGACACGTGCGACTCCCACGCCAGAACAACAGAGCACGGGGATGATGATGATGAAGACGAGCTTCCTCTTCCTTTTCTTCTACCTGTCTAACTATCTCTATACGCGAGCTCCATACATGCTTGACTTCGGACGCGCGCAGCTGCAGCAGCATACGCTTAACGCACGCACGCTTTCGCGGGGGCGAACACGACTTACTTGGGATTGTGTCATTAAATACCTCTTCGCGGGGCTACGGGGCCCGCAGTCGGTGCGGCCCAAACGTTCTCACGCGAGCTTGGCGTTGCCCATATATCCTCGACGGAACCTGTTTGAGATTGTATCCTTCCGCGGACTGCCAAGCCAAGCCGCCTCGCTCCACGACGAAGAGAACCGGGTCCGGATGCGTCCGACCGTGAGAAATCGGCCTGCACGACTCCACCACCGTGCTCACTTGATCACTGCGAACCGCTCGCTCTGCGCCAGCAGCGGCAGGTCGTTCGGGTCCTTCTGCTCCGTCACGTCGTAAATATTCACATAGTAGCCCTCGGCGATCGGCATGCCCCAGTAGACCCGGCGCCAGCGGAAGGTGCCGTCGTTGGCCACGCGGTGGGCGATGGTGGTGGGCACGGTCCACGCCACGTTGCACACGTCGATCCGCACGCACTGCACACTCGGGTCCAGCGCTTCCCACTGCACCTCGGCGGCCTGGCCGCGCACCCAGCCGGCGAACCGCGGGCCGTCGGGGCTCACGATCTTGAGCCGCAGGTTGAGCGAGCCGGAGGCTGCCGCCGCCGCCTCGCGCAGCTGCAGCTGCTCGTGGACGTTGTTGCCGATGAGCGTCGGCAGAGTGGCCGACATAGAGGCCGCCGCGGAGTCCGTGGCCGAGCTGTGGTTGCTGTACGGGACGTTGTTGCTGCAGTTCTCGCTGACGGTGCGCCGGCGCACGCGGCCGCGACTGTGCCGCCTCCGGCCGCTGATCCAGAGCGCCGGCATTGCGTGCATCTGGTGGGACGGCGCCGGGATGGTGGCGGCGGTCACGTCGAAGTGGTCGTCGCCGCCAGAGTCGTCCTGGTTGCCGTCCTTGTCCCAGTTGGAGGACGAATGGGACCGGCAGCGCGCCGACTTGGGGCGGGGCGACCGCGACCCATGGCGTTGCTGGAGCTATCGATCTGTGGCGTGGTGGCGGGGTGGTGGCGGTGTCGATCCAGAGGGTCATGGACCGGCCTAAAGCGAAAGTGTGTCGTCCGCCGCCGCGCTGTCCGAGTGCCTGCTCGCTGCTCGCTGCTGTCTTGGGGGGCTGCCTGCCGCGGACGTCCGACACCTGCAAATGGCCGCGGATTCGACTGTGGGGAGGGAGCGCAAGGGAACCGAGTGGCGTGGCCGCGATCGCCACAGAGGAAACCTTCCCCGGTTCCAAATTTGACTGACGCGACCGGCAAGCGCGCCGCGGCTATGCGCGCGCTCGCTGCGTTTTTGTGTGAGGCCCGAGCTATGCGTCAGCGCATACAATTTTCAACTGTACGAGCAGACGAGCCAGCGACCCTCGCTAAGCTGATCCCGCCGCCAAGTGATACTCGCCCGCTTGCGGAGCTCGTCACCCGTGGGGGCAGCTGCACACCCTGCGTGGAGCTCTGCCATGGACACGAGAATTCGTCGCCTTAGCACCAGCAGGACACACGCCGTGGCCCTCCCCCTCCCCCGCTCCGCCCGCTCAAATCGCAGGAGCCCTTTGCGTGCGAGTCTTTCGTGGCGATTTGTTTCGGCCGATTTTCGAACGGTATGCCCCTGGCAGGGCGGCGATGCGTTTCGGCGAGCCGCGCCGTTTCGGGTGCGTATCCAAAAATGCCTGCAGACGAAAAACCGAGGCAACTTCCTGGCGGACACGCATCCCGTGCTGGCAGCAGTCTCGGGAAGCGAGCGCGCCGAAGCCGCTGGCTGCATTGAGGCGACGAGCCCTCGGCTCCCCCTGCGTGCGAGCCCCCGCCGTGCTTGGGAGCCCCGCCCGGCGGATCGTCTGCTGTTTGGCGTCGTGTGCATTGTGCATGCATGGGCGTTGTGAGCCGAGTGCCGAGCGCTGGCGGCGAGGTCTCTCCGTCTCTCTTTTCGCACGTAGGAATGGCCGGCGATTTGCGGCCAATTGGCGAAACTGCGGGGGCCCAAGCGTGCACGACAGGAGGGAGCACGGCGCCTCGTCTTCAGCGCGTCGGTCGAGTTGAAGCCGCACAGCCACTTGCTCGCGTTGCACTTGAGTCGGACGCCTGGCCTGGACTCGCTCGTCATGTTGGGGGGCCGTGTCAGTCGAAGAGAGCATTCACGACCGCTGCCAATTTTTTGAGGCCGATTGGCGTGGCGTTGAGCGCGACCGCGGCACCTGTCTGCCCAGAGTTCGGCGGTATATAGCTGCGGCTCTCAGGAGGGGAGGTCCCTGCTGCCAGCAGTGCGGGTGCCGCGGTCGTCGCACCACCGGCAGCGCTGTTCGTATCGGATACGTACGCCCCCGCAGCTCGTACACGTCCGATGCGTCCCCTCCGCGTCGTCAATTTCGCTGCTCCGGTTAGTATCAGGCGGCTCGAGTCCAAGTCGCTGCTTACTCCGAGACAAGGCACCGGCCGCCGATCCGGGCGGCGGCGTGCGCGCAGTCCTGCAAAGCACGCCCAGCAGCGCTCGCTCAGCTGCAGCGTGTAGCCAGGTTTAGCCCGAGGTAAGTGTCAAAGCCAGGCAAGGCCTGTACACGCCGCTGCGGCGGCAATAAACATGGTTGGAGCAAGACCTGTGCAGGACAGCAATGGCGGCGCCAACCGTTGCGGTTGCTTTCATCTCTCGTGCTTGAACTGCTGCACAAAACAACAAACAAAAAATACCGCCAAGGCAACGCAGCCGTGACCTCGTTTTGCTTGGCAAAGGGCGACAGCTCTGCGGCTGTTTGGGCGGCCGATGCGAGCTGCAGCACAGCGAGGCCACAAAGCAAGTCGATGATCACCGGCCTCGTGTTGACCCGGATCGCATCCACTTCAACCTTTTATCCCGATATCGTTTCATACGGGATTACAGTTAGCGAGCTGTCACACTCCCTAACTGTAGTTGATAACGATGTGATCTTTTGGACAGCGGGGGACGGTCGACAGCATTAGCTGCGGCCGTCATTTGGGGATCTGCCTCCTGCCTAATGCTGCCGGGCCGCCACACGACCTTGAACGCCCGGTGTTTGCTTGAGCAGGACCTCATGGTCCCCGAATCGCTTCATCTCGACCGAGAGAATCATACGGTCGAAAGCAGCGCGTGCAACAAGTTGCTGCCGACGACACACCGCTCGTCACGCACGCGAGCGCGCGGCAGGGTCGCCTTGCGGCGGCCTACCACCGTTGGGCTTTGTCTTGGAAGGAACCGGCGAGGTTAGTTACAGACGAAGGCGGCGCAAGTTCCTTTCCGCTTCGGAGCGAAGCCGGCTTCACTGGCAATGAATCACTCACTTGCTCATGCGTTTGCATCGACACGACACGTAAGAATGCTATGCGCTCTGCTGGCCTAGCGTCGAATAAGCCTCGACTTATTCCTGCTTGACGACGCCCTCCACTGTTTAACACTTGCCCACATTTTGGTGCCGACAGGTTGTGTGTGTTTGTTGCGCGCCAGATGTGAACTGGACGGGCGACCGCGGCGCAGCAGAGAAGGCCAGCGGCGCCGTCTCAACGCAAGACGCATGCGAGCTCTGCCAGCGAGCTCTGCCAGCGAGCTCTGCCAGCGAGCTCTTCCTGGCAGAGTCTGCGGCTTGCCTTTGCTGGTGCCCGAGACTTGCCTTTGTTATCAGACTGGCGTCTGTCACAGCGCGGCGTCACCTGTACCACTCTCCTCGCGGCGCTCTCATTGGCGGATCGCGAACCGTAGTGGATGACGCGCCGCTCCTCTGCCACTTCAGCAAATTTGGCTCTAATTTTTACCCCTGTCGGGGGCAGCTAATTCGTTGTCCGTCATATCTATGTTATCTCACTGATATAACAACTGTAAAATGACTTTGTGGCTATATCTTATCTACATACAATAACTATATTGCTCCTGGATAATCGCTACAAAAGGAGTTCACTTTTAGCAGACTCAAAATAATGGCCCGTTTTAGCACCGCATCAGTCAAGCAATTGTCCGGCGAGCCCAAAGGTTTTAGCATCATTTCGACGGCCGCTCGCCGGCTCACTCTACCACTGGCGTCCATCCGCGCACACCTCCTCCAGCCCATGGCGTCTCGAGAGCCTACCGAGACGGACGCGCTGCTGGGGCCGCCGTCCAACGTGCGCGTGAGCGTCTCCGAAGACGAAGACAGCGACACGCTGTCCTCGGGCCAGGACGTGGCCGTGGACTCGGCCCGCCTGCTGCCGGCGCTGCACCGCTCGGCGTCCGCGCTGCGTTCGCCCAGCTCCATCCTGCGCTCGCCCATGCCTCGCTTCGCGCTGGACGCGCGCTCGCCGTCGCTCAAGAGTGTGGGCTTCGGCGCCCGCGCCGTCCAGCAGGCGCAGTTCGACGCCGAGGCTGCCAGAGACCAGTACACGTACACGCTGGGCGTGCAGCGCACCCACTCGTTCCCTAGCGATCTGTACTCTGGTGCCAGGTTTTCCAGGTTCGAGATCGAAGAGGCTCTGAGGGCCAGGAACGGCTCCACGCTGCTGGACTGGCTCAAGGGCAAGGGCCGCAACCCTTTCTCGTCCGCGTCCAGGAAGCAGGAGCAGGCCGAGAAGGACAAGGAGAAGCGAGCCAAGGCCCAGCACCGAGAGAGCTATAACTACGACTTCTTCGAGAGCAGAGTCAACATGCAGCACGACCAGGAGCAGACTGAGAGCGAGATCAGGACGCTCAACATCGCCCGCTGGGTCATGACGTTTGGCGTCGGACTGGGCACGGCGCTCGTGGCCTGCTTCGTCGAATACTTTACGTCCATTCTGTCAGGGTTCAGGACCAACACGATGGCGGCTCTTGTCGCGGGAGAGATGGACGGCACCTACAGCTTCGGCACAGGCTTCCTAGCCTACGCCCTGACGAGTGTGGCGTTCGTGGCCGTGGCGAGTTACTGCGTGGCTTTCTTGTGCCCCGTAGCTGGAGGGTCCGGCATTTCTGAGATCAAGGCGACGCTCAACGGCATTAAGATCCACCGAGTGGTTCGACTCAAGACGCTGTTTTGCAAGGCCTTCGGCATCCTCTTCAGTGTGTCTGGTGGACTTCCCGTCGGAAAAGAAGGCCCGATGATTCACAGCGGCTCGGTGATCGGCGCCGGTCTCTCTCAGGGCAAGTCGTCGAGCTTTGGCCTGGACACGAGCTGGACCAAGTTCAAAGGATTCCGCAACGACAAGGAGAAGCGCGATTTCATCTCGTGTGGTGCTGCTGCCGGTGTGGCCGCCGCCTTCGGGGCCCCTATAGGAGGTGTGCTGTTCGCGCTAGAAGAAGGCGCGTCGTTCTGGCACCAGAACTTGACGTGGCGCACGTTCTTCTGCGCCATGGTGTCTGCATTTGGGCTCAACTACTTCATGTCGTTCAGGAGGCTGCTGAACATGCGGGCGAGGCGCCTGACGTTGGTCACGTGTATATCGGCGGCACCATGGGCACTCAGACCGGCACCTTCTCGTTCGGTAACTTTGCTGGCAGCAAGTCCTACGAAGCGCTTGATGTTCCTGTGTTTATTTTCATGGGCATGATTGGCGGTCTTTTCGGTGCTGGTTTCAACGGCACCAACATGTTGATCACCAAGGTCCGCAAGCGCTACGTAACCCACCGTCTCCTGCGCTTCGCCGAGACGCTGTTCATCGCGCTCAGCATGGCTACGGCTTCGTTTTGGCTGTCCTACCACTTTGGCACGTGCAAAGAGGTGGTTGGGGACTACAACGACTCGCTGTCGCAGTTCTACTGCCCAGAAGGCCAATACAACGACCTGGCGTCTCTCTTCACTGTCAACTACGCCAAGAGTATGAAGCATCTCCTGCACTACACTGCCGAGGGAAGCTTCACGCCGTTCTCGCTGGTCATGTTCTTTGCTGTGTTCTACGTGATTGCGTGCTGGACGTACGGCATTGCTGTGCCGTCGGGCGTGTTCATCCCCAGTCTGCTTTCTGGAGCTGCGTACGGCCGCATCTGTGTCATGATCGTGCACTACTTTGGCATCCCCGTTGGAGCCCAGGACGGGATGTTCGCACTGATCGGAGCCGCCTGTATGCTTGGTGGTATGGCTCGAATGACGATTTCTCTGACGGTGATCATCCTCGAGTGCACCGGAGTGATTGAGTGGGGTCTTCCGATTATGGTCGCGTTGATGGCGGCGCGGTGGGTGGGGAACAGCTTTAACGAGGGACTGTACGACATGCACATTCACCTGAACCACCTGCCGTTCCTCGAGTTCGACCCTCCGTACTATGCGCGCTTCCTGCGAGCGATCAACATCATGAGCTCGCCACCGACGTGTGTGCCGCAAATTGCCAAGGTGGGCCAGATCTACGACACGCTCAAGCACTGCAACCACGGCGGCTTCCTGTGGTGGTGCCGCGCAGTGAGAGTACTAACTGTTCGAATCTGCGCTCCAACCGCAAGAACCCGCGGTTCGCTGGCGTGATCTTCCGCCACCACCTGGCCGTGCTGCTGCAGCGTAAGGATTTCTTTGTCGAGAAACCCGAGCCTTTTGTCCGCACTCCTGCTAGCGACACGACCCTGCTCTACAACGACCAATACGCGCTGTCGTATCGGGACATGGAAGGCAGCTATCCGCGATACCCGTCCATCAACGACATTCAACTGGATGAGGAGGAGCGTGACTTGTGGATGGATCTGACCCCATACATGAACACGACGCCGCACACAGTCCAGGAGCAGACCCCGGTACCTCGAGCGTTTAGGCTGTTCCGTTCGCTGGGATTGCGCACGTTGGTCGTGTTGAACCGCCGCAGCGAGGTTCGTGGCGTCATTACTCGCAAGGACCTGACCCCGTCGCACCTCAAGTTCTGTCTCGAGGGTCTCAGCGAGACGGAGAAGCAACGCATCCAGGGATACTTCAACCGCGACCGGTCCGGCTCGGAGCGATTTGAGGACGTGGAGAAGAAGCTGATCAACATCAGTGACAACTCCTAAAGCCGAGGCCGGCGGTAGCAGCCCACTCGTCGGGCAGCTGCTATCGGTGGTTCTCTACAGCAAATGTGAACTTCCACCGGGTACGTTGATAGATAGGAAACCCCATTGCATCCCGGGAAGCTCCTTAGTTCACGGAGAGCCCCAAGACCACAGACCACTCCATTTCTCGCTCGACAATGACCATGTGAATTGTTCATGCTGTCCGACTGGTTTTCTCGTTGCTTTGATGCCCCTAAAAATATGTTTGTAGGTCAGCATGAACAGCGGTCACCAAGCATAGCCACCTCGTGGTTTTGCTGGCCAAGTAGAGATGGCGAATCGCAGTAGCGCGGGGCCACCTCCTGGGGGCGATTCCCTGGACGATACTTGTCGTCGCCAAGAAGGCAAAATGCCCGTCTACCAACCAGCGTTCCTGCGCACGCCGAGACCCCAACAAGTCCACCCCGTAGCATGATCGACAACTCCGGAATGACCAACCCGAGTGCTGCGATGCTGTCGGCGGCGACGAGTTTTCGGATGCCTGGGTCGATGAACCCGCAGATCGCCGAAATTCAGAACCGCGTGGCGGAATTGGTGCGTCGTTATGATGACGACGTTGCTGCCGTGGAGCAGGAGGAGAATCGCGACGATGAGGATGAGGACGATACTTTCGGCGACAAAGGATCACGAACACCAGCACGGTGGAAGGTTGGAGACGTGTTGCTAGCAACACACCGAGCCTTAGCGCGCACAAGCACCCACACGGAACGCGCCATGATTTCAGAATTCGGGGACGACCCGGAGGTGAATGCTGCGATCGGAACTGGCGTCCAAAACATGGGGAATGTCTACAGCGAGGCTACTGAGCAAGCGGCAAGGCGACATCAACGGCTTTTGAATATTCACCAAGCGCTGCAGTATGTGGCTTCGAACGGATTGCTAACCGAGGACGAGGAGGAGGAAGAAGAAGAAAAGAAAACGCGTCACATGTCATCGTCAACGGTGCGAGAGCGAGAACTCCAGCTGAAAAGCACAATCGAAGCTCTACATCGTGAGAATGCGGCCATGACAGCCCAACTGCAGGAGGCGCAGCGTGTAAACCGAGAAGCTTTAATTGTGTCGGAGCAGCAGAACCAAGAGCTCTCGAAAACTCAACGAGTTCTGCGCACTCAATCGGAAGAACTACGGCTTATCCAAGAAGCAAACGAGAAAGCGGTGGAGGTGACGAATGCGCTGTTGACGTCCTGGCGAGATAAATTTCAGGCGAGTTCGAAGGCTGCAGCTGCTGCTGAGGCAAAAGTGCAGGAGCTCGAGACCAAGGTCGCTCGCAGGGCGAGGAGATCATGAAGCAGACCTTCGTGCTACAGGCGAAGATCCAAGAAATGGAGCACTTCAAAGAACATGAAGCTGCTCGAAGCAGAGCCGAAGCGGTGGCACAAGCTGCAGCTTTGGCTGAGGCGGAAGCTGAGGCCAGGAGAGTCAAGGCCAGAGCACTAGAAGAGAAGCGCAAAATGAAAGAGAGTTTGGGTGATAACACTAAAGAGCTACGTGAGCTGGAGGACAAGGTCCGCGAGCTGGAGTACACACTTCAGATTGCCGAAGATGCCAAGAAGATCTTGGAAACAGACAACAATGAACTGTCCAAGCGCTTGAGTGAACTGCAAGTCCGTTTTGGGAGCTTCGCAAGTCGCGACCTGCAGTGTATGAGTCGAGCAAGTCGAACGAGCCCACTGCGCCTGCATCATCATTTGCATTGAAACTGCGTGAGAACACCCCGCGTGCGAATGCTCGAGCGAGGCAACGGAGTGGAGTTGCGCCTAAGCTAAATGCCAAACGTGCTCCGACTCCTACGTCAATCCAAGATGACGAGGACTTGCCAAGTAGCGACAGCGAAGATGACAGCGAACGTGATGAGGAGCTTGACGAGGTGGAGCAGGACGAGCGAGAGCTGAATCACGAGCTGCAGCACATTGTCGCGATGGTGTTTCCCGTCGTGCTCACATCAGTTCAAAGCGAGACCGAATTGAATGAAAGCATCGCGCAGTATGAAGACCCAGCACGATCACCGCTCAGCGATATTCAGCCTGGGGCAGTTGATCATTCGGCTGTCATGTCGAACAGTAAGATGGTACCTCGCTCGGAGTTCGAAGCACTGCGCGGTGTGTATGACAACGAGGTCGAAGTGCTCAAGCAGCAGTACGTGGAGGGGCTGCTCGAATACAAGCGCCTGGTGATCGAGCAATACGGACGACGGCAAGCAGTCGAGCGCGAGCGCCACAAACTAGAAGTCGAGGGTTTGCTGCGGCTGATCCAGACGAAATTCCACGCAGAGCTGGGACGCCGTAGCGACCGCTTGAAGCGTGCCAAGGACGCCTTGAAAGTGCTCTACCACTCGCTTCGGCAGTACTCGATGCTGAGCGTAGCCTCGCCGTATTCGAGCAAGGTCTTGCAGCTACCAACCAACACGCCACTACGGACGCTACTCCGCGCAGCCATCTTGACATTGTCGACGTCCGTCAAGCGCAACAAGCAAGGAACTTCGCAGATCGCGGCTATCCACGACCAATTGATGAACTTGGCGCCAGTTCCTGACGCTCAAACGAGTGCTATCGCCGCGGCCATGACCATCCACAGTGCACTTCACGAGGTGAAAGAGAGACCTGCAGACGATATCCAAACAGAGGACGTGGAGTGTCAAACCGACCCTATGCAAGGGCTGCATCCCAATCGTGTCAACGTCATCCACGAGGACCAGCGCGTCGCGATTGAAAGCTTGGACGGGTACGTACTGCCCGGTTCGCCGTGTTTTCCCGTGTCAAACCTCAGCCGTCCAAGCAGCAGCACGAAAGCAGCGTCTCGTTGCAATTGGTGGCAGGTATCCCCATCACTCCATCGCTGGTGGCGGATCTGCGCCGATGTTTACCAAAGCTCCCACCTGGCAACTACTACGTGTCGAGTGCTCTGAGACTAACCCTCTTTCGAGAACTCGTCAAGTACTACGCGTCGATCGAGTTGGCGACAGAATTCTCACGCTCTGGAAAGCCGCGCGTTTTCGAGTGCGAAGACGACCAATTGCAAGAAGCTGAGTCCGTCATCGGCAGTCCACGGGATACTCCGTTCTTACGTCGCAAAGCGGTTGAGGCCATCGAAAGCAAGAACCGACTTCGCAATCGTCGCCACTTGTTCACTTCTGGTGGTGCCGCCATTTTGCAAGCCGCTTTCACATCCATTTCCGCAAGCTGCGAGCCTCCCAGCTCACGATAAGAGAACGATACAATAAAACAACGAAATCCAGACACCCGTTAGAGTCTAACGGCTAAGCAATCCACAAAACGTATCAACACTTTTCCATGAAAAGTATAGTCCTGCCTGGATTTTATGTAAAACATTTTGTGTGGGCGTACACCACGAAGGGGAAAACGAGTTTATCGACAGTCCTCATAATCAATAGAGAAGGCGCCGCGCCGCGCTGCTGTCGATCGGGTCGCGCGTCCGCCCTGGGCCCAGCATGTACGCCAACAACGTGAGCAATCTGGACCAGATCCTGTCGTCGCTGCAGTGCTACCCGGTGCGTACAGCGCCGCCTCGCAGCAAAGAGTCGGTGGTTTAACAGGAAAAGCTGATTATCTTTACTAGCAAAGCTCTCGCGTGCGTGGCGACGTGTACAACCTACTGGGCCAGATCCCGTCGCTGCAGCCCAATTGCGGCACCTTTGGTGGGCTCGTACTATTGTTTTTTTATTAACGAAATGATAATATTTAGGCTTATATTTCTCGTCTGCAGCTCACAATGACGGCACGACCAGTACGCTGCTGAATCTGGAAGGCACCATCCCCATTTTCTACCGCAGCAACCAGTACAATATCCCAGTCGAGTTTTGGGTCGTCGAGACCTACCCGATGGCCCCGCCAGTGTGCTTTGTACGCCCTACGGCAGGTCTGTCAGTGCTGACTAAGGATTTATTGGGATTCAGTATTCATTCGTTGTGGTTATATTCTTGCTTAGATATGATGGTGAAGCCTGGACATCCTCATGTGACCAGCGACGGCTACGTCAAGATCCCGTACACGTCCGACTGGCGGCCAGACTTCACGCTACTAGAGCTAGTGGCACATATGTGCTCCATCTTTGGCAATATGCCTCCAGTCTTCCGCCGGCCGAACAATTCGACGCAATTTCGAAGTAGTGGGAGGCTCAATGGCAGCTCGGCATCTGCAGCAAGCAGTGGGACAGGAGGGTACTTCCAGCAGGGAGCATATGCACAAGCCCACCCAGCGCAGCCCTCACCGTACTACTCGTCACAGTTTCAGACCCAGCAACGAGATTTGTCAGGCTCTAGGGGACCTAATGAAGCTGAATCGCTGTTTGGGAGCAGCCAACAGTCCGTAGGCGGGGCCTCGACCTTGTCAAATTCCGGTGTGTTTTCCGGACGTTCCTCAGGTTCGGCTGCTGCGACGCCCACGCCCGAAGAGAGAACGGCGGCGTTGAAAGTGGAGGTCACTGGCAAGATCCAGATGCAGCTGGAAAAGATCTTTAAGCGTGTGCGGGACGACATCGACCTGCAGTTTGAGCACGAGGTGCAGCTCACGCAGTCTCGAGAAAACGTCGAGCGCGGTCTGCAGTCGTTGCGGTTCCTGCGGGACGATATTGCTCGTGCCAAAGAGGTGGTGGAAACTCAGGACAAGGAAACATCGGTCTGGCTTGAGGAGAACGAGGGCAAGGACACAGTGGACCCCGACACGATTTTGATAGAAGCTGATGCATTGTCGAAGCAGTACGTTGGAAGAATCCTTGTGCTCTGGATAGTGTGCGAGCTGTTGCTAACTCGTGCTTGTTTGCTGTACAGAATGATCAAAACCATGGCGGAGCATCAGGCAATCGAAGACGCGCTCTACTACATGGACCGAGCGTTGAGCAACGACGAAATTGAATTGGCCGTGTTTTTGAAAGAGGTACGGAAGCTCTCGCGGAAGCAGTTCATGTGCCAAGCGCTCGTGCAAAAATCCACGCCAAGCAGCAGGAGGCTGCGGCGTCCTCGTATCATAGTAGTCCTCGCAGCTAGAAGTCGGCCAACGTAGTCGTAGAACACACACCATCGTCAAAATACCAACACTCAACTGGGAATCCACACAAATGGCCGGTGCGTGCTGCTGCTGGATCATTTGATTGAACATTTGCACGCTAGTATCTTACTTACACGGCGGGATCTGACTATGGCCGGCTAATATGTCGGTACTGCCTTCTCCGCCTTGGAATCTGCTTCTGCGAGCAGGTTCGTCGGGGAGTTTGTTCTCCAGTGCCGAGTACAGATTCCAAAAGTCCGACGGCATGCTTTCTGTGCGGCGGTCATCCCAGTCGCCAGTCTTGAGCCAACCTCCTTGGCGAGCGCAGTTATCTCTCAGCGCCAGCAAGACTTCGCAAGTCTCGGGCTCTTCCATATTCAAACAGGAGCCCAGATGCACTCGACACACGCTACGAAGACTGATGAGTTCGATCGGCAATTGAAAGATTTTGCATCCGTCTAGCAGCAACGTGCGCAACTTGGTGAGCTCCGCGAACGCCGTGGGGATTGGCGAGGCGATGGGATTCGCTCCAAGGTCCAAGATCTCCAGCTCAAGACACCGTGTGATTTGTGGACTGATCTCGGTGAGCTGGTTATGCCGCAGGTTCAGATGTACGAGCCCCGTCATGTGCGCGATACTATCGCAGGGAAGCGCTGTGATGTTGTTGCAGTTGGCGTCCAATGTCGTCAAATGCACGAGGCTCTTCATGCTGGGCAACGCCTCGAGCTGGTTCTGCTGGACTTGCAAGACCTCGAGGTTGCACAGATCATCTAATGCTGGCAGCGATCGGAGCTGGTTCACTTGCAAGAGCAACCGCCGCAAGTTCTTCCAGTGTCGCAATTCGGCAGGTAACTTGGTAATGTTGTTGTTGCTGGCATTCAGTTCCACCAGTTCGCTCAGCTGGCTGACGGAGTGGTTCATCTCGACGAGCACATTGCTGTACAAGTTGAGGATCTGAAGCTTCTGGCAGCCGCCAATACTGTCCGGGAGGTTGGCGAGCTTGTTGCGACTCACAAGCAGCACCTCGAGCTCTTCCAGATGCCCCAAGCTCTGCGGAAGTGCACCGAGTTGGTTTTCCGAAATTTCCAGCACTCGGAGCTTGGTCAGCTTGCCGATGTCGTCGGGGAGTTTCGACAGCTTGTTCTTGGACAGCACCAACACCTGCAAAGCCACGAGCTTGCCAATCTCCTTGGGGAGGTCCGAAATCTCGTTGGAGCGCAAATTGACCTCTGTGAGGTGCGTCATGGACAGAATCATCACTGGGACGTGCTGGAGACACAGCAAATTCTTCTGGGTGAGCGTTCCTAAGGGAACTCCAGCCTCGTCGTGGTCGGTTGTGGACGTAAGTTCCACTCTCCCCGTCCGCGACATATCCAATACCATCGACTGCACTCGCTGAGTGGCCTCCGTGTCCAGCCGCACCGTGTGCCTCATGGTCAGTTTACGCTTCGACGGGCTGTGGGCTGGCAGCTTGTTTTTCTCGTTGTGGATGCCTGGGATCACGCTCGTACTCGCAGATCTCGTAATCTTTTGGCCTTTACCAATGGACACGGCGCCGCCCATGGCCGCTGCTTGCAGAGGTTTCTTGCTCGCGACGAACCGCCTTGATGAGCCTGCCTGTGTGCTTGGTCTGATGCTCGAGCGGCACGAACTCGCCCCTATAAATATGTGGAGCACCATGACAAGCGCGCTAATGTTAGCCAGTGATCACTCATCGTGACGGATAAGATACGAGGCAACGAAAATCGCGACTAGCGAGACGCCATGGTGGAGCTGCCTGTGTCGATGCCCCACACGTTCGTTTCGCGGTGGTTTGAAGTGAGAATCGACTAGCTTTCTTGGATCTACAGAGGTAATACCTGCCCCACTTGGTTATCGAAGATGGCCAGCCGCGGAGAGCTGCAAATTATAGGTAAATACAGAGACAGCTTTGCGACAGGTGCTGACAGCACGAACTCTCCATGAACGCAAAGTTGATGCCTGCTGCTGCCAACGCATGACGGTGTGTGGATATATTCTGTTCAGAATATATAAAATATAAAACGGATTTACTTATATAAAAGTGTCTCATCCGCATCAAAGTCATTCCCCACGTTCCTTGTCGCGATGGAGTCCCGCACGCCGACGCTGTTGGGTGCGGCCTGGCCCTGCGTGTTCTACTTGCTGTGCTCACTGACCATGAACCTGCTGACCAAGGCGCTGGTGACGACGTTCCAGTGGCGCTCCGTCTACACTTTGGGCGCCATCCAGAGCTCCTTCACGCTCGCGAGCCTGTCGCTACTGGCCGTGATCCAGCGCGCCTTCTGCTTCGTGAAGGGACGAAAGCACGTGTCAACGGATAAGAAACCCAAGATGACAGCACGCGGCGGCTGGGGCTACGTGCTTCGTGTGCTGCTGCCGCTGATGGCGCTGCATCTGAGTAACATGCTGCTCGGGTTCGCGAGTTTGCGCGTCGTGAATCTGCCAATGTCCGTTCCAAGCCGCACGTGGCTGCTTTCTGTCGGATTTTCAATGCTGACGAGGCGTAATGTGGTGGTTGCAGGTACCTGGTCATCCGACGCTTGACGACCATCACGGTCATGCTGATCGAATGGCTCGTGCTGCGCAAGGTGCGTAAGGTTGAGCTGCTGAAGAAGCAAAAGATGATAGTGATCTAACGATGGGACTTGGGACAGACTATTGCCAACTCGATTAAAGTGGCTCTACTCGGTGCGTCTTGCACTTTGCTGATGGTGTAGAGTGGCGTATGTAGCTAACCTGATCGACGCTTTCGTTGTGTTTCCCAGTGAGCACTGTTGGCAGTTTGATCGCCGGCAGTACGGACATGATGTCCGACGTGCGTGGAGGATACACGTTGGTGCTGCTGCAGAACTTGTGTACTGCGCTGTCGCTTGCCTTTTCCAAGGAAAGCGCGTTGAGTCCTCGCCAGCTCGTGCTGCTGAACTGTTCGGCGGGCGCTGTGTGCTGCTCCGTGCTGGGATACGTGTTCGAGCGGGAAGAGGTTGCGGCGTTTCCTCGCTTAGAAGACCCTCGTTTTGTCGCTGGGATGTTTGTCACGTGCAGCATGTGTGTTTTGTACCAGTTCTCCGTGCAGCTCTGCACGCTTCGGACGTCTGCGCTCACGACCACCGTGACAGGCAACATCAAAGATCTGTTTGCTACGGTCGGAGGCTATTTGCTCTTTCCTGACGCGCCGCTGCACGCTGCTAACGTCGTGGGTGTCGCGCTTTCCTTCGTCGGCTCGTACTCGTTTTCGTATATCCGCTACCGAGCGCTAATCAGCCCGACACCGACGCCGTCGTCACACCCAAAGCAGCTCTGACTGCCCCGCTGTAGTAAGTAAGTCGTTGAAACATTTGCCATTTATTCCTTGTTGATAGAGGCGCTGTATCAAAAAAAAAAAAATTACACAATAAATCAATTACTCTGCTGAGCTCTGAGAGCTCACTTCAAAGTGACTGTCGGTGTCGTCGTAGCTGTGTTCAAGTGGTGATACATCTGCAGATAGAGATCTGTTAGCAGTTGCACGGAAATGTCACCGAAAGCACTTACAGTCTTCACGTTGGGACGACGCCTCCGAGACACGGTCGTCATCCTCGTTGGCATCCGCCAGAGAGACACTGTCAAAGTCGTAGTCCAGACTGGAGCTCTCCAAGAGTTGGTCTGGGGGCATCGATTGCACTCGACGAGGGCCAGCCTTCGCTCGCCTTCCTATCGGTGGCAGCTGGTGGTTAACAGGCAGAACTTGCTGCGGCATTCGCTGAGGTTCTCCTTCACGTTGGCTTTCCAGATACGCCTTAAAGAGTCGGGAGGCGGTGGGAGGTGGCGTCCGACTCGAGTTCAATTGGACGTTGAGGCTTTTGTGAATGTCGTCGGCCTGATCGCCTGCCATCCACGACTTACGCCTCTCGTCTTGAGCCCACGCAGCTCGCCTATTCCCCTTCTCCACTGCCGCCGCAAAGCCCGGCATGCTGCCCACCATATCCGAAAAGGTGACTTCAGGGCTGGGCGGTGGCTCGTTCGACTCCCAGTCCGAGTTGCTTGTAAGTGGTTGGCTCGCTCTCCAAACTGCAGCCTGCTGAATCGCCTGCGACAGTGAGCGCATGAGCCTGGCATTATCGCTGGTGCCCGCAGTGTGCTCCTCAATCTCATCCAGCAACATCCGCTTCTTGGCAGCCACGCGTGTGGGTGTTGACAGACCATGTCCTTGTTGAAGCGGCGTCGCTAACGCTAGTTCGGGGGTCGACGCTTGCTCTCGTGGGTGCGTGCTATCGAGTAGGCTCCCCACCAAAGTAGTTTGCTCATCATCCTCTTCGTCGCCATTCCGCTCATCATCCGCCTCGCGACCAGCGTCGTCTTCGTCTTCCTCTTCGCTGCTGGACGAATCGTCACCACGATGCGGGTCAAGCGCTCCAAAAGTGTTCATCGTTTGCTCAGAAAGAAGTCGACGCAGTAGCAACCGCTTGGAGACTTTCTGCTTGAGGAGAGGCCGCATGGCCTTGCGCACGCCTTTGCTTGACCAGGCCTTCTTGATCGAGTTTTCATGCTCGCGCGAGAGCATCACGAATTTGCTGATCTTGTCGTCGACGAGCTGTTCGCCGCGGTCCAATTTCCGTAGCACACGCACCAGCGTGCTCTGAATCGTAGCAATACTGCGATCTACATTCGTATTGTCGATTTTGGGGATCAGGTATCGATCCGCGTGCTTGCATAGGTGGCGCTGGATGATGCGGATGTTGTCAAAGTGTTTGATGTACTTGTTCTCCTGCGGATCGATCGTCATGTGGCGAGCGCGCACTGCAAACCGCTCGCGGTGCTTGTTCTCGTTGCTGATGTAAATCACAAACGGCACGCACGTCGGGTGTCGCTTCACGAGCGTCAGCAGGTCGTCCGTATTCAAGTGCACGCCTTCCACCACGAGCGACTGCTTACGCTCTTCAAACATGGTGAGCACGCTGTCCAGCTTCTCCAGCACCAGATCCGACTGCATCCTGTACCCACGCAGCACCATCTTCTTGTGCAGTCTCGTCGCCGACATGTCTTCTCGTCCAGCTAGGATGTCAGCCACCATTTCAGGCGATAGAGCATCTCCAGCTTGGTACGTCGACACGAATGCACATGGATTGTCCTCCTTGGACGTGAAGGACCTCAGTACGTGACGAACCGAGTCGGTCGGCAGCACCGTCGTCAGCCTCAACCTCGCTGCCAACAGCGACGCCAACGTGGACTTGCCCGTCCCCGACGTGCCTCCCAACAGCACTGCAAAGGATTGGTTCCTCTGCGTGATCTCCTTGGCCACTTCAAAGTCCAGCAAGTGGTGCGGCTTGACGTAGTCCAGCTTTGCCAGAGAGCTGTAGATGCACTGGTGCAACAGGTGCCAGGGCAGCGCCATGGGCAGCAGCTCCCGGTCTTCGCTGTTGTTGCTCAGCAGCGTGTTGCTGCTGGCCACGTGCTTGTTGAAGACGGCGAAGACCTCTTTGGTGACCGCGACCGCATCTTTGGGGCGGCAGCCCATGAGCATGAGCGTCTCCTGCAGCCGGTAGCGCGTGAACGACTCTTGCTGGCCCTGCCGCCGCACGTGCAGCAGCTCCATCGGGTCCGAGCCGTCCGCGTCGGTCTCCACGGCGTCCATCGGCGCTTGGTTGGCGAACTTGGACACGGCGGACACGGGCGAGTGCACGGGCACGTACTGCGCGGGTCGTGGGGCGTGGCGAGGCACCTTGGCGAGGCGTTTCCCGATCGAAAGTGGCTGCGACGGACGGTATCTGTCAAGTCACGCGCTGAGCAATCCGCTTGAGATCGGTGTCAAGAAATCACCGAGGCGATTCGTTTAAGTGTAAGCGGGGCAAGTTTATGTAACAAGAGTAAAGGATCATTGAACTTAATCAGGAGAAACGTGTTGCTACGCTCGACAGCGGCAGCGGGTCCCAGCGGTAACCTTTGTCGTGCCTGTCGATGCAAGACGCGTGCTCTGCTGTCAGGACAGCCAAAAACACATGTATTCCGGCGGAAAAGCACCACTAGTATTCTGATATTTTTTTTTGCCAGCTAGAACGATCGCATCCTGTCGGGACCAGTCTGTCCCTGCATTGAGCGGGTGTTCATGTTTCTTTCTCAATCGCCTGATCAGGCCACCACCGACGAATTCGATCTTCGACAAGAATAAAACACCTACCATTCTGCAAGTGCTGAAGTTCATTATAAGCTGCAACAGCTCGCAGGCTTTCGAATACCTGTAGCATTCAAAAGTATGAGCACGTCACGAGCTTATTGATACACTTGCTGGTTGTTGTTGTTGAGCACATTTTTTATATAAAAATGCAGCAGTCTCAACAAAAAATATAAAGTTTTCGCTCCTTTGCCCCCTCCGCATACAAAATCCAACACGGGCATCGTCCCCACGTACTGCCGTCGGCCAAGGGCGGCGTAACTCCCCGGAAGATGGCGAGCAAGCGTCTGGACGCCGTCAAGCTGGCCAAGAGCTCGCGCTGGGAGGAGCTGCGGCGCCTCGTGGACGCTGAGCCGCCCACGGCGCAGCAGGTGGACTCGTACGGCATGCTGCCGCTGCACTGGGCCTGCACCGAGCCGCAATCCATCGGCGAGGGCGTGCTGCTTGCGCTGCTCAAGGCCTATCCGCAGGGCGCGCGAGCCGCCAACACGGCCGAGATGCTGCCGCTGCAGATCGCCATCAAGGCTCAGGCGCGCATCGAGTGGCTGCAGGCTCTGCTGGCTTCGTATCCGGACGCCGTGCTCAAGAAAGCCCCCACGGGGAGAACGCCGTGCAACTGGCGCGGAAATCCGGGCTGCCCAACCGCAGCGTCAAGCTGCTGGAGGAAATGTACCACCACGTGTGTGCCAAGGAAGGACTGCCCGACCAACTTGCCATGGAAGAAGAGGAGGCCAAGCTGCAGGAACAGCAGCAGGTGCAGCAGGAAGAGGAGGGGCAATTACGACCGTCGGAGCGATTCCAAGCGATTGCAGGAGACCTGCCGGTACCCAACCGCATCAGCGGCGTGCAGATCGGGCAGCAACGACAGCGGAGACTGAGCAGCACGGCGTCGCTCAAGATGAGATCCTTCTCGGACAATGAGTTTTATGCGCAGCAGATGAACACGGCGCTGGGACCGCCCATGAATCCGAGTATCACCAGTCCGAGTCCCTGGTCGCCGCGCAGAACGATGGAATCGAGTGTGCGTCCGCAAATGGGCGGACAACGACCGTCCGCGACGTCGAGGGCGACGGTGTCGCTGCCGCCGCGGTGGATGAACGCGCCGAGCTGCAGTATCTGCGCGCAAAAATTTGGCACGTTCAAGAAGCGCCACCATTGCCGTAACTGCGGCCAATCCATCTGCCGAGACCACTCGGCGCGCGAGCGGATGAAGCTGCCGCATTACGGACTGAGCGACCGCCATCGCGTTTGCGTAGTGTGTCACGACATGCTGCGGAATGCGAATCGCCAGGCGAGGCAGCAACAGATCACGATGCAGGCTGCACAGCGTGCAGTGCCGCAGTCTCGCATCAGCCAGGCCACGGGCGGCCCGCGCCGTTCGGATGAGGCCCAGCGCTCGCCGCCGAATATGCTTGAGCGTCATGTGTCCGCACCTGCACGCGCCTCCAACTCGATCTCCGGGCCGTACATGTCATCCAACGACGCTGCGGTGAACGACCAAGTTGCGAGTTTGCAAAAGCAGGTCTCGCAGCTCATGGAAGAGAAGCAGCAGGCCGAGATGCAATTGCGTATCCAGGCGGAAATGCTGAGCGACCCGGAACGGCTCACTGGTGTGTCTCGTACTAGTACTGCAAGTGGCGGAAGTGGCACTGGTGCCTCCACGTCTCGGGATCGACAGAACTCGCTGCCAATGCAGATGCGTACAGCACCCAACGCGTCAATAGCGAACAGCGCAATTCCAGTGCCGAACCCTGGCATTGCCATGTATCGATCGACGGGCCAGTTGCTGAACAGAACACAGAGCGCAGGAAACTTCCGACCCCGGCGCGCGAGATAGACATTGATAGTCCCAATTTTGATGGTGCCAAGCCACCGCATCAAGAGCAGCAGCCATCGCGATCCAACTCGACGGCGGGGAATCCGGCGCTGCAGAGGACGACACGGCTGCAGGATGCATTGAACACTATCGCTGCCGTGGAGTCCACCTACGACGACATCGATGGATCTGAGTCGGAATCGGACGCTGACGGTCGGGAAACGGATGTCACTGATCTCCACGATGCCGAGGCAGACGCCGAAGCTGACGTTGACGACGTCGCTCGGGAGTACCTTATCGACGAAGAAGAGGACGATGATGACGACGATGATGAAGAAGCCGTCGTCGAGGCATCGAAGGCTGCGAACGCCGCAGTAGAGGAAGAGCTGGAGAGCGAGGACGAAGTCGGTGGCGACACGCTGCCGGAGGTGGACGTGCTGGTGAGCTTGGGCCACGTCATGATGGAGAAGGGCAGCGTCAGCGCTGCTGTGCAGGCCTTCACGCGCGCAGTGGAGATCCGACCGGAGGATCCCGCGTTGCACTCGCTGCTGGGTCGAGCTTACTACGCTGATGAGAACTTGGATGAGGCCGTGGCCTCGATCCAGCGGTCGTTGGACCTGGAGCCGTCGGCCACCAACTCGACGCTGCTGGGCAAGATTTTGTTCGAGAAGGGCGACCACGAGAAGGCCATCGCGGCCTACCAGCGATCCCTAGACATGCAGAAGTAGCGATCATTCCCGAGATAAACCTTACAAGCCAAGAGCACGGAGATAGGAGTAGGATAGGAGGTAGATGTGTGAGTGTGCTCAGCCAGAAGCTGACGCAGTGACGGAGACGGATAGATGGTGACATTGTGTCCGTTGCATCGGCGGCAGTGATGGATAATGCGAGTTTTCCCACGTTTGAAGCGCATCTTCGGACCTTACGTGAGGTTGCAACAGATCAAGACGTCTGCTACCATGGCGACCCCGGGCATTCGGTGCTTCCGCTCGCTGTGGGGAACCCCGCTCCGTCTAAGCTCGCTGGGACTGCGCCAGGTTCGTACACTGCCAAGCTGCTCACTCACATCCGCCGTCAGGGGTTTGACGGCATCGAGGCTAGTGTCGGAGACCTGAAGGCTCTTGGCGGCGCGAACGTTGTGCTGCCCTTGCTAGCTGCCAACGACTTGGACTTGATCGTCGGCGCGTACTCTGGGTGGGTCGACTATGAGCCGCAGAATCTCCAGCAGCAGTTCGAAGACGTGCAGGCCCATACCACTCGCTTGCAGAGGGAGCTGGAGGCCATTTGCAGCTTCGACCAGCGCCCCGTTCGCATCAATGTGCACTCCGGCAGCGACCACTGGCCTGCGGACGAACAACGAGAGTATCTGAGCCGTGTTCACGATATTGAGCGAGAGCTGGGCTGTGACGACATTTTGGCACACGAGACGCATCGAGGCCGCATGTTCTACTCGCCGTGGCCTACGTTGGCGTTGCTGGAGGACTTCCCAAGCTTAAAGCTGACGCTGGACTTCAGTCACTGGTGCGTGGTTACTGAGCGTCTGCTTGATACGCCGGCGGACGACAAGTGGCTGCTCGACGAGATTGTTCCAAGAGTTCGTCACGTGCACGGGCGAGTGGGAACGGCACAGGCAGCTCAGCTGCCATATCCACACGACCCCGAGCTTTCGGGTTGCGAGATCGATCGCTCTCAGCGTCTGTGGGATGCTGTTTGGGCTCGGTAGAAAGCTGATGGCGAGGTTTCCACGTTCACACCCGAGTACGGTCCTATTCCGTACGCCCCGCGTCACCATGACGACCGACAAGTCGAAGCGTACGACGTTGACGACCTGTGCGCACGAACCGCCTTGGCCCAACGCGAGGAATTCGACCGGGTGACGGAAGACTGGACACTAAAGTGAAATCTCACCTTGTTCTGCGAAAACGTTAGTAGTTGAAGTCGTCTTTTGGAACTCGGCGTAGTTTGCTTTTACAGACTGATGGCTACTTTGGGGCGCGGCCCACTTGCCGACGTGCTGCTTTTCGTCACTGTAGCGCCGTTCAGCTCGGCGATGATCTGGTTCCTTTGCTGCTGGAGATCCTGCTTCCTCTCGATCTTCCGTTTCTGCTGTGCAGTGTGTTCCTTCTCCCCTTTTCCAGCGTTGCAATCTCCTTGAGCAGTTTGTTTATCTTTGTCAACTGCTTCTTCAACTGCTGTGGGTCTCCGTGTAAGGCCGGGGTGGCGTCTCGACACTCTGCGAGCTGGGCGACTCCTTTTGGTCTCGAGCGACAGCGCAGCCAGCGGAAGCTCGTCAACGACGGCGTCGGCTTCAGTCTTTACTCCATCTCTATTCCCCTTCGCCTCTTGCTCACGACGCTGTAGTAGACACCCGAGCACAGTGTCAGCTCACCCCAAACATCTGCACCCAGTGAGCTATCTTCTCACCCGCTGCGCGACGGTCTTGTACTTGGGCACCTCGTCCTGCGGCACGTAGCCCTGGCGGATTCGGATGGCTTTGCGCGTGGACCCATCCGCCCGCTTCGACGCCGGCACCACCACCTGTCCATCGGCCGTGCGCACCGCGCCCAGCGGCAGCTTCGTCTCGCTCATCGCGTCGGAAAATGGTGGCCGGACTATTTTTGGTCCATTTTGGTCCCGATTCGAATTTACGCGGCAACGAGCAGGAGTCTGCAGCAGCCTTAACAAAAGTACTGCAAACAACGTCCGCCATGCGACTTCCGCCACGAAAGCGTGGCTTATCCCAGCATGGCCGCAGTGGCAGCTCAAGCGCGTACTTCTAAGCTCCTCTTTTGTCGATGATATGGCCGCGCCAAACAGATCGCGGCCGCATTCACCTCCGATGTTTTCGCGCCTTGGCCTTCAGGACTGCCGTCCATGCAGCGAGCACCGCCAGCACATCGATGCCAGTCCGCCGGCGCTGACTCAGGGCAACAGTCTCGGTGTTCCCGCTGGGATACCTCCCAGCGAGTGAACGACAGCCAGCTCGGTGGCAGCAACGTTGGGGGAGGGGAGGCGGCGGCTCGCAGCGTAGATGGCACGCGTCACTGCGGTGGCGAAGCGTAGGCGACGCATGCCATGGCATGCAGGAGAGGGCCAGCGAATTCCGAGCTGGCTGCAGTTCAACGAGTTCTATATCCCCCTCTATAAGAATATACGAACGACCACTCCATACAAGGCTAAATACTCCTGACCAACGACTTTCTTATAGAGGGGTTTGTCTGTACGTCTGCGAAGGAGATGCGCCGCAAACTTCAAGTCTCAGAAAAACAGAACTCGAGTCCGTATTGCAGTGCGCGTTCGCATTGCAGGTCAGGCTGCGACGACTTTTCCTCCATCGAAGCCATGCGATAGCCAAGGTATAATGCTTCTACGGAGAGGCCTGTCACGGATTTTGCCGTAAGCTGTCCACAATGTTGTCGCGCTGTCCGACGTCATCGTTTAACAACGCCACACTCGGCTGCTCGAGCAGCTTGCCAGTCAATGCGTCTCACACGTAGCTGGCAGCCATCTCTCTTCGGTTGCCGCCGCAGCGCCTCCTCGGCGTCTGATCGGCTCGCTCTTGAAGGGGTCCTTGAAGCCGCGAGTCGGAGGCCCTCCCACTCCTTCTGGGAACGAATTGGTGACGGCGCGAGGACAAACCTGCGCTTCGTTAAACCCGTTCCGCTCTGCTGGCGGTCTCGTCGCCACGATGAAATACTAGGACCTTCTCGGATTGCTCTCGCCAAGAGCAATCCGAGAATTGCGGACGTCTCACGAGCGTGACTAAGTCTATTACAACGAATGATCGTGGCTTCGTCGCCAGCGCCATAACGCACTTCGCGCCTGTGGCACACGTCACCATCGGCATCGGAAAGCCATGCGATGCAAAGCCCAAGACACAAGTTGCCTCGAGGCAGCAGAGACCGGCACCGACAAAGGAGGGAAACGTCACGGCGCGTCGCCGAAAGAGTGGTACAGTCGTTGGATTGGCTGAAATCCACGGTGGCTGGCTTTCATACAAACATCAAGTGCGGCGCAAACCTGGCCCGCTCAGTCCACCTGGATACAAATGCCAATATAGTCGAACATAGTCGGGTGCTCTCGTTCGAGAGCCGTCGACAGCTTCAGTGCGGAATTTGCGACAGCAAGCGCAAGCAGCTAGAAGCTCCCCTTCGTCTCGAGCCCCCCTACACACAGACGCCATGACCACCAACTACACGGTACACCCCACTATCTGCTCGTCGTTGGTGCGATCTCTCAACCTGACTTGGTTCCCACCGCTGTTTCCCCCGCCCACAGACGTGGAAGATCGACGAAGAGGTCAAGATCCGCATGACGGAGGACGGCGCCGGCGCGCGCCCGCCATCACGGCCTCGCAGGCCTTCCAGAACACGTGCGCCAAGTACGGCTCAGCCAACGCGCTGCACTTCAAGCGCGACGGCGAGTGGTAAGGCTGTTATGGGGGGCTGGGGTTGCGCCTGTTCAGCTGTTTAACACCTTGGGGGATCTCTTGATCTCTTATTACATTGCTGCAGGACCACGTACTCGTTCCAGACGTACTACGACAAGTGCTGCCAGTTCGCCAAGTCGCTGCTGCACGTGGGACTCGAGCGCTACCAGGGCGTGAGCATCATCGGCTTCAACGCGCCCGAGTGGGCCATCGCCGACGTCGGCGCCATCTTTGCCGGCGGCGTGGCCGCTGGTATCTACACCACCAACAACCCCAAGGCCTGCGAGTTCATCGCAAAGCACTCGGACTCGGGCGTCGTGGTCTGCGACGGCGTCAAGCAGCTGGAGAAGTTCCTGGCCATCGAGAAGAATCTGCCCAAACTCAAGGCGCTCGTCGTGTGGAACGACAGCGTCCCCGAGGGGATTCAGAGCTCTGTGCCCGTGTACTCGTTCGAGGACTTTATGCAGCTCGGCAAGGACGTCAAGGATGAGACGCTCAAGGAGATCATGGACTCGCAGAAGCCCGGCAATTGCTGCACACTCATCTACACGTCCGGCACGACGGGCGACCCGAAGGCCGTCATGATCTCGCACGATAACGTGGTCTGGACCATCATGAGCGTCGTGGGCATGATCAAGCGCAACTTCAACCACCAGATGGACAACACCGACCGTCTCGTGAGCTACCTGCCGATGTCCCATGTCGCTGCGCAGCTGATTGATATCTGGCTGCCCATTTGCGGTGGTCTGCAGAGCTACTTTGCTCAGCCCGATGCCCTGAAGGGCTCACTGGGTGTGACCCTCAAGGAAGTTCGCCCTACATTCTTCTTTGGCGTGCCGCGCGTGTGGGAGAAGATCGCCGAGAAGATGTGGTCCATCTCGGCCCAGACCACGGGCATCAAGAAGCGCATTGCCACGTGGGCCAAGGACAAGGCCGCGCAGAAGACGGAGCTGGCTCAGTACGGCAACTCGGGAGGTGCCCCGTGCGGTTTTGGCGTGGCCAACGCTGTGGTGCTGATGCGTGTGAAGGAAGCGCTGGGTCTGGACCAGTGCATTGCTAGCTTTAGCGGTGCTGCTCCGATCAGTCGCGAAGTTGTGGAGTACTTCGGCTCGCTAGATCTGCCGGTATTCGAGTTCTTCGGCCAGAGCGAGTGCTGCGGTCCTCAGACGTGCAGTATGGCTGGCAACTGGAAGATCAGCACGTGCGGCCGCACCATTGACGGCTCGGAGACTCGAGTGGTGGACGGCACGGATGAACTGATCTTTGGTGGCCGTAACATCATGATGGGCTACCTGAAGGGCGAAACGCAGACGAACGACACGATCGATGCAGATGGATGGCTTCACTCGGGCGACTGCGGTAAGGTGGATGACGACGGCTTCATGACGGTCACGGGCCGCATCAAGGAGCTTATTATTACTGCCGGTGGTGAAAACGTGCCGCCTGTTATCATTGAGGACACGATCAAGGAGGAGCTGCCGCTGCTGTCGAACGTTATGGTCATCGGTGACCGCCGCAAATTCCTGTCGGCTCTGTTTACGCTGCGCGTGACGGTCGACAAGGAGGGCCACCCCACGGACACGCTGGACGAGAAGGCTCTCTCGGTCATGAAGGAGATTGGCAGCTCGGCCACGACTGTGGCGGAGGCCCGTGCTGACGAGAAGGTCAAGACGTACCTGGACGATGGTCTGAAGCGCGCCAATGCTCGCGCTACGTCGCGTGCGCAGAACGTGGGCAAGTACATTGTGCTGGACCACGACTTCTCGATCAACGGCAACGAGCTCACCCCCACGCTGAAGCTGAAGCGCAAGGTCGTGAACGAGAAGTACGAAGACGTCATCGAGGGCATGTACAAGTAAGTGTCTCCCTGTCATTCCACCGCATATCTCCATTAAGATGCGGCAAGGGTGTGCTATGAGCCTCTAGAAAGCGCGCTTGGTATAAGCGAGCTGGCCGACAGAGCCCGTGCTCGTTGTGCTTCGGCCTGCATGCGCTTTCGTTTTCTTGATAGTCGCCCCTGCCCGCAGTTAAGTAATTGGTTTCGCAAAGACTTGGATGCGCTCTTTCATGTTTGCAGTGGTGATGGCGTGTATGGAGAGGTTTCCTATAGCTAACAGGTCTACGTCCATCACCAACATCCCCTCCCCCCTCCCCTCCGCATCGAGTTTACTCGCGCTTGTTCTTCTGTCGCGCGGCACGCAGCTTGAGCTGCTGCTCCTGCAGCTGGTTGTTCTTCTGGATGGCCTCGCAGACGGCGACCAGCATGATCACCACGGCCATCATGAGCACGTGCGACACGTTGAATTTGAACGCCGAGGCCTTGCCCAACACGTTCTCCAGCGCGTGCTTCAGGTTGTCGGCATCTGCAGCAGCACAATTCGTTAGCAACGTTTGTAGTATTCGAAGTGCAGTGATTGCGTACATGGCTTGAGCCACTGCACCATGGGGATCGTCATGTAGCTCTTGAGGTCTAACACAAAGACAATTGACAGCAGATTAGAGCACTGCGGCGTGAAGTATTGAAGACTGGGGCGACTCACTCATGGTGAGGAAGCGAAAGACGTTCTGGAAGTTGAAGAGCGCCACGCCCGATACCAGCAGCAGCAGCGGTGGCAGGAACAGCAGCTGGAACAGGTTCAGGTTCAGGATCATCGTGGCTCGCGTGTCCAAGTTCCCGGCAGTTTGAAAAGTGAGGCGGGAATGTCTCATTTAGGTGAACTCTCGTTAAAGTAAACTAAGTAAAATCGACTATAAAAAGTATGTGCGCTCGAATAAGCTGTTGGAATATGATAACCGAAAGCAACAGAAAGCGGCATTGCAACATACCGTCCTTCAGGTCATGTTCAAGCAACGAAGTTCAAACCGTCGATTCCATGCTTCGTATTCGAAAGGCACAAAACAAATATGGACGGAGGACACTATATAAAATTCAGAGCTAGCAAAGGGAAAACTTTTCTGTGGCTGAAGACAATAAAAATGGTGAGCAAGGGCACACCCAGTGAATCTGCTGGTAGCGCTGCACTGCACGCTAAGTGAAAACTTCCACTACAACGTTGCTTTTTTCTTCATGGTTTCCAAGGCTTCCGACAAAGCGACAACGACGTTTCTCAGGTCTCACTTCTTGTCAATCCGACTGTGCTGTTCAAGAGCATGCTCGCATTGACGACGACGCAGTCTATCAATACAACGAACTCCATCCCGTTTTTCCCGAAACCCATCCACAGTATACATTCCGCGAGTCCTTTCCTGTCCACAAAACCCTAGCTAGGGTCCACAAAACCCTACTCTGTTTGGCGCCAAACCAAACAGTTAAAAATATTCACCCGAAAAGGCTCGAGTAGCAGATCGGAGCTCGTCTAGTCTCTCGCCATGCAGACGCCGCGGCGGGAGCACGACGACGGCGGCGGAGGGCTGTCGGGCTCTCCGACGCCCACGCGAGACAATTCGACGCTGCTGCGGGAGCAGGAGGCGGAGCGCGAACGTCTGCGCATGGACAACTTTAACCAGGCGCTTCGCATTAATTTCTTGGAGGAGCGGCTGCTGCGCGTCAAGCAGGGCACGGACTTCTCCGGGGAGGACCTGGAGAGCGAGCTGGCGCAGCTGCGGATCACGCTGGAGGAGCGGGACCACGAGCTGAGGCAGCGCAACTTCAGTATGATCCGAGCCACCGAAGCGATTGATCTACTGACGGCGCAGCTGCATGAGGCCCAAGCTGCGGCCGCCAGGGCCAAAGAGGACGCCCAGAGAGAAGCTGAAGAACAGATGCACCAGCACTTGCAGCAGAGAGGAGGCGTAGACGCCGAAACGGCCGAGAGGTGGCGAGCGGAACTTGCCAACGCCGCTCAGAAGGAGCAGCTCAGTGCTCAGAGAGTGCAGGAGCTAGAGCAGCAGATGGAGAGTCTGAGACTCGGTGCGGAGCAACTCAAGATGCAGATGAAGGAGATGCAGATGCAGAGAGACCGTGAGCAACAGGAGATGAAAATGACAGTGCAGAGAGACCAGCAAAACTTGCAGCAACTGGAACTGACTAACGTCAAGTTGTCGACCGAGGTCGAGCACTGGAAGGCACTGGCGAAGCAAAGAGAAGAGCAGCTCACGGCTCTGCAGCTGCAAATGGAGAGCTTGAAGCAGGAGATGCAGAAGAACGAGACTCAGTCCAAGACCAAGTTGAAAAACATGGAGGGGCAGTTGCAGCATACGTTCGAGCAGCTCCAAAGAGAGAGTGAGACCTACCGCTCGGAGCAAAATAGGTTGTTGACGGATCGGGAGAAATGGCTGTTTGAGAAGGATCGAGTAGCCATCGAGATGGACAGCATCAAGCAGGATCGAGTACGCCTTCAAAGCGAGATGGAGCGTATGGCTAAGGAGATGCAGCAAATGGCAGGAGAGTTTAAACGGGCCCAGCTGCAGAATGCAAAACTTACGGCTACTTGTGAGGAGCAAAACAAGTCTCTGGAGAGTTTCAAGGTTGACCGAGAGAGCTCGATGGACACGATCCACCAACTTGAGTCAGAGCTGCACCAGAACCACAAGCGTGTGTCCGAGTACGAAATGTCGATCAAGACGCTCGAGAGCAGATTGCAGTACGCTGAAGCGGAAGCCCAGCGCATGAAGGAGCAGTGTGACCTTGCTGAGTCTCGTTGTCAGCAAACGTCCAACGAACGTCTCCTAATGCTGGAGAAGGAACGCCAAGCAATTGAAGAGGACAACCGGCGTCTTCGCTCTGAGTTGGCCGGCTTTCAGCACGATCTGGAGGCGATGGAACAGAAGTTCCGGGAAAGTGAGAAAAGGTTGTCTAGCGAGGCTGCCCATGCATCCGAGCAACGTCTGCATTTGTCAGCGTATGAAGACGAGCTGGAGCAGCAGGCTGCAACGGCACGTGAATACCAGAGCCAACTTGCTGCTTGCGAAGAGGAACTGGCTCGCCGAGACGCTCGAGTCCAGGAGCTAGAGCAGCAGGCTGCAGTGGCAAACCAATACCAAAGCCAGCTTACTGTTTCTCAGAATGAGCTGGCTCGCCGTGGCTCGCGTATGCAAGAACTAGAAGATCTGGCAGCGAAAGCGCAAAGGTACCAAAGTCAGCTCGCGGCTTGCGAAGAGGAGCTCGCTCGCCGAGGCACGCGTGTTCAGGATTTGGAACAGCAGGCTGCGGCCGCAAAGGAATACCAAAGCCAACTCGCAGTTTCTCAGAACGAGCTGTCTCGCCGAGGTTCTCGTATGCAGGAGCTGGAGGACGTGGCGGCAAAGGCACAGAAGTACCAAAACCAGCTTGCTGATTGTGAAGATGAATTGGCCCGCCAACGTCTTCGTATCCAGGAGCTGGACGATGCAGCAGCAAAAGCGCAGAAGTACCAGAACCAGCTCACTGCTTGTGAAAGCGAATTGGCTCGCCGAGATATTCGTCTCCATGAGCTGGAGGAGATGGCGACTAATGCCCAGAAGTACCGAAGTCAGCTTTCTGCTTGCGAAGATGAGTTGGATCGCCGAGGCGCTAATGTCCAAGAGCTGGAGCGGAAGTTGACAGAAGTGATTACTGCCAACTCGTCGAATACTAGCGCAGCACGACAGCAGCAAATGGAGTGGCAGCATCAGCTCGCCACCGAGAAGAACGGCATCGTGAAGCAGCTTGAGACTGAACGTCGACGGGCGATTGAGATGGAAGAAACGGCGTCGACCTTGAAGAAGGAGAATGCGTCGGCTAAGAGAGAGCTGGGGGATGTCGAGAAGGAACTACGCTCAATTTTGATGTCTTGTTCTCGAGCTTACAGCGATGTACGCGACCACACTGTGGTAGGCCTAGCGAGAGAGGCTATCGCTGCTTTGAAGAGCGACTTTAAGGCGGAAACAGAAGAGTTGCAAGCTCAGTGGAAGCACCAAGCGTCCTTGATGGGCTCGAAACTCGATCGTCTGGCCACTCAGTTGCGTTCGAGCCAAGGCAAACTGGAGGTGCTACAGCGCTCGTCGTTCCACATCAAAGACACGAAGCAGTCGGTGGACAAGACGTGGTCTGTTCGATATGAAGAGCTGCGGGTGGAGAAGGAGCACGAACGACGGGAGTTGGAAGAGGAGATTCAATACTTCCAAACTAAAGCCACCGAAGCTGAGGAAGCTCTCAGACGAACTAGAACCAAACTCGAAACGCGGGATCGAAAGAGCCCCGTAATACCTCACAACGAGATAACGAGGACCTTAAGGAAAGCAACCGCTTGCTATTCGAAGAGGTGCAGGAGCGCAGACGCTCTGCCGAGCACGCTCGCAAACAGTACATGCAAGCTATTCGCGAGAACAAGGAGCTGTTGAAGGCGGTTGAGATCTACAAGGATGGGATCTCAGGCCGCGACAAGGAGATCGAGAAGTACAAGGCGAGACTGATCAAATACTCCCAGCAACTGCAGCAACGCACCTCTTTTGGCAAGGTAAAGCAAACGTTGTTGGAGCAGCTGGAGCAGACCCAGTACATGATCTCGGAAACGTACAAGCGATGGGAGGACAGCCCCATTGTGCGTGGACCAGCAGGTGTTCCCTCTGGGCGTGTTGAAAGCTTTGAAGCTGCGATCGTTCAGCTTGACGAGTATATCGGTCGTATGCAGTTAGTGTCGGAGCGATGGGGTGACTTCATGAAGCACTCGGAGGAGCTTCAGCGCCGATATGGCGATGCATGGAAGTCAGCCGCTTCTCAACGGCCTAAAGAGCAGCCTCGCTGGGCTGAAGACGTCGAGCGGAAGTGCAGCCGCCTCCTAACTGAGGCGGTTCGCGTGTCCGAGGCGATGCACGACGTTGTTGACAACATTGCAGGCGTGCTGCAGCGTGAGCGTGACGAGAAGAAGCGGCTGGAGAAAGAACGAGTCGTCGCTGTAGACAACAACGCACCTGTGAAGCGGCGAGAGGACTTGAGTCTGTTTGACGATCGCTACAACGCACCACACTCTCGAAGCGCCAGTCAGCCGCAGGGCGAGAGCCCAGTCAAGGCTCGCTTGCTAAATGGCACACGGCAAGGCACGAAAGCGCTGGCATCAGGTCGCCGCAGTGCAAGCGACCTATATCGCAATTCGCTCTCGTCACTAGGTCGTGTCGGCATGAAGGTGCAAGACTTAGAGAAGGAGATCCGGAATGCTCGCGATTGATCCCTGTAACCCCTGCTAGAGTAGTTGCTTCCCGAAGGAAGTATATTATAGTGCGCCTCGGATGTTCGACGATGGCAATTTGTAAATCACAACCACATCACTAATGTCACGGAACAAACCCAGCAGAATCATCAAACGAGTTCCTAGCTCAGTCATCGTCCGCGTTGTGCTTCATCTCGCGCAACTTTTCGTAGCTGAGGAAGGAAATGACAGTGGAAGGCAGTGCCTTGACAGCATTCACGAATAAGCCTCGATACAGTGACCGCAACCCACGGATTCCTCCTCCTTCTTCCTGGATCGAAGAGCGCACGCAGTCCCAAGCGCCATCATACGTCGGGAACGCGAGTTCTGGGTGCCATTTTGCTCCCTGAAGCTGCACACGACGTCGGATGACATCGAACGGGTAGGAAATGCACTGCGACGCCAACGAAGCGGACGTAGCACACAAAATCTGTCCAGGGACGCTCGGGTGGCCAAGCTGGTTGTTGGTCGACTCGGTATCGTACAGCACAAAGATCGGCCGCAGAGACTCGTAGATGGCAAAATTGCAGCCGATGTACGTGAAGACGCCAAGACTTGCCGGTACAAACCCACGGTAGAACCCCTCAAACCTTCTTTCTCTCGGATGGAGCGAGCGCAATTCAAAATGCCCGTGTCTGGACGATTCGCGTTGTAGTACTGCTGGACAGTGAGCCGACCACGGACGACGTCCAAGGGGTAAAATAGCGTGTTGAGCGTCAAACCGGCAAGCCCACCAACTGCGAGATTGGCCATGCTAGCAGACACACGAGGACTCCCCAAAGCGATGGATCCTAACGGCGAGGATGCCTCGGGCAGTAGTTTAGTCAACTGCTCTTGGTAGACGTTGCACAGGAAGAGCTTCGTCGGCACCGATGGCACAACCCAAACACAGTGAGCGAGATTGCCGCTGAACAGACTGCGAGGTCCGCTGAGCTTCATCATGTTCACAAAGCCCCTTGTCAGTGATGTGTACGGCGCAGCGCCCGAAATGAGCTTTGAAGCGGCCGTCGCAGCGGCTGATGTTGGTTTTGGCGTCGACAGCTGCATGAGCATCTTCAATCTCTCCAAAGGTGCACATACTGTGCGTGCAAGCGCACCAGCGGCAATTGAGGCGGTGAACGCCGTGGCTTGGGCCATGAGTTGCTGCCTTTGGACGGCGGTGTTGATCTTGTGGTACGCGTTCCTCCCCTCCAGCTCAGGCTGCAAGTACTCCCAGTCTCCGCCCGTAGGGTTTTGGCGCATGGCTGAGATCCAGCCAGACTTGAGATTAGCGTCAAAGGTGAGGCTCTGCTGCGCATTGTTCAAATCGACGTCGTTGCCGTGCGCCTGGAGCTCAGCTGCGCGCCAAATGGTCCGCAGTGCATTGATATCGCTCTTGAGAGCCATCAAGAAAGCTCGGAATTCCTCCTTTGCTGCTAGTACTTCTGCATCATCCGGATGCTCGTCATCTTCAGCTCGTCCTTCCTCCACTTCAAATGCCGCAATGCCACGAACTAAATCGTCGTGTGTGACGTACTGATCGCCAAGTTGATGGGCCGGCAAGTCAAACAATCGTTCGTAGAATGCCAAATGACTGCGCGAATGTCCGTCTGACGACTCGAGCTTCTTCAGCTTCCCAGCAGCCTCGCTCGTAGAGATCCATTCCTGAATCGCTCTTGGCAATTCTTTAAGTTTAATAGCAGCTTTATCCACGCCATCCCGATCGAAAAGAGATGACGACGCTTTCGGTAAACGGCCTTTCTTCTCGTCATACGAATCTGTCACTGACTTGAGCACTCGGAAAGCTGCCTCTGGAAGAAGCTGGTCAATGTTGGAAGCTCCGAGCGCGATGTGGAAGTGCGCAAACTGAGAAAAGTTAACTAGCCCAGACGTGTCGTTCAGCAGTAGCGACAACGCTAGTTGCACAGCACGACTGTAAGCAGGTTGTGGAGGCAACGGTGCTCGTGGGAACATTGGGCTCACTATGACGTCTTCTTCGTCGTCATCCTCGTTAGCGCTGTGCCGTACCAATTGCATCTGTAGCGGGTCCATGAGCATGCGTCGTATATCTCGCTCCGTAGCGAAACTCTCGCTAGAACCAGCGACAGCGGTCGTGCCAACTTTCTTGAATAATTTGTGCAGTGCCGTGGAGCCACTACGGGTGATAGTGAGGAAGCTGGCGCGGTCCATACACCAGATTTTAGCGTCCTCAAGGGCTTTCACTGAAGCACCTCGGCGGCTGTTGTACAGCAGTGCTGCTTCGCCAAAGCTCGCGCCACGACCAATCACTCGGTCAACGAAAGGCTGGGAAGCTTTGGGCTTTCGTCGTGACACCTCGCATCGTCCACTGTCGACCAGGTAAAAGTAGTCCCCAGGGTCACCCTGTCGTAAGATGGTTGTGCCTGCACGCACGCTGAGAGGGAAGCACTTGCGAACTGCCAAGGCCTTGGCGCGGTCGTCCAATTCGCTGAAGAGAGGGTGGTCCTCCAGCGCTTCCAACAAGAAGCGTCTCTCTTCTAAAGACTGCTGGCTGCCTGGATGTTCTGCCACAATCTTGCAAAAGCTCTGTTTGTCTAGTTGCCATAGCACCACTGGCTCGTCGTCGTCTTCCGGACTGGTTGTACTCGCTTGGATCGTAGCACGTCGAGGAGTGTCGTAAATCAGCGCCGACTCGCCAAAGGCGTTGCCAGGTCCGTTCGTTGCCACATGCACGCGCTCATTCTTCCCTACAAGGCGTGACGACGACTTGAACTCGGGCAGGGCGATGGTCTTGCGCTTACGGAGCTGCGTGCGTCTTTGGCGAGCTGCGTCATCTGGGGCTGAAGCATGCAACCCTGTCTTCTGGAGGTGGTCGTAGTCCACGAAGACGTCGCAGTCGCCTCTCTCGATAATGTAAAAGTAGTCACCTGGAGATCCCTGGTAGAACACCACCTCTCCTTTGGCCAACACACGGCGTCGGAACTGCGACGCTGTCGTCAGAAGCTCCGGTTCACTGAGCGTATGGAAAAGCTGGTGACGTCGTAGGCAATGCACAACTGCAGCCGTCTCGCTGCCCGTCCGTGGCGCTCTGTCACGAGTTTCCTGCACTCGTTTCTCGTAGCGTTCGCCTTCTCCATCCAACTGCTTCCGGAACGACACTTCCGGTAGAAAACTCGCTCCTTGCTGAAGCTTGAGGAAATCTCCTCCGTCGTTCCCGCTGAAGTGCTTAGGCAGGTACGAATTCGCCGACGGATATGGCAGCAGCAGCCCCAGATGCTGGTACAGCCCCGCCACCAGCTGCGAGCAGAACATCTTTGCTGTCTTGACCTCCTCCCCTTCCTGCTCAAACACGACTGCGTTCTCGAAGACTGAGCGTTCTCTTCCCCTCAGCTCCGCAGCGAGAGCCTGGTACCTGTCATTCACTAGCTCCTTCTCCTTCAGCAAAGCATTGCGCTCGAACGTCGGCATTTTGTCTCTGTGGGTCAGCTCACTGTCCAATCGCGCCAGCTCCTTCTTGGTGGCCACCAGAGCCGCAAAGATCCTCTCTAGCGATGCGCGTGGGAACCGACACTCCTGCATTGAAGAACCTAGCTGGGTTGTCTTCGTAAGGAGCGTTGAGACTGGCGAGTGCAAACTGCACGGCCTTGTGCTGCAGCTCGGGCGTCCGGTCCACCTGCAGCTTCCTCACGGCGACCTCGTGGCCCTTGCTGAGCAGAATGCGAGCCACCAGCGGCCGCAGCTTGACGCCTGTGAGAGCTGCTTCCAGGATGAACAGCTCGTCCTCGGGGGTCTTGGCGTCGGGGGCGAGCGACGGCGCTCGGATGACGACGCCGTTGTGGTCCCATTGAGTCTGGCCGAAGAACTTGGCGCAGACGCAGATGGCACCTCCATAGAGCCCCATGGTGGCGCACTTGCGGTCGAACAGCACCACATCGCCCGTGTCCACCTGCAGGTCCCGCAGCAACGTGCGTACACGCGCCTCGTCCGACATCGCGGCCATCTATCTGGTCAATAGCCACTAAAATGGCGACTATCACGTCGGATTTGCTCCACAGATTGAGAGGAGAATGCGGAGGCTTGATGCCGGATGGAGACGGCTCTCGACGGTGACGGGGAGCTGTCTGAACCGCGACAAGGGGCTGCAGTTCGAGCAGCAAGTGGTGGACGTCATGCGGACGCTCAACTGCCGACTGGAAGCGACGCAGCAGTCTCGAGACGGCGGCATCGACCATCGAGTAGGTGGACTGTACACATATTGGCATGGCGTACATTAACAATGACTGCTATGTTGCTAGGGCACGTGGACGCTGCCAGACCTGGAGGTGGACGTGGTGTCGCAGTGCAAGAACGAGAGCAAGCCGGTGGGCGTCCAGCACGTCCGAGAGTTCCACGGAGTGCTGAGCTTCTTGCCGGCGACCACCGTGGGGCTGTTCGCGTCGGCCTCTGGCTACAGCATCTACGCCCAGAGGTTCTTCCTGAGGATGCAGCACCCGGCCATCTTGTGCTCGATGGACAGCGACAGACTGCAGTCGTTTCTGCTGAACGACAGGGCGCAGACTTTACTGCCGAAACTCACCGTCGGGACGCTGTTTGTAGACCAGCAACACGCGCTAGTGCTCACGTACGGAGACAAAGTGCTCGGGTAAAGGGCAATTAATATACGAATGCGTAGCAGATAAGCGTCTTCATCATCTTGCAGATGAAGACGTTGCAGTCGAAGTCAACTTCAGTACATCCGGCTCTCTGATTGGTCCACGAAAAACTCTATTTGTTACTTGAGCACGAGCGGCCAAACTCGTCCCCCATGGCGACTGTGCTGGACCTCGGCAGCCTGCAGTCCGTGGCGAACATGCTGCGCGGCAGCTTCCTGAGCCAGGCGCTGGTGCTGCTCCTGCTTGTGCTGCTGCTGCGCTGGGTGCTGGCGTCCTGGCGCGTGGGGCTCTCGCCCTACGAAGTACAGACGTGTCCGCCCCTCAACCCCAACGTGCACTTCCGCTACGGCGTGGCCCAGATGCAGGGCCGACGGCCGTATATGGAGGACCGACACACGGCAATGGCAGACCTCAACGGAGACCCCACGCAGTCCTTCTACGGCATCTTTGACGGCCACGGAGGCGACGGAGCAGCCAAGTGAGTCAACAAACAGTGAAAGCATGGGAATTAAGGGCTACTCTTTTACTTTTTACCTAGTTACTGTGTACAGGCAATGTGTCAAAACGTGATCAGGGAGCCGAGCATCACCAAGGAGCCGACGGAGGCGTTGAAGAACGGGTTCTTACGGACGGACCAGGAGGTGAAGAAATGGCGCAGCAGTTTGAGGAGACTTGAAGGTGCTGATTTTGTTGGTTTCGCGGTGTAGTATTTGCAGATTGCCAACCGGAAGAACTCGGAGGACGGGACCACGGCGGTAGTGGTGTTAACCCAGGGAGACGAGATTTTTGTGGCGCATACGGGGATTCCAGAGCGGTGCTGGTACATCGCAGTGGGAAGGTGTCGGTGCTGACGTCGGACCACAAGCCGAATCGACCGGATGAACGACGTCGAATTCAGGAGCTGGGCGGGTCAGTGGTGTTCTGGGGCGTCTGGAGAGTCGAGGGCATCCTTGCCGTGTCTCGAGCCATTGGTGATCGGATGCTCAAGCCCTTTGTGGTAGCGGAGCCGGAGGTGAAGAAGTTCACACGCACAGAGGCTGATCACTACGTTGTGTTGGCGAGTGATGGGGTGTGGGACACGGTCTCCAATGACGACGCTGCCCAAATTGTGCTCAAGCACGAAGACCCACAGGTGGCGGCCCAACAGATCATGGAGGAAGCGTACGGTCGAGGAAGCCTCGACAACATTTGCGCCATGGTCATCGACCTCAGAGCGTACGGCGTTGCAGCTATCGTGTCCAGTGCGGATGGTTATCTAACAGTGTCTTTGGATGATGGTGTGTTGCAGGGACAGGAACGAGTGTTCACTAAAAGATGCATAGCTTGTTGGCTGTGTGGGTTTGACGATAGAGAAGATGGCGCCAATAGCCGGCATTTAGGCAAACACGAGACACATAGCGCACTGCTGTTGGACACTGTGATCATCTGAAAAGTACCCGAGACGTGAAGACAAGCACCACCCATCCACAGAAAACTGCCAAGTGTACAAACCAAGGATCGGATAAAATAGTCCTCATGTTCGGCTGCGTGCTCGGCAGATTTGCTCCTGCTATTTGTAAGTCACCTGCACTGGCTTACACAGTTGTTTGTGGAATTCAGGCTTGACGACGGGGTCCAGCGACGCCGAGTGGTCCGTGACGTAGCGAGCTTCCACGAGGGCCTCACTTTCGTTGGCCCAGCGAGAGCGATGCTTGTCGAGTTCCTCGCCGACCATCTTTCGCCCCTTCATCTCACGTGGGGCTGCAAACTCGGTCGGCACGCTGGAGTTATTGTAGGCAGACTGCGAAAGGGACTGCCACGTCGACGAGCCTTTGGTTCTGTCGGCGCCAACCAGTTCGTTGTAGTTGTACTTGGTCGAGTCGTAGCTGCGGTGGAGGCCTGCGCCAAACTCCTTGACGGTGACGCGCGCTCCTTCGCGCATCTGGATGCAGGTGCTGCTGGTGTAGTTGACGCCGCCATCTTTGGCGTTCTGGGCAGCGCCAGGGCGATACGCTTCCTCGACAAAGTTGCCTACGAGGGTTTTGCACTCGAACGAACGCTTGCCGCCGCGCAGAATGTTCGAACCGCCACCACCCAGCATCGTGCAGACTGCTGTGATATGCAGAGTGGTGTGTGTTGTGGTTCAGCAGGCACGAGGCCTTCTTGTCGGCCATTTTTGTCGGAGTTTGCCACTGATAAAGATGGCTACACGGATATAGGATCAAGTTGAAGTCCAAGATCTTATCCAAAGACCACCGGTGAGCACTTTTGGCGTAGATTTTTTATGGACCGATACGACCGACACCGACAGCACTGGAAGTCCGTGGTTGACAAACTTTTTCTGACATCAATTAACGATCCTCTTTCCGCTTTGAGTCCAGGTATCTTGACACAGGCTTCACAATGTGGGGATGCAGAGGCTGATCCTCTGCCACATTAGTATCAACACAGCAGCGCGCGCATGAACTCCTACGATAGTTCTGTTGTAGCACCTTCGGGCATACTTCTGCCCAGCGTAGCAGCATACAATAGTCGCCAGCGGAGACAAGCAGACCGTTTTCCGAGCGTCTCCGAGTTGTTTCCTTTTCCGTTACATTTGCAGTCTACTGTCATAAATCCCAGCAAAGAGACTAACCAAGAAATATCAGCTATCTGACGCTCATTCTCACTCTCGCCGCGATCAAAGCAATGGGCGAAACGTTGACGGTGCGCTTGTTCGTGCGCACGCAGACGTACGACATCCCGTGCGACCCTCGACAGCCGGCCAAGTGGCTGCTGCAGCAGGCCAAGACCATCCAGCGCGCCAGCCAGAAGCACACGCCGGAGGACGAGCTGGAGGTGCTCTTCAACCGCACCAGTCGCCAGGTCATCGACCTGGGCGAGTCCATCGGCAGCAGCATCTCCCCATGGACGTCGTGGATGCGCGCACGCTGTTGCAGACGCCAGACATGTCCTACAACAGCGCCATGTTCCCCTGGCTGCGCTCGTACCCGGGCGGCCTGTTGTCGGCCGACAAGATGGACTCGAGCAACGGTCTCTTCTTCCAGCAGCTCTACGCCTTCACGTTGATCGGCAAGCGCACGCCACTGTCGGCAGCGCAGAGGAAGCAGAAGCAGGACCAGGACTCGTTCCTGTCTCTGCTGCAGACCTACGTCATGGGAAACTACGAGGAAGGACAGAAGACGAGAAACGTCTATGGGAATCAGTACCCTACTGCTAGGAGAGCCACCGCTCCGGCCTCGCCCGTCTACAGACCGGAGCATGACGGCTTCTCGGACTCTGGATCTGATAGTAGCGTGGAAGAGGCGGCGTATCCGACGCGGTCGTCACTCACTCGGTCAGATGCGAGTCCTGTCCAAGTCCCGATGATCCCGTCGCCGTCGATCCCTCGACCGGAACGCAACCCGCTGGATAAGATGGACAATGTGTTCGACATTGTGTTCAAACAGCAGGCCATTGGGATGAAGTTGGGGGCTGATGAGACCAAGCAGTTCGCAATCGTCAAAGAGTGTTTCGAAGGCTCCGAGGCCAAACGGTATCCGGAGATCACGAGCGGCGTTGTCATCTTGGCGGTCAATGGACAAGAGGTCAGCGGTCTAGGACTCTCGCGTGTGCTGTACAGACTACGAGAAGCACCCCGTCCTGTGGTGGTTCGCTTCGGACGGATGTCGACGCGGCAGCTGCTGGAGAGACGCAAGGGTCGAGGGCCGTGGTAAGAAGATCCTACCGTTTTTGCTTCTTTATGGCGGCAGATCGATCTACCAATTGGCTCCGCGATTGTAACACGACAAGGCCACCTCGGACTCGGCTGCCACCAGGCTCCCGTTGTAAGAGAGGACTTTGAAGTGAGAAATGGAGGGGCCAGAACTTTTAATGCCACCCGTTTGAAAATCCCACCATGCTTTGATAAAACGATAGTAGTTGAAGACGTGTTTTGGACCTATCAACACTAGGCGAAGCTCGCCCCGATCAGCGGAGCCTGGGGTTCACGTGCGTCGTGAACCACCCAGCAATTGAACTCGATCCACCCGGAAGCTGTACCGTCACCTTCCTGGTTTGCATAATACTTCAGTGTGAAGATGTCAATGCAATCGAACCATTGTTCATACGAGCTTTGCGATGTATGGGCAGATCTCCCGCGTTCTTGACGTCGGTACTGTCCAAGAAGAGCAACATACACTCGGACTTCCCGAAGGTGTGCAACTGCCTCAAAGATGCCAAGACGTTGCTATGTACTGTGGATGTCATCGCACGACGTTCGTTCGGTGGCACCGTTGACTTGGTGACTGGTAATGGAGACCTCTGGTTGTCGTCCTCTTTGCGATAGAAAATGTCCACTTTATCCCGTTCGCCTTTTCCAAGGGGCGATGGTGCTGCTCTTCGCGGCGGACGATAAGTTCGAGGACGTGATTAAAGCTCTGGAGGAGCGAGGGTGGCGACGTCTGCCCTACGTTGGCATCCCCAAGTTCGACCTCAAGTGGACCAACTACTCCAAGGTGGCGTGGGCCCTCGTCAAGCCCCAGCAGATCGTCAACCACTTCCAGAATGCCATCCTGTTCTCGCGCAAAGATCTCTTCACTGAGCTGCTGTATGCTCACGCTGGAGAGATCGACCAAGGGCAAACAGTGGTGGATAAATGCTTCCCTCGTTCGTTCGACTGGAGTGAGGATCGAGAATTGCTGAAGAAGTGCTTTCTGTACAGCCAAGCGGTCGGCGTGCTCAAAAGTAGTTTGAGAAGCAAAACTGATGAAGTACAGCTGAAGGTTGCTACGGACTTGGTGAAGGCTGTTCTTGCAGATGGGACTGCGTTTCAAGGCTGTAGAGATAGTTTTGCCATCGGTGAGGACGACGCGGTGGAAGTCTCAGAGGCATTGGCGTTAGCATCAAGAGGGAATGCTGTAGTATCTGTGGATGACAAGGTCAGGAGAGAGGTGAAAGGCCTGTTGCAGCAGCTGCAACAGCGTGACCCGCAGTTCTCCGCTATCGACAAGGCTGGCAGCAACGTGTGGATCTGCAAGCCGTCCAATTTGTCCCAAGGGCGAGGGATTGCACTGTGCAGCTCCCTGCGCGAACTAATAGAAATCACGGGAGAACAAGAGGCCGGTAGTGGACAGTACGAAGAAGCTTCATCTACTCGGTGGATTGTGCAAAAGTATATCGAGAGACCGCTGCTGCTTCAAAATGGCCGTAAGTTTGACATCCGCCAGTGGGTGCTCCTCACCGAACTCGAACCCAAGCCGGTAGCGTTTTGGTTCTTCAGGAGCTACTTGCGCTTCTGCTCTCGACCTTTCGACTTGTCGCGACTGCAAGATCGCTTTACGCACCTCAGCAATTACTCCGTCCAGCAACATTTTGTACCAGACGTCGAGTCGAAGCAAGCTACACGTACTGACGATTTCGAGCCGATGTGGTCGTCGGAGCAGCTTCAAGACTTCCTCAGGTTTGCGTGTCTTCAGCATAATCGTCCTCACTGGCAACTAAATTCTTCTTCCCATACACATAGGCAACAAACGCACGACAGAGACGTCTGGACAGAGTCCATTTTACCACAGATGCAGAGCACTGCCAGACTTGCTTTGGCTGCGGTTCTTCCAAAGCTCAAAGTTGTCGGGGTGAGTGCACATGCAAACGTTGTCTGATGTTCATCGTATAACGATTTCTTTTTCAGAAAGGATTCGAGTGGCTTGGTTTTGACTTTCTTGTGGATGAGAATTACCACGTTTGGCTGCTGGAAGTGAATGTAAGTCCCGATGTAAGTCACAGCACCAGCGTCACCGCCGAGTTAGCACCAAAAGCAACGGTTGATACCTTAAACCGTACGTACATGTACAATTTGTTTTGTTGAAAATTGCGACCAGTATTATATGACTGCACTGCTGTGTTGCTGAAGTGGTGCTGGACGACAAGCGCTCTCCTGATAACGGGTGGCTTCCATTCTCCCTAGACTAGGTTTTCCGAATCGATTGAATCTTGCCAGCTTGGCGTCAAGCACTACGCGCCCGTAGTTCATTGAGTAACGTTCCATTCTCGAGACGAATACTCTCAAGGTCAGCAAGCACCTTGTCCAAGTGACTGGTACTATCCCGAGCTTCGAGCTGAGAGATCCAGTTCTGGAGATCGCGAGTCATGTTTTCTTTTTGCCAACGTCTCCAACGACTCCGATCAATTCGTCAAATAGCTCGCGCACCAGTGCAAACTTTCGGTAGCACTCTACATAGGCGTCTGCTTTGCCACTGCTAGAGGTTTTGCTCTTGCTGGCAGCGCTGTAAAGTTTTTCCTCGGCCACAGCTTCGGTTCGCTTAAGCTTTTCTGAAGCAGCGTTCATCTGCTTTTGAAGGCTCTTAATATCCTCTAAAATCTTTGTGATATCCTGTTTCTGCTTGTGAACCTGCTTGATGATGTCCATGATCCGCGATGTGTACATATTGCGCGTCATGGGTCCTTCCCCGTCAGTAGTAGAGTCCGTTTTCTTGGCCAGTTTGGCAAGTTGCCGTTCCTGGACCTTCTCGAGCTCGCACACTCTCCATCTTGGAATGAACGACACCTGTAAGCTCCAACATGTCGGATCGAAACGACTTCATTTCCCGAACGAGCTGTCGACACCGAGCCTTGCGGTTTGACTTTTGAGCTTCTAGTTGGCTCAGCTCCTTCAGTAATGGATCACGAGCAAGTTCCATCTCCTGGGCTATCTTTGCTTTCTTTTCAGAGTTTGCCTGGCAAATCGCTTCCAGTTTTGCGATGTTTGCCTGGGCTTGCGGTAGCATTGCAACGAGTTGCTTTTGTCGTGCGAGCTGCTTTTGCATTTCCTGACCAGTGGTTTGAGTTTCAAGGACGTGTTGTTCGATCTCATGCAGCTCCGCTTGCTCACGTTGCAGCACTGTCTGCATTGCAGCAATGCGACGCTCAGTATCGTCCACTTGCTGTTGCACCCGCTCAAGTGTATCTTTCTCATTCTGTTCCGGAGGCTTGTCTCCACCTGCGGCAATACTTTCGTGCACTCCACTTGACCCAGCAGACTCTGTTACTGTGCTAGAGCTCGGAACATCACCGCTGATGGTAGCAAGAGACGACGTTACTTCTGGACGTGAGCTGGTCGAGAACGCCTGGACCTTAGTTGTGGCAAAAGCATCATCCTCTGTCTCTGCATCTTGTGGGTGCAAAAACCTTCCCGCAGCATCAGTTTTAGGGGCCACCGACGATGTTTTCAACGCTGCTTGGTCAGTACCGTCTTCGGATAATTCTTGCTGCACTTCCTCGAACTCTTCCTCGTGTAGGACCATGGTAGACCCTCGTTTCGCGACTGCTAGCGCTTCCAAAAGCGATGTCGCTTTCACTGAGTCGCTGGGAAACCCCTCAAACATGCTCTGACTTGACTTTCCGTGTATCCACGGCAGTTCGACTGCTGCTGTCCGCAAAGGAAGTCGCTGATACCCTTTCAGCCCGTCCACGTCTCGGTTTTTAAGCAGATAAAGCGACTTCTCTCGTTTCCAGGAACAGAAAGCGTTGGCCAACTGCTCGTCGCTGAGATCGAATGTCGACGCGTCTCCAACTACCGCCAACGTCTCGGAATTGTTTTCGTCCTCACTGTCTGCATCCAGACGAGACCTGGGCAGCTTCCCCACTAGCCACGACAGAATATCCCTCGTCTCCTTCTCACTGGGGTATAGGAAGTGATTGTATCCACAGTCTCCTGCATAGCCCAGCTCCTGTAAAAAAGGTGATAACGAGGTAGTACAGTAAATATTGTTTAAATAAAAGAATACCTTGAGGATGTTGGCCAGTTGCGAGCCCACGCGATGTCGTGCAGCGACGCCTTTAATAGCAGTTGTCGTTGAAGGCAGAGCAAACGTCGCGGCGTCTTCTAATTGTGCTAGGAACTTGACGACGACAGTGATGAAGGCATCCGACGTCAAGTTGGCCACGGACCAGGAGGAAGGTGCTTCGTCTTGTATCCTACGAACCAGTGCACGAAGACATGTGAGAAAGGTATCGGTCGATAAAGATACACCATGCGCTTCTAACAAGCCGTCTACTTCCCCACCAGACGTACCAGCCATTCTGCTTCAGCGCCGACAAGATGAACGCATCCGCTTCCGCCATTTTTCTTAAAGATTCCGATAATTAAGTGCGCATCATCGATTAAGTTCGCATTACTTGGATGCTATCATTTCAGTACACGGCCTTTCCTTTGGATTGCGACGCTTCAAGATCGCTGAAACGTGCGTGCAGTTCTGGGCCCCATAATTCACCATAGGCGCCTCCTACTCGCTCGAGATCAACCCCAGCAAGGGCGTCGTCATGGCTGAGCAGCCGCAGAGCGAGCCGATGGAGGAGCCGCAAGTCCTGGAGCCAGCGACAAAGTCCCAGGAAGCTCAGGACACTGTGTCACACGAGAAGACCAAGATCGACGACGCGCTGAACGAGCTCTCGCTGGATGTAGCGAGCTCCAAAATGCACGACATGGTCCAGCAGTACAGTCCCCAACAGGCCCAGGAGATGGAGACGGAGCTGCAGCAGCTGAAGGTGCGATTGGAGGCGCAGGAGCAGATGACGCAGCAACTGATCGAGAGGAGCACGAGCGAGAGGCTGAGGCCGAGTACATGAAGAAGAGCGTGCTGTCTCTGCAGCAGGACCTCATCCGCCTCATGAACATTGTGGAGCAGCAGATGCAGATCCCAGCGACCATGTCCATGATGCCCATGCAGATGCACTACGCCCCCATGGTGGTGGGGGCCAATGGGGAGGTGGCTTACTACGGGACGTCGCCCAGAGCGATGGAGTATGCAGCCAGAGCATACGCAGAGTCGGCTGCAGTGTCTCCTGCTGGGTCTCTCGGGAAGCGTCCAGCCGGTAGCGGAGATCTGAACGTGCATCACGTTCACGTGCAGCTCCCAGACGCCGTGGCAGCTCTCGTGTCGCCCGCTGGTGACGGGAATATTCTCCTCAAAGAGTCCATGTCGCCCTGCAAACGTGCCAAGATTTCACCCGGCTCCACTTCTGCAATCAACTCAGCGAACGGCAAGAACAGCAAGCGCCAGTGGAGCGAGGAGGAAGACATCGCACTGGGGATCGCTGTCCGCAGCACAGGCGCCAACGACTGGTCCGCCATTGCGAAGCTGCTGCCTGGTCGATGTGGCAAACAGTGTCGAGAGCGTTGGGTGAACCACCTGAACCCAGACGTCATCAAGGAGGCCTGGACGGAGGAAGAGGACGAGATCATCTTCAAGACACGCGACAGGATCGGCAACCGCTGGGCGGATATCGCTCGCCTACTGCCCGGACGAACGGACAACGCCATCAAGAACCGGTACTACTCGACCATGCGGCGTCGTGACCGCCAGAGGAGCAAGAGCCGCTCGATCGACTCGATGTCGGAGAACTCGGACCTCGCTCAAGCTGACGAAAAGTCTCCGTTGAGCTCTCCGGCATCATCCGAGACGGAACTGCGGCGTGCAATCGAAGCGGATGAAATGAACGACATGTAGGAGCAAGACAGACAGTGCGTGTACCTCGTGGTGCGAAGAGCAGCATCAAATAAACTGAAAAAGTTTGGACATTGTTTTATGCCAAAAGACGACTTCAACAACTGTCCTTTTCGCAAAACAGGGTGTGGTTTTTACCTTCGATGAACAGTCGCTTCTTTCAGTGATGAACTCAAGAAGCATGTTGTCCAATGCAGCGTCCGGTAGCTCCACCACGAGTGCTAGTGGGGGCAAATTCCGATGGCGCGTGGACTCGGAGAAGAACGTGGTCATGTGGAGCTTCGAGCGTCGAGGCTGGACGAGGACCGACGGCGACGACTGGAACATCTACTGGGCCAACAAGACCTCAATCAAGAACATGTTCAATCCGGAGAACGGCGTGCGCCTGGTGGATGGCCAGTACGTCAACCACTTCCCAAACCACTACGAGCTCACGCGCAAGGACCTCATGGTGAAGAACATCAAGAGATACAAGAAGGAAATGCTGGCAAATGCTGCAGCAGGGACTGGCAATTCTAACGCGACAATCACTGCTGGCACAACAGCAGCCGATTCCGCAGGGTCAGGGTCAGGAGCTGCTGCTGCTGCTTCAGTAGAATCGCTAGACTTCCTGCCAGTGACGTACACTCTACCGGCAGACTACTCGTTGTTCGTGGAGGAGTTCCGACGCAACCCGAACGTCATGTGGATCATGAAGCCATGCTCCAAAGCGCAGGGCAAAGGCATCTTCATCATCAACAAGCTCTCGCAGACCAAGAAGTGGGCCAACCAGCGCTGGACCAATATGCCCATCAAGGAAGGTTACGTCGTCTCGCGCTACATCGAGAACCCTCTGCTGGTAGGGGGAAGAAGTTTGACCTCCGCATGTACGTGTTGGTGCTGTCCTATCGACCGATGCAGGCGCTCGTGTATCGCGAAGGCTTTGCGAGGTTCTGCAACGTGAAGTACTCAGCTGCTGCAGACGACATGGACAATCCGTTCATGCACCTCACCAACGTGGCGGTGCAGAAGAACAACGAGGACTACAACAGTAACCACGGCGGCAAGTGGAGCGTCGCCAACTTGTGTCTTTATGTGGAGGCGACCCGCGGTCGAGGCTCTGGCGAGAAATTGCTTCGTGATATCCACGGTGTCATGCTTCACGCTCTACGTGCGGTGCAAAATGTGGTTATCAACGACCCACACTGCTTCGAGTGCTACGGCTACGACATTATCATCGACGATAACCTCAAACCGTGGCTGGTCGAAGTGAACGCGTCGCCGTCACTGTCCACCACGACGGTCGAGGATCGCAACATGAAGAGTCGACTGCTTCGTGACGTGGTCGAGTTGGCTGTCGCAGCGGACGCCGGGCCTGACCAACGGCGAGCTGTTTTGCCACCGCCGATATTGAGCCCCACGAACGGATTCATGTGGCTGCTCAATGAGACTGCGCAGCTCGAAGCAGACCGATTACGCGCTGATGCACTACGCAAAAACGCAAGACGAGCGACAAGTGCTCAATGGCGGTGAAAGGCAACAAATGACATCGAACTGAATAGATATACAAGCCACCATTGGTACTCGTGGCCGAGGCGAAACTCTACCCATCGAGCGCGCAGAGCTACCTCGAACATGCTGATCAAAATCGTTTCATGGAGATATTCTGGAGGCAGTTCTGCGCCACCAGGAAGTCCAAGTACACGTCTGGTGTTGAGTGCAACGATATGCTGCTGCCGCTGTCTTTCTAGGTTCTCGAAGCTGAAAGCGTGTCGGTCGGCATGGCGATTCAACGGAGGATTGAGATTGCCCCCACATCGTACAGCTCGCAGAACCAGCGATTCAAATCCGTCGACATCTTGACACAGAAGACGTACTCGATGCCAGGACGTTGGCGGTACGCTGACAGCTTCGCATAGATCGATCCTCATCGCTGGAAATACAGGACTTCGATAACCACGGTCAGCCAGCCGTTAAGATCCACACCTTGCGGAACTTAAATTCCAAGACGAGTTGACGGTGGACAGAATGATCCTTGGGCCGCCTGGAACTGCTGGCCCAAACAGTGTTGCGCTACCAATATGGCTGAGGATCGAAGATGGAAGAAACCGCGATTTAATGTACTTGGCGGCAGCTTCATGTTGAGGCGAGACTAGGTACCCCACCAACCACACTCGTTCCAGAGTATAGATCGGAGTCGAAGACTTTGAGGCAAAGAGTCCAATTCGGCCACGCGGTTCCAGGCCGCCAACGTTGCACCCTCCTCGACGAGAACGTCTTATTTATCGAGGCTTCTGATATGAAGAGCACCGAGGCGAAGCGATGCCATCGCGCGCTGCAGTCGGTTCATTGTCGTCGTCCGAATGAACCAGAGCCATCGTCGCTCAGTGGTTGAAGTCGTCTTCTGTCACGACTTTTATTGAACGTCTTCTTTTTCGTCATTGTAATGTATGTTGATATCAAGCGATGCCAGTGGTCAGTGTCCTGTAAACGTGCTGCTCGATCGGCATCGGTCGTTTTCGCTTGGCAAAAGGGCAGTTGGAAAACCACTATTTTTGAGGAATCGCTAGACGACTCCAGTCTGCAAACCATCTCCGCGGCTGCAGCTTTCGACTGCAAAGAGGATCGACTACAGTAGTTGCAATGGTGTCGGAGAGGAAGCTTCGTCGGAAGGAGGAGAAGAAAGGACTTTGTGACGATACGGAGGAGTCGACGAATGCGGAGGTCGTTGCTACTGACACCGAAGATACTTTAGCTACGACTACGGTTGAAAATGAAGCAGCCTCCGATGAAATCACCTACTCGCCGCCCAAAGAAGCGAGGAGGAAGAGAAACAAGAAAGAGGTCGTAACCCCCATCTCAGAACTGCCATCCAAGCAGAAATCCAAGACTAAGTCGCCTCGAAAGAAAAAGAAGCGGCAAGATGATGAAGACGACACTGCGCCAGTCGAATTCCGCGTGAATGGGGTTATCGTGGATCGAGATGTGAAGGGAGGAGCGAAGCAGAACTGGCAAGGCGTGTATATGCTGCTTTTCAGGAGCAGTACGCCGCTGGGTCAGAAAGTCGCCTTCTTCATCATTGGCGTCGTCATCGTGAGCGTATCCGTTGGTAAGTGGAGGAGAGCTCATAATTTCTCGAGCCATTCGACTCTGATGACTTTTGTTTGTGACTGCAGCCGTCCTGGATAGTGTGAAAACCATTCGGAGCGCCATCGGAGACTACCTGCTAGTGATGGAGCACGCCTTCACCATCTTTTTCACTGTCGAGTACATCTTGCGGATTATCTGCCTGCGCAAGCCGAGCAAGTACATCTTCAGTCTGTTGGGCTTCATCGACATTTGCGCGCTCGTGCCGTCGTACGTGGGCTACATCTTTCCAGAAGCTCGCCCTCTGTTGCATTTAGCCGTGTTGCGGATCTTTCGAGTCATGCGAGTTTTTCGACTGATGCGGCTCGCTCGGTTCGTGGACGCCAGTGCTGCACTAACCGACAATATCGAGACGAACCGAAGGAACATCGCCGTGTTCCTCGTGGCGCTGTTCACGGTCATTCTGGTCATCGGGTGCCATGTATCTCATCGAAGGCGACCAACAGTTCTCCAACATCCCTATCAGTCTCTACTGGACTGTAGTGACCATCACCACGGTCGGCTACGGCGACATCTCCCCGCACACAATCGTCGGTCGGATGCTCGCTACGTTGGTCATGTTCGTGGGTTATGGAATCATCGCGAGTCCGACGTTGCTCAGTGCACCACCGGCAGCTCCAGCCATCTCGGATGTGGTCGACTGTCCGAAGTGCACGAAGTTGGTCGAGTGTGTCAAGTGCTTCCAGAAGTTCCATCAGGAAAGCGCCAACTTTTGCTGCATGTGCTCTGCGCCACTCCGTCAGAAGGAAGTCAAAGCCCCAAGGGTGCGGTCGGAAGAGCGAAGACGTGGGCCGAGAGTGCCGATCGAGGAACAAAAGATGCTGCCGCCCATGGAGCAGAAAATGCTACCGTCGATGGAGCAGCCTGCAGCTTCCAGTGAGCTACCAATCGAGGAGATTAAACTGGCAGAGCCCGTCGTCGTGAGCGTTGGCGGTTCGGTCTAAGGTAACCAGGGCTTGAAACAAGTCGTAGGAAGGCTACCGGTAGTCGGTGCAGTCGTATGAATTTTATTGAGATGAACGACTCTGAAAGTACGGGTTTTGGTTATGGAGCGAGCATGACAGGGTCCTCTTCGGTCCGCAGCGTTGTTAGAGACGAACCCAAGTTGATGACGCCGACCAACTTGCTTAGTCGCACAACGTAGACTTTGGTCCACGAGTACATCGCTGCCATTTTGTGGACTCGATACAAATTCACGTCCTCGCCGACCTGTTGGAAATGCCAAGAAACATTGGTTGCTCTGACATAGCAGAAAGAGAAGTGTTCTCAACTGAGTTCGACGCACCTGTGGTGGGTAACTCTCGACGGGGACGGTTGTGAACGCGTATTCCCGGAATGGCGGCCCCAACTCCAGCTGAAATGAAAACCACAATTATCAGCACCCGAAAGCATTTTGTTAATGCTACAGGTTGGGCTTACAGGGCTCGCGAGGAGCTGGCATCTTTGGGCTGGAAATCCACGAGTGCGTAGTTTTGAACTGTAGCGGTCTGCTTCTTGTCGATATCGAGGATCTTTGACACAAGCTTTTGCACTTTCAGCGAGACATTCGGGTCGTTAGCGTCAGGCACCTGCGAATACCGTTAGCTTTTCAAAACGATTCCGTTCACAGGTTAAAAGGAAAAAAGTCACACTTGTTTGCGGTGAGCTGCAAGAAATCGAGCGACGCCAATTTCCAGGTCAAACCGTCGAATGCAGCCCTGAAACAAAAAAGTTAGCTATGTATCGCGTACCATATTCAAAAAAGGTTTATCCTTACGACGAGATTCTGCGTCTCTTCTCCGTCGCAAATAGGGAAGTACTCTTCTGTTTTGTGGGTGTTCTGCCATGCAAGTTTACGTTTGTGTGAGTTATACAACACAAACTTTGTCCAGAGTACATCCAGCACTTACCAGAGCTTGGATGGCTTGTTCGTAGGTCGTCTCCTTCGTGAAACTGATTGCAATCGGGCTCATGTAGTCCTGCGCAATTTTCTGGCTCAAAACATGCTCGTTCAAGTCGTAGCAAACGGAGTGAAGCCCCGCCCAGCCAGCCAAAATGTCGTATATCGACGGAGAGATGGCGCCGCTTACAAAATATGCCACCGTGCAGGCAGTCATAACGGGCACCATGTGACTCAGCTGAGAGGTGAGTTCAAAGAAAATGACAGCCGTAGACACCGTTTGAGTTGCTGAAGCAGCAAAGCACGCAGCCCCCACAACGGCATACGTAGCTGGAGATTGCGTTGGGTTCCAATACCGCATGAGCGTTTCTCCGTAGAGTCGACCGACGGCAGCGCCGATCGTGAACAGAGGACCAAAACTCCCATCGAGATCGGCGCTCCACACGGCAAGAGGGAAATCAAAACTTAATCACCACATAGGCGAAGAGCGTGACTTGCGGGTACTCGGAAAGCTGCGTCCACTGACGGAAAGACAAGTCTTGGTCCCGGAACATTTCGTTGACTATCTGTCGATCCGAGATGCGCATGATCTTGATCGGGTAGGCCAAAATCGCCGTAGTGAGGCAGATGGAGATGATGTGAACAGTGCGGCGCTTGAAGGACGGCTTATTCAGGCCCAACTTCTGGAACATCTTCATCTGCACTGCTCGCATCAACACCGCCATCTTGCAGAAAATACCGGCACCAATCTGCTCGAAGCAACGAAAAGTTAGTGCAAGACGATCGTTATTAAGAAGTTGTGACTTACACCAGTGATGACTCCCAGCAACACGAAGGCGAAAATCTCAATGTCCATGTCGAAGCCTGCAAACGTGGTCCGCTCGAAGAGAACGTCGCGCTTGATGAATGAGATGACGTTGAACACCAGAATACAGATTGACGAGCAGATAATTCCTTCCCAGAGGCACTTGATCTCGTAGTACTTTGCAGTGACCTCGATACTGAAGAGAAGACCACCAAGAGGAGCACCGAAATTTGCAGTCGTGCCACATGCCACAGCTACAGCACAAAAGTTAGTCTCATTCAGTATCTGTCGTCTTTTACAGCCGGCCTACCTGCTCGGATGAAGTTGTAGTTCTCCTGGCCAAAGTTGACGCGACGGAACAGCGCCAACTTGCCCAGAAGAAAGCCGATCATTGCCATTAAGTGGGTGAAGGGACCGGCACGACCAATTGACAGCCCCGACCCGGAGGCGACGACCGTGCTGACCGACTTTGCCACGAGCGTTCGGAATGATAACATATCTCCAGGGTTTTGGTACACGCCAGCAAACAGAGCACGCATGACGGGGATACCGGAGCCGTCGGAGGCTGGCGAGATGAACCAACCGCAGCAGGTCGCAATCATCGCTAACGTGATACACCAGATCAAGTAGCACAAGAACCCCAGAAGGAATCCGTTCCAGCAGATTCGATGATCAAGCGACGGAACTTGAACAGCGTCCGCACCCAGTTGTCGACCAGCAGGCTAGAGAATACTTAGCGAGGGTAGTTCAGAGAGAGCAATGACCATTTGACTTACCCGTAGATGGCAGCCAAGGACCCGAGGAGCACCAGAAACAGCCACGTGATCGGAGAATTCGGCAGCTGCTTGCAGAGTCGAAGCGATCGCACGCAAAGCTGCCGCATCGTCAACTCTACCAGCGGTCGTTCGCCCTTCAGCAGTTTGTCGAAATGCTCGGGCGTCAGTGCTCGGATCCAGACATCTACACAAGGACGCAGATGTATTAGCCGGGATGATCGCCAACAAAGCAGTAGTCACCCGTACCATAGTTTCCTGCATGCTTGCCATTCTTCACCGACTGGAATGTGATCAGTATCCCGAAGGAAGACCAAAGGTCGGAATGCCAACGGACAAAAGCTGTGGACGGTTGCTTGAAACGATCAAAGGATACAGCAAGTGATGACAGCAATGGGGAAAACCAGCGCATGTTCCGGCAGATGCCATGCGAAGAGGATTGTCTTCAACAGCAGACATTTCCGTATCGCTGACTGCTGAGAGACATTAAACCCCGTGCTAAAATTCAAGAGTAGCTGCTGGCAAAGACAGAATTGCGACCAATCATGCACTTCGGTCAAAATACAGCGCTGGCAACTGCGTTGTCAGCAATGCATTGGCATGCTGTGACTTGCGTTCTCATGTAATCGACCATCGTTTACTCCACCATCAACTGTGGTGCTTCACAGCGCGGTTGGTGCCTCCAAGCGGATGTGGTCTTGCTGGACGAGTCCATTGTGACTGAAAGAGCACATGCGCATACAGCGCTGTCTGTGTGAGACCTCCCGGTCGCAGTAACGACGCTCGCCTCGGAGGAGAGCTCGAAGCAGTGCATGCAGAGTTTGCATGTGGTCGTGGTCAGCCATTTTGGCAACATGTCGAGGGTGGCAGACAAGGCCGTTTCTGACGTGGCCATTTCGAAAGTGCACTTCCCCTTCAACGGCAGGCCAACAGGTGGCTCAGGATCCTGGGCACGTTGTTCCGCGAGTCGAAAGGCATGGCCCGCTCCTCGTCCTCGTCCTCGTCCAGCATTTGCGAGGGTGTCAGGAAGTTGGTCATGCCAATGGCTTGCGAAAACGCCCACCAACGCCGACGCCAGAACCCAGGCACGTTGCTAGATCATGGCCGCCGAGTCGTGTCGGCAGCAGCACGAAAGAAGTTAACTCGTTAGCCCACAGAATGGCAGCAACCTTGTCAGCCTACCAGATCGAAATGGGTATAACAAAGAATGTTGCTGCGCTGCTAGGCGGCAGGATCTCTCTCAGTTTTTCTTTTACCGTGAACACTCTACGCCAGACTATCTGCCAGGACTCGAAAGCGGCGACTCTGACACCCCAGACGCCGCATCACGCTATTGTATCACGGATATAAAAGACCAGTATCCCAGCGTCATGTACAAGTTGACTCAGATTCTTTGCGTGCCCGAACTTCTCCCTCAAATCAAACGCTTGAGTGTCGTGATGAAGCAGACCCAGCTGGATGGCTGGCATCTCGCAAACCTCCACGTTCTTCACTGCTGTGAAAGGGGCGACGCGGTTCTTGAGATCGACCAGATGACGTTCTACCACTACTGCAGTGCCTAGAAGGCTAATCTCCCACCCATTTGATGTGAAGTACCCAACATTACACGTCACGTGCTGTCGTAATTGGCCCGGCAGGTCACGAGTACCGACATACAACACTGAGAACATAATTGACGGGTCGCGGATGACGAACGAGATGGCTCGCCTCATATCGGTCAATGCATTCAATATGATTGCTCTCAACTTTCGTCGCCGTCTTCATCAATACGTGCTGTTCCGGTACGCTCCAGAAGTCAAGTTGCAGCGCACGCATCGCCAAACCAAGAAGCTTGTGGATAGCTGTTACCGGGTTAGGACGGCGCCAGAGCTCGATGACGAGGGTAACCCGAATGGCAACGTGGTCAAGATGTGGACCGAATGGAAATCAACTGTAGATTCCCTCGAGCTTGAGCTGCGCCAATCAATCGGTACCGTTCCATGGCGATGGCAGATTCGTAAACACAGTGCGCAATTTGTGCGCAAGTCGCAGGATACGCTCGTTTTCATGGAGAAATTCGTTGATAGTCACCCAAAGCCGAAAGGCGCCAAGTTGTACTCAATATTACCAGTACCTCAAACTTACCAGACGATCTACATCATGTTGAATGCGACCATTCTTTACGGCTTGTTCGCTCGGGTCTTTGATGAGCCAAAAATACAAGTGGTTTTGGGAAGCGAGCTGAACATGGCTCGTGCAAGGAAAAGAGAGTTGGTCATCTCCCGTTTTCTGAAAGAGCGTTCCAGGAGAACAAGTATCTCGTAATGCGAGCTGTGTTCGGCGTTGCTCAGCTTGAGACAGAGAAGCGATACTTTGTGTAGGAAGTAAACACGAACAGCTATGCAGTCTCAGTGACAACGAAGCGCCCGGTGACGATGCTGTCGGTAGTGGTGGTTCCGAGGAAGGCTAAAGAAGGGGATGAATGATGGCGCTGCTGATCCCAGGTAGCCGACACCATCAATACTCGAGTAGCTGACGCCAAGAGACGAGTTCGGCAAGGAGTTATTCAAGCTCGGATCCGACTATACCCCCAAAGTACTCAATGCCGTCGACCCAGGAATGCGGAATTTGGTCACGGCGGTGACGGTTGGATGGCTGTGCAATCGCAAACATCGATAGCATGACAGGAGGACACTTCGGCGGCGACGCAGACGGTGACGCAATAACTTCCACGAAAGATCCACCCAAATATCCACTCGCGAATACCGACACATGGCCCGCACTGAACGCCATTTAACCTACTGCGAAAACCTGAAAAAGCGCGAGCCCTGGTATGCGGGCATCCTGCGCCCCATGCCCTCATTTAAGACGACCAGCTACAAGACTTACTTCTCCAGCTTGCAGTTCGTATGGGCTTAATTACGTTTCTAGCTCGCGTTCTTCGCGAACAATGCGTTTCTCAAGCAGATATTCACGCGAGACTGCGCGAAGATGAAGCCGTGGACGCGTTGGCTGCTCGACTCGTGCCAAAACCAAGCAAGCAAGTCTGCGTCGCCTGTGGTATAGTGATTTGCGTGGGAAGTGGGAACAAGTCGTCAGCCATCGCGCTGCGCTGCATATTTCACTGCACATTTGTATGGAATGTAGCAAGGATAGGATTTACATAAGCCCGAATGGGCACTACGTATACAGAACAGAATTCCCCTCAAGCACACAAGGGCCAGGTGCGGAATCGGAATCGTCTTCGGTACGTTGCGTCTGATTCCGCCCGTTTGAGAGGGTTATATCTGTCGATCAACACGTTTATCCGTGAGAACAGTGCTCCACCAAGCCAAGCGTTTTGTGGCAAGGTTGAGTGTGTATAGCGTGGCGGCTGAATTGCCAGCGCTTGTATTTGAGGTCCCCGCTACTCTAAAGTTCACCGCAGGCTGAGACCTCAGTAGACTCGCAGTCGGCCTTAACGACGTTAGACCCTTCTGCTGTTGGGCCAGCGAGGTTTGGCACGCTAGATAGCTCGTGCTAGCGGCGTCAGTTTACTTGGGAAGTTTGCGTGGATGGATCACAAGACCAGTCAGTCCCGGTGCTAGGGCTGAACGTGGGTCCTCAGATTTGAGCCTTAACTCTCGTTGACCTTCCTGATTGACTTATTGTTGTGGGTGGAGTTTATTCGTACTGCCAACGAGTTTTCACGTGGAGTTCTATACCACACGCCTATGGCGACTGGGGTCGGCGAGATGGCATTAAGGAGCATCCCACGGGCCCGGTCAAAGCGTCTGTCAAGACGCTCGAGAAACAGGCGACCGTGCTGCCAATGGACGAATACCGTACCAGCATCACGTGCTCTTGTTGCCACCAGTGCCTCAAGCAAGCCAGACTGTTCACGAAAGTCAAGCGGGAGGAGGACGAAGAAGACATTCGGGCGAAAGCAAACTCGTTATAGAAGGAGGCGAAGGAGATCGTGATCGAGTGCGCTAGGAACGTCTTGCGCTGTGTAAATAGTCGGTGCTTCGTCAACTACTGGGATCGAGACGTTAATGCCGCGAGGAACATGGTGGAACTTCTACGCAGTGGGCTGAAGGGCAAGTAAGGTGCAAGGCGGCTCTGAGCATTCAGGCGCGAAAAATGACACATGAAAGACTGAAACAGTGGTGACCGGAAAGCCTTGCAGCGTACGCGCTGCAGGATTTGCGTCGCCAGCCACACCAGGATACATTAAGCTGGTTGCTGCGGCGTTGGGTTGGTTATTTGGTTGTGTGCGTCCAAGAGAAGCCCCCCACCCCACCCCACTCAATGCCCTCCCGAGCGTGTTGACGTCGAAGGAGACGAAATCAAAGCTGGTTACTCGATCGTGTTGGAGACATCTGAACGGGGACGATGGCGAAAGTTCATCTTCAAAGGCAATCCAGCTTGCCATTCCGAGCCGGTAGTGTGCTTTGAGAGGACGAAGTCATCCTGGCTGCAAGAGTTCCTCGTCTAAAGTGCTGTTCCAAGAGCTCATCAGCCGCGATGGGTTCGCCGAAGTGTACAAGGGGACCTTCAACAACCAACTCATCAGCGTTAAACGGCTCAGTCTCGAGCGACAACAGGACCCTGCGAGTGTCGAGGATTTCTGCGCCGAAGTCAAGATGATGGCGGAAATGGACCACCCTCGCATCGTCCAGTTCATTGGCGTGGCGTGGCAATCTCGCTCCGATCTGTGCGCAGTCTCCGAGTATTTGGATGGCGGCGACTTGAGGACTCTCCTGGACCAGTTGGCAGAATCGAGACATCCCGAAGGCTTCGACTACGACAAGGTGAAGATCGCGCTTCACGTGGCCCACGCTTTGACCTACTTGCACTCGCTGACGCCGCCGGTGATGCATCGGAATTTGAGGTCGGCGAACATTGTGCTGAGCTCGGATTGGGACGCTAAACTGACGGACTTTGGTGTGTCTGGGAGGCAATTGGACTGTACGATGAATGCCGGCGTGGGCTCGGCGTTTTGGACGGCTCCGGAGGTGGTGTCTGGTCACCGCTACAGTGACAAGGCTGACGTGTATTCGTTTGGCGTTGTGCTGTCGGAGTTAGATGTTCATCTCCTGCCGTACTCGCTCGCCCAGGCCCGAGACAGCTCGTTGAGCAAAATGTCGGACACGATTATGCTGCAGCAGGTCGCCGCGGGCAAGCTACAAGTCGATTTCTCGTCGGGTGGGTCTGGATCGGTGAGAGAGCTCGGACTGGCATGCGTCTTGGTGGACCCGACCCAACGACCGACGTCGGCGGAATTGTTGTACAAACTCCACACCGTCCTCAACCGAGAGATGAAAAACTAGGACTGTAGCAATGTGAGATTCCATTCATCAATGTCAATATATGTTCATTAGGCTTCGAGCCATTTTCAAACGCTCACTTGGAATGCAACACGCAACAAACACACCAGTCTTAAGACCTTGTAGCCTGGAAAATCTTTATGCAGCTGATACTGCACCAGTCAGCAAATTGTTCCTGATGTTGACGACGAGGGCAGCTCCACGACTCGCAAATTGAGACACCAGCTCCTGCATCTGGACGTGGCCTCGTTCACCGATGAAATTCTGGGACAAATCCACAAATGCGAGGCGGAGCTTCCAGGCAGAGCGAGCGCGTCGTACAGACTCGAGACAGCATCGTCCGAGATGCAGTTGCCGACTAACGACAGTGACTGCAGCCGTGGAAATCGGCTGGATGACCCCACCAACACCTCCGCCACTTGTTTAGTGATGTGGTCCTTGAGCCCCATCGAGTAGCAAAAGTTGAGCGAAAATGTCGACAACTTCGGCAGCTCTGCGTTGCCTAAAGCTAGAAGAACACTGCGAACGAGCACGTTTCGAGAGATCAAGGCTTTCTCGTCCTGGAAGTTGAACTGCTCAGCTTGTGAGCATCCTGTCAGCGAGAAGCTCTTGAGATTGACGAAGCGCTTGAAGAAGAATGCGCGGTGAGCCGGGGACAACTTCAGCATCGCCGCCGTAGACACATCGATGGAGGTGACGAAGTTCGGGAGCTGGGTAACAGCTTGGGAGCAAGTGGCAGCGCAGTGAAGCACATCTGGAGCACTCAGGAACGAACAGACATGCTGAAGTAGATCGCTGTTGCCGTTGAAGAACAGTGGGCTGGAGCTCTGAGCTGCCACGAGACGAACACGCTTTCCGACGGGCGTGTCGTCTTCAATGGCACAGAATTTGCGCTTGCGGGTCGCAACCTCTTGGAGGATGAATTGCGCCTGCTCCTCTACAAACGCAGCGTCTTCTACCGCTGCGAGGTTGTTTAGATGGAGCTTCACAACGAGCGAGTGCAGACGACGACTGAGTGTCTGCGGGTTGCGGTACTCCCACGCAGAGTAAGCCTGGCTGTAGAGCGCTAGCTCTGCTCGACGGCCGATGTACGAGATCTTGGCATCCACGCGGCCGTACTTGGACTTAAGTAGCACCAGTCTGCAGTGGCAAAGCTAAGTCAGTGTCAAGATCGAATTTCAGTCCTATCCATTGCTGTCGTACATGTGCAGCAGGACGGAGCGACGTGCCGACAGGTCGATGGAAGCGTGCCAGTCTTGCTTGGTGCTTGGCGTGACGGTGGGCCATCTTGGGGCGGTGGGGGCTGGCGGCTTGGGTACTCATGGTCGAGTGGGGGATAGCTGGGGTAAATACTAGCGCACGACGGCGCAGTAAGTAGGGGGACTCCGACGGAGTAAATTGAAGAATGCGCCTTTGATGGGCGTGAGTCATGGCTCGCAGCGACGCAGTGTTGACCAACGGGAGCTTGGCAAGGTGTCGTGCTCTCCCAACAGCAGGCGAGCCGCCCAGAATCAACGGAAAAGAGCAGCGCCAGCGGGTGCAACATTGCCATCGGATCCCTCGCGGCTTTGGTCCGACACACGTCACACATTGCGCCTGACGTACTGTCGAAAACCAGCTGGACAGGTGCACAAAGTGGCACATGATTTCCAGCAATTACTCACCACAAAACTGAGTGCCACTCTCATCGTCGTAAGCAATCCGCCACAAAGACGATGAACAGCTCCGAGGCGCACGCGTATCTGGGCGTACTGGAGGCTGTGGAGAATCCCGCGCTGTCCTTCTTCCCCGAGCGGACAGCGCTGACCCTGCCGCTCATTTACCTGCCGGATATTGTGCGTTTACGTAGCCGTAGCCCAAATGTAATACATGCCAACTAAAATATCCTTATATCGATTTGTATTTCCTGCAGGTGCTGTTCCCGGGGACGATCTGCCGCTGCGAATGCTGTCGAGCTCCTTACACGGAGATATCCGAGAGATGTTGGCCAGTGAGGGATCGTTATTAGCAGTATTGGCGCCACACCAGACAGGAAACGAGTTCGGAACGACCGTCCGAGTGGAGCGGCTCAGTGTGGAAGATCACGGCGTCGTCCTGACTGGAGCTGCTCGGCAGAGGTTCATACTAAAGAGAAGAGTGAGGTCGCAGCCTGGTGTCCAAGGTCTGTGGGGTGTAGTGGAGATACTGCCACAAGCCCGAGCTCCTCGGATCCCCCTCGACTCGTTGAGTTGGTGTCGAGAAGGGGAGAAGAAGAGCAGGAAAAGGAGCTTACGGAGACTGCAAGGACGGCAGTATCCAGCCTATTGGGGGCGCAGTGTATACGCGCTGTACGACGCTAAAGTGCTGGTGAGGAAGATCCAGAACATGCTGCTGTCGAATATTCACGGGAGTGGTTCCGCCATCCCAGGACGGCGAGGGGGCAAGAAGATGGCGACGATAAGGCGGCGCTGGTGCACTACTTGGCGCTGCCCAGCGACCGACAAGATCCAAATCTGTTTGCATACTGGGTCGCAGGGAACTTGCCGATTGATACGTCTCAACGGCTGGAGTTATTGCGAATGGATTCGACGGTGCGGCTGCTGCGTCGTGAGATCGAACTACTGCAGCAGGTTGAAGAAGACATCTTTTGCTCCATGTGCGGCTCATTTCTCGCCAACACGCGCGAGATCTTCAGTATGACGGCACGGGGCGCTGCTGGTGGCACGTTCGTAAACCCCGGAGGACACGTCTTTCAGGTCCTTACGTTGCGAGATGTGAATCAAGAACGCGTCTTCGTGGACTTGATGCGGAGCACAGAGGACACCTGGTTTGCCGGGTACGCGTGGAGTATTGCGCACTGCAACACTTGCTACTCGCACCTCGGCTGGCGGTTCGACCGTGTAGACTCGACGCTCCAACCTGCCACGTTCTTCGGCTTCAGACGATCAGCACTCACGCGTTCTCGAGCGCAGATGCATCGACGGGCCCGTTTCGACAGCGACGACAACGACATGGCGTCTTTGGGCTCCGATGACAACTCGGATACTCCCATTGAAGAGATGCCTCTACTGCTATCGGCAGACTGAGGAGAGCACGTTTGGTGATGAGACTGCCGGTGTGATGTTTTTGTATTGTTTTTATTGTATGTGCAAGGACGACCATCTACAAGATCACCATGGCATGGAGCTTTCCGTCGTCAGCTCGTGGTCGCTCAGTTGTCGGACACGATCCACGAGTCCACAGAGCGCTCGTAGTTGGAGATCTCCTCGGGCTTGAACCACATGGTGATCTCGTGCTTGGCCGAGTCGGGCCCGTCCGAGCCGTGAACGAGGTTGCGGCCCGTGGAGATGCAGTTGTCTCCACGCAGCGTGCCGGGCGCGGCCTGGTTGGGGTTGGTGGCGCCCAAGATCTTGCGGCCCGTGAGGATCACGTCTGTGCCCTCCCACACCATGCAGACGATGGGGCCCGACGTGAAGTACTTGACGAGGCCCGGGAAGAACGGGCGCTCGCTCAGGTCGGCGTAGTGGGCCTTGGCGCGGGCCTCGGTGGCCGTCATGAGCTTCATACCCACGAGCTTGTAGCCCTTCTTCTCGAAGCGGCCGATGACCTCGCTGATCAGACCACGCTCCACGCCGTCGGGCTTGATGGCGATGAACGTGCGCTCCTTGGAGGTGCCGGGCACGCCGGCCAGCGGCGCGGCGGGGATCGGCTTGCTCTGGGCCGCGGGGGCCGACGCCAGCGCCAGCGCCGTCACGCCAGCAGCCACCGCAACAGCAGCAGGAGTCTTGAAGGACGAGACGGAGGCGGAGCGAGCCTGCGTGGCGATGGAGCGCACGGAGGAGCTCTTGGCGGCGGCGGCGACACGGCGGGACACGCGGGCGAACATCTTGGCGGAGATTTGTGCGGTTGGGAGCAAAAGCTGAAGTGACGTCGAAAGATCGGCGAGACCGTCGGATTGTGGGCAAGGAGTTAAATCGTGCTCACTTGCGTTTACTATGAGAAGGCGCCGTCATTTGGAAACATGCGGACTGTTTATTTGTATTATGAAACAGATGGCGATGAATTCGTGGTAAGTTTTAGGCAAGGTTTTAATCTTTACTAGACATTTGTAAACGTTACTCGAACTTTGTATGCCGCTCGTTTGGATCGGCTGGTCATTATCGAGTTGGTGAAGATGAGCAAGGACGAGAGCGAGCAGCGCAAGGAGGAGGCCGAGGAGCACTCGGACGAGGAGGAGGCGCCGCAGGAGACGGTCAAGAGCAAGAAGGACGAGAGCAGCGCCATGCAGAAGCTCACGGACGAGGTGGAGGAGAAGCAGATGGACGGCAACAAGATGCGCGAGGCCTTCCAGAAGCTGCTCAAGCAGGCCGAGGCCGACAAGGAGGCCGAGCGCCAGCTGGAGAAAAGCTGGCGGCCGTCAAGGTCAGCAAGGACGACGTGGCGCTCGTGGCGCAGGAGATGGAGCTCACCCGCAGCAGGCGGACCGCAAGCTGCGCGAAGCCGACGGAGACGTCGAGAAGTGCCTCAAGACCCTCATTGCGGCCTGAATTTGACCCCTTTTAGTGGGTTAAGATGGACCGGGTGAGTCTTCCTTATTGTGAAGATGTCAATAGACTGTGACTCTTTTTTTAAAGCTGGCGGGGCTGGACTTTAGGAAGTTGCTGTTCTTGTATTGGAGTGATGCTTGTGTGCGTGTTTATGGAATGTTTGCCTTATTGTACTTACACGCGTGTGGATTGATTTTGCTAACTTGTGTGTTGCGACCGGTGCTACATCCATGAACATTTCGACGGCGAACACTCTCCTATTTATTCGAGAAGCTGGCTGGGCCGCTCGAGAGTTTCCGTCGTGCGTGGGATTTCTGGATGGTGCTCATCATGCGCTCAAGTTGCATGTGCTTCATGTCGACGTGACCGGGGCGCAGCACTTGGAGCGAGTCGCGGAAGTGGTGACATGCAGCTACTAACCGCGAGCCTTTCCGGTTGGTGTGAGGGTCTAGCGCATCGACAATGTTCTGGAAGTGGGGACTCTTCTTGAAGCGGGGAAAACTGTCTTTGACCATCAGCCGCATGATCTCTTCGAAAGCCTCGTCGAAGAATGTGGCCTCTACTGCCTCAGTTGGCGCCATGCTGTCCATGCTCTCAAGGATACCATCGCGTATTCCTGACGGGAGGTTGACTTCTTTTGGCGAATCGGGCTGGATGTATCGCTCCCGGATTTGCTTCGACATCTCCCGTCGCGCTTCGCTATCTTTTACGACTCGGAACTTCTCCACGTCCAAGAAAAAGAGGAAGTTTTCATCGCTGTGCTCGGCTTCAAGGAATGCCTGGAAGCGTTGCGTCAAGACACCATGGCGCAGAACGCTGGCAAAGTCGCATCGTTCACCGAACCAAGCAATATTCGCCGCTGCTCCGGCTGAAGGGAACTCGTAGAATAGTTCCTGGATTTGGGAGAATGGACACGTCAGCAACACTGCCGCTGAACGCGCGACTACTCTTCCCCGGATCATGTTCATCCGCTCGAACGTGAATGGCCCCACGTAGCACCCGGGTGTTAGAAATACCGTGTTATCGGCGTGAGTGTGGCCATACCTGCTGACTTTCCTGTTGCTGGACGCGATCTCGAGCGCGCCATAAACCAAGAACACGAACCTCGGGTCGATTGTGTCGCGCTCATCAAGCTGACGTGTTACAACATCGCCCTTGTGGACCTGGTCCTCGATTTCAAGTTCGTGGCTGAAGCGTATCATTCGCTCGCTAGGGATTGACTCGAAGAACGGTAGAACACCGCTCATTATTGCCTTCAGCAGAAGTCGCTCTTTCAAAAGCTTGTTGACGCTCACCTTCACATCAGGACATTGATCCAGAAGAGTATGGAAGGCCTTTTTTCGATACTCATCAACATGCAGCTCTCCGATGCCTTTACGGTGGCTGCCCGCGGGATATTGATGAGTAGCGACATTTCGCCGAAGAACGATCCTGCCTCGAGTTTTGCGAGAGGTCCAGTTGCCGAGAACTTGTCACTTCGACGGAGCCTGCCAACGTGACGAACATTTGTGTGTTGATACCTTCGTCTTCCCTGAAAATGACGCTGTTGCTCGGGTATACGCGGATACTCGACATCTCAGTGAGCATGGCAAGTTTATCCTGGGGCAAGTTCGCGAAGAACGGAATGGTTGCAAGAATTTCGATAAAGTCTGCGTTCGTGAGCGCATTCAGAGACGAGTCTTTCTTTCCGTTGGTACCCTCCGAAAGAGATTGCGGTGATAGCAGTAGATAACGAGATTGGGTCTGGACTTCTATGCGGCTACATAGGACAGACTGGAGCAAGACTTCATCACCCGTGCCTTCAGTCACGTATCGACACACAATCTCCTTCTCGGATTTCCAGAACAAGAATACCTCGGACGTCAGCAGCACTTCATCCTCAATCGGGCTATCATCATGGTGTGGAACAAGCGGTCTTGATCGTCCTTGGGGCATGAACGCTCGAAGGCTGAGGAGATTCTTGCCGCTTGCATCGTAGAGACTAACGCGCCCGTCGAAGATAACAGCAAGCTGACCGGATTGAGCTGGAATCGAAGACCGGTGACTGCTGTCTCCGTCCATTTTCCGGACTTGTGCGTGGCGATACATTGTCTGCACATTGTCGGCACCGATGAGCTGGAGGAACAGGCTGTCTTCGAAAACGCGTCGTACATCGGCGAAGTTGCTGCTTTGGGTACCGCATACACTGCCCATGCTGCTGTCCCACTGCACCACATCCACGGGTAAGTTGGTGGAGGAGTGTGCAAAACTTTACCAGCACATATAGAGAGTGGACACCTATTTTCAACCAAAACGCGTGCTGCAATTACATCAGCTGACAAACAACCTGGGATTGTGCAGATATCGGATCCATTTAGGATTGAAGCGATAGATACGACGAGCAGAATCATTGATTCATTCGAGTCGTTCGACGAATGGCTTTGGATAATCGTGGGAATATTGATGCTGGTGCGCTCAGGGCATGTCGGCTCGATTTGAAACATATTTTCTGGAGACATGGTCCAAGCCTATTCCTGGTGAAAAGACCGTGTGAAGAGCTTTATGTAACTCCTGTTTGGTTTGGCCGCGCCGCGTCGGATTAAACCATCGACCACGGACTGCGCTTCTTGCTACGGCTCAACGCCCGGGACCATCGAGACCTCCTGCCTCTCGCGAGAGCTCAAGCGACTGCCAGGCAGAATTAAGCGCGGATTTGCGGTCGCGCCGGCAGCTCCTGGTGGTTCCTTGAAAAGGATGCATTTGCGCTGATTCCAGACTTGCCCCGCTCGACTATGACCCCTCCACCAGAAGCAGGGGCTGTATCACAGAAACAAGCGCAGACCAACAATGTGCCGCAGCAAAGGCGACTCGGCTACTCCGAGGCTCCACACGTGGTGAGGATAGAGTATTATTGGTATCAAAATGATGCTGGGTTTACATGGTTCTATTTGTCTAGGGATTCGGCGCAGATTATCTCATATTTCGCTTCGTGCCAAGACGCAACTTGCTGAGGCGGATTTGTGCTCGAATTGTCACGCACAGATACTTTGATCGCTTGATTATTTTGGTTATCTTAACGAACTCGGTTACGCTGGGGATGTCGGACTTTTCCGTGGTGGACGCACAATTGAATCCGATTAGTACGGGGAAACAGTTCGTCAACGGCGTTCTAGTGGACGCGTATTCTCCTTACAATAAGATTATAGAAGTCTCGGAACTGCCGTTCACCATCACATTCGCTGTTGAATGTGTGCTCAAGATCATCGCCATGGGGATCGGCGGCAAAAACTCGTACTACCACGACTCCTGGAACATCCTGGACTTCCTCGTCGTAATAACTAGGTATCGGGTGTGTGTTATCTCTCCTATAAGGTGGTGACTACTCTGACATTTATGTTGTCTTGTCAACGTTGTAGTGTTATTGATGTCTTCTTGCCGCACAACATGTCGAACGTTTCCGCTTTCCGAACGATTCGCGTTCTTCGACCGCTGCGATCGCTCTCGGTTATCCCAGGAATGCGACTGCTTATCTCGGCGCTCCTAAAGGCTCTACCCGCGCTCGGAAATGTGGTGATACTCCAGATTTTCGTATTTTTCATTTTTGGGATTCTAGGCATCCAACTTTTCGGGGAAGTATGAATCACAGATGTCGTTTGACGGCGTTTCCAGTTCGGCTACCGCTGGACGACACTGGTAGCAACACCATTTGGCCGGTTCCAAACGACTATCTTCAGAAAGTCCTAGACGATCAAGAATCGTACAAGTGTCTTGACGCTGAATTGTTCGACCTTGAGATTTATAACGGTCCCTTCACAAAGAAACATCCCCGTGGCATACACCGCAGAATTGCTGGTGGCCGGTCGATGACAATGACCAATTACTCTGTGCGGGGCCTGGACAGCCTGGGAACCACCGATGTCAAGGCGGAACGACATGTGGTGCCGATTTTGACACCTTCGGAAATCCTCGATTTCAAAACAGTAAAGCGATGGACTATGCGCTGTACAACGCAAATCTTGACTGGGGTTATACTACGTTCGACAACATCGGCGACGCGTTTTTCACGATATTCCAGTCCATCACGCAGGAAGGGTGGACAGGGATCATGTACATGGTAATGGATTCATCACAACCCACCATCGGCGCGATGTTCTTCATTGTCCTTATCATCTTTGCGTCATTCTTCTTGATGAACCTGACCTTGGCGGTTATTACCGAAGAATTTAATCTAGACGAAACCCCGAGAGGTGCGGCGCCGACCGAGAAGAAGGATAAAGAGGAAGATAGAATGAGTGTGGAAGCGAAGGATCTACGACCCTGGAGACATTGGCTGACAGCGATTGTATCGCACAAATTCTTTACGGGATTTATTACGGCTGCTATTGTCGCCAATACTGTTGTGCTTGCGTGCGATCACTATGGCATGTCCGATCAAATGGCGTCAGATCTGGAGATCGCGAACTTCGGGCTTTCCTGTATTTTCGTGGTTGAGATGCTTATGAAGTTGTCTGGTCTCGGGTTGAGGCAATACGCTCGCGACAAATTCAATTTGTTCGACGCCTTTATCGTGACGACTGGAATTCTCGAAACGGTTGCAAATCCGCCATCGTTCATGTCAGCAAACCCTCCCAAAAAGGAGCCGTGTCAGCGTTGCGCGCATTTCGTCTCTTTCGCGTATTCCGAGTATTGAAATTATCCCGGGGTCTGAAATCTCTACGGGAGCTGTTGGAGATGATTGGGAGGGCTGTAGCAAGTATTGCCAATTTTGGGGTCCTCCTTTTCATTTTTATTTACATTTACGCGCTAGTGGGGATGCAGGTTGGGTAACCTCTCTTTTGCCGTTGTTCGTGTAATTATTGACGCATGTGTCCTGTAAAACAGTTCTTTGGTAACACAATGCGCTATGATGACGAAGGGTACCCAACGCCGTATACTCTAGACGAGTTTTGGTATGGAACGGTAAGCCTCATGTTGCTTATAACTGCAAATAATTTATAATGACGTGTTTCTCCTTTAATTTGGTGCGATTCAGACCCCGCGACTAAACTTTGACACTCTACTGTGGGCAGCGGTCACTGTATTTCAGGTCATCACTGGTGAGAATTGGAACAACATCATGTACGATACCATTAGAGGCAATGGTAAGCTCGCGTCTGTCTATTTTATCTCTCTGGTGAGTCTACTTCTCCGTTGACTGCATTAATGTTAGCGGAAGGATGTTAAAGGTTGAGTTGTGGGTGTGATTGTACTAGGTAATTATGGGCGACTTCGTTTTAATGAATCTGTTCTTGGCGCTGTTGCTGGACAATTTTGGAGCGGACGATGAAGATCAAATCAAAGAAAAGGAAGAGGATACCCGAAGGCTGGCACAAAAATGTCTGTGATGACCATGAAAGTGACCCCCATTTCAGAAATTGAGCGATCCGCTTCCCGATCTAATTTACTAACCGTTTCAGCAGCATTTCCGATGGGTGCCAGGCGGCAGTCCATACTTGAAATGGAAAATGAGGATGACGGGGATGAAGAAGACGTGAAGGTTGTGAACATGGAGACATTTGCGGATGAATTAACCCCTAGCGTGCCACTAGCGAAGACACTTTATATAGAACCGCCGTTGATCAAGCCTCCAATCGAGACAGGAAATGGAGTCGCTGGCAATCTGAATTCTCTGGGGAACGCTACGGGAGCAAACCGAAGAAAATCACTACGCGAAGTGTTGGAGGACAGAAGGAAGAGCCTCGTTACGAATTCGAGGCGAAGTGTCATGTCCGCACTTGGCCACGCCGACGAACAACCCCTGGACATGGAGACAACACCGGAATCAATTGATATTGATGATCCCCCACCACAAGGAAAATCTCTGTTCCTCTTCTCAAGGTCATCAAAAGTTCGTCAATGGGCCTGCTTTTTGTCAACGCACTCACTCTTTGACTCAACAGTCTTCGTGCTTATCGTGATATCATCGATCGCACTGGCTGTCGATAATCCGCTGGCAGATCCTGACTCTCGCTTGCCAGTCTTTTTGACAGGGCTGGATAAAGGGCTTACGGTAGTGTTCACTATGGAAATGATGATCAAGATTGTTGCAATGGGTCTCATCCTGAACAAGGGGTCATATTTACGAAACAATTGGAACATCATGGACGGCGCCATTGTGCTGTCTTCCCTTCTTACACTCGCCACAGAAGCGTCGGCATCAGGGGTAACTGGATCGAAGAAGTTTAAATCGCTTCGATCCCTCCGAGCGTTTAGAATGCTTCGCCCCTCCGAATGATTAGCCGGCGACCTGGTCTGAAGCTGGTTGTAAATGCTTTATTCGAAGCTGTCCCCCAGGTGCTCAACGTGCTTTTTGTCAGCATGCTTTTCTACCTCATTTTCAGCATCGTTGCAGTGAATTATTTGAAAGGAGGCTTCAATAAGTGCATTGGAGACGTATTCAGCGCTCTCTCTGATGACCAAAAGAGTCTTCTGATAAACCCCTTGAGCTGGGACTCACTCTCCGATCTCCAGCAGAGTTGGTTTGTTAATACGACTTGCGAAGGCTTTCCAACGAACTTACTGACATCGAAATATATTTGCGAATGCTGGGGGCTGATTGGGAGCCTGTTCGGGCAGAAAACTTTAACAATGTCGGAACAGCGATGCTGACCTTTTTGAGATCTCGACCACGGAAGGATGGTCTGATGTGATGGTGGCAGCGATCGATTCCAATGGATCAGATATGCAGCCCATTCGTGACAATAACATGAGTTGGGCCTTTTTTTTCGTGGCATTCATAATGGTGGGGAGCTTCTTCGTGGTGAACCTTTTCGTGGGTGTCATTATCGACAACTTCAATCGAATGAAAGCAGCACTTGGAGGAGATTTCATGCTGACCCCGGAGCAGAAAAAATGGATAGAAGCGCAAAAAGCAGCGTCGCGCGTTGGCCCAGTCCGCATCATAAAGCCGCCTAAGCACCCATTACGCCGATCCTTGTTTTATGCCGTCAAGACCAAGCCCTTCGAATGGTTCATCATGATCTGCATCATCATCAACACATTTCTGATGGCAGCTCAGTATTTTGGTGAATCCACTCTCCAGGCTAACATTATTGGTTATGTTAACACCTTCTTTGCTCTAGTCTTCACCCTGGAAGCGGCCATGAAACTAACTGGATTTGGATGGGAGTACTTTGAAGACCAGTGGAACCAATTCGACTTTTTCGTTGTACTGGGGACGCTCGTAAGTGTCGTCGTCGAGCAATTTACAACAGCGTCACTACAATCTCTTGCTATGCTGGTGCGGATATTCCGAGTCACGCGCATTCTCCGGCTGGTCAAGGCCTCGAAAAGTATCCGCCAGATTCTGATGACCTTGTACGTTGCCCTGCCTGGGCTGAGTAACATCACGTCGATCCTGTTTCTGCTGCTCTTCATCTACTCGACGATGGGCGTTCAACTGTTTGCCAAAGTAGCGCATTCGGACAACATCGACAGTCACGCAAACTTTCAGAATTTTGGCAACGGCTTCCTCTTGCTCTTACGCTCTGCAACCGGTGAAGCCTGGGACTACTGCATGCACGATTTGGCTGCGCCTACGTCAGTGGATTCGTCGACGTGTGATCCCGACCCACAATACAACGTATCGATGTGTGGATTTCATGACTTCGACGGCTGCATTCCGTTGAATGGCTGCGGAAACGAGGCCGCCGCCTACTTTTTTCTGCTCGTTCACGTTGTTGGTCACGTATGTGATGCTGAACCTCACGATTGCCGTTATCTTGGAGGGCTTCTCACTCTCGCACGAGGACGAGGAGCCACTATTCGATCAGGAATTACTGGAAGAGTTCCAGGTCAAGTGGGCGGACATTGATCCCAAGGCGTCCGGGTTTGTCCACGTGGATCTAATGCTGCAGTTGGTCAATATGCTCAAGCCTCCACTTGGGCGATTCGGAATGCCATTCAACATGCAGTACTTCTTCAAGTACATGTGTACGAGATCTACAATAGCAGCGTTTTTCATGCTTCGTGACCCTCACTGCTGTATGTTGTTAGGTGAATTGGAGATTCCTTTGTATGAAGGTGAACAAGTTCATTTCCGCGATGTTCTGCTGGCCATGACAAGAGAGATGGTCAAAGGGGTGCGTTTATATAACAACAAGATGCCATCGAGTGCTCACTGTTTTCTGCTGTGTAGTTAACTGGCGACGTCGGCACCATTACGCAAATGCCGTCAGACCACAACTCTGCAGGGGTTGAGGCAAAACGCCGCATCCCGTTCCTTGCCCACCAGTACTTCGGAGCTCGTCGCATTCAACGACAGGTGTCCGAGTGGCTGCGTATCAAGAGGAAGCTCGAGAAGAAGTACATGGAGGAGTACAAGAACAAGATCAAGAAGCCCAGTGGCCGACCCAAAAAGCAGCGCGACGCTCGCGTCTTCACCATAGGATAGAATAGTATCTCGTCTAAAGCGTCGATTTTGTCTACTGATAGAAGACCATTACAACATTCTAGCCAGGAGCTCGAGAAGCTCAGTCGAAGCACCTTGGACCAGGCCCTCGTAGATGAAGAAGGTGATGGTGTTGGTCACCAGTCGTCCATCGCGCCTTTTCGACCACAAAGATCTCTTTGATGCGCATCAAGATTACATTTGCGTGGCAAGTGAGAAAGATGAAGACGTTGGGACTGCTGGCTGTGACTGCAGCTCTCCAGGCGTTGGGTCAAGTGCAGGCCAGAGGGGTGAGGTTGGTGTTCAACCCCATGCTAGACAGCGGCAAGATCTCGTTCCTACCGCAAGATGACGGGCTACCAAGAGATTTATTGCTGTCGAACAAGACCAGCGACCCAGACGCCGACAAGATCAAGTGCACTCAAGACTCAGACACCACGTACGCCAGCCAGAACAGCGTCCTGCTGCTGTTTTCGAGCTGTGTGCAGGACTCGACACTTCGTACGGTGGCAACTTGGGCTCACGATATGAAGCAGATCGTTAGGGACTCGGTCAGTGAGGCTGACGAGCTCAGTCTGAGCTTCATTTCGACGATAGTCACTGGAGACTGCGCAGCCGCATCCCACAGAGCTTTAGCTTCTGCTAACGCTACGTCAACCAACAGATCTGCCATTCTCCTGGAGCAGGACATTCCTTTAAAGCGGTTGAATGCCTTTAAGGATCTTGGAGATATACAATCTCTGGAGTACGCGACAGAAACAGCAGGAAGTTTAACTGCCGTGATTTCTTTCTCAACCGACGATGTGTCTTACAGCGAGATCGTCTCGTTCGAAGGTCTGGTTGGAATTGGGAATGTGATCAATTTTCAAATGGGCAGTGGCGATAACTGCGAAGGAAGAGACGGTAGCTGCATCGAGCTGAAAACCGCCGACGACATCTTCATGTACAACCCCTTCATGGTCACGTACTCTCTTGGCTGTGAGACTCTAGAGAATGGCGTCCCTGTTACTCTAGTCGGAAGCAACAACAAGCGTCAATGCTTCTGCGGTTGCCCCGCTGGATACGCAATGAAAAAGACTGGGAACAAACAAGTTTGTGTGAACGTGGACAGTATGTCTTCCAACTGTGTATGGAGTAAAGTGACGGGGTACCAGCACCTGGTTCGCTCAAAGTCCAGCATGTGCTCTTTCAATCACATCGTCGACAATTGGGGTATCCCCATGCCCCTTCCAACCAGCAGTGTAAGCACGAAAAGGCTGCTCCTCCTTGCGGATACGACCTCGCTGGATCCACGTGTAAGTATGTCGGTTGTAAGAGTACAGGATCCAGAGTATTATGCAGGCTATTTGATTGCTGCACTTGGAAGTTCCACATCGTCGTGGCCGCTGAAATTCAAAGATGTCGTTGCGAGAGCTCCCAGTGCAGCGAGTTTGATTACAATGGTGTCTGGAGCGCCTGATCTTCCTATTCACGATCAAGCGCGGACGTGGAAGGATTATCAATCCAACCGAACCGATGCAGTGAACAGCATTGTCTTCTCCGACTACGGCAAATACAGACTGGAAATGAACGCGTTCGACTACTATTCCAGTGCGAAGTGCGATGGATGTCTCGTGATATTAGATAGTTATCGGCCTCAAGCAACGACCAAGTGCCCAGCAAGTTTTGTGATCCGATAGTACCAGCTACGGATAAAACTTGTGGTAAAGCGGAACTGACAATGGCCAACGTGGTCAAGGCTGACAGTTTGATAAAGCAATACTTTGATTTTGGCGACCAGGCCGTCAACGATGGCTGCAGTGACAACAACAGGTGCGATCTACACCAGTTCAGCAAACAAAACTTCTTCGAAAGCAAGTACACTCGGTACTCTCACGACGACGGCATCTCGTGCTTTGATCCCGAAGTGGTGTTCATAGATCTTCTGAATAACGTAAAGGCAAAGATGAATCCGCTCAAGCGCAGCGACAGTGGGTGCCAGGACATTCAGAACCCCGTCCCTTTAGATCAATGCTCTCGGTGCTGCAAAATGACAACTGCCCTGCGGGAGTTCTGGACTGACTATCGTTGTGGCTCGGACTATGGCGCGCGTTATTGCGAGGGCGATACTGACCAGACTTGCACGTTCGAGCAGTGTCTCGTGATGAAGGGAGATACATTGGCCACCGTCACTGCCAGACTCGCCCCCAACGTGGTAGCAGAGTCAGAGAAAGTGATTAAACTACTGCCGCAGGGCAGTTACCAAAACATGACTCAGGTTCACCGTGCCTTGGAATGCACATCTTTCTACGGCAATGATGGCGAGTGCAAATATAAAGCAAAGCTATCTGAGCTCGTCAATACGATACAAGTATTAAATTTTGCTGGCGACTTCAATGCGAATGACTACATATACTGGCGGTTCAAAGTGAATGGAGACTCGCAGAAGTGGCACCTCTGGAAAACTAAACGCCAACCAAATGGTTCCTACGACGATGATGAGATGCTGACATTCACAGACCCGGAGACGAAGATATCGATCGAGGCGTGGACGCAATGCGGGCTAGTGCGCAGCTTCTTCTTCAGCGTGCAGCTTCACGTTAACAGCCCCGTCGACGTGTGCACTCAGTTCTCCAACATGTGGTATCAAACGTCCGTGTCGAGGCTTCCGATTGCTGCGCAAATGTGTGCATATCCTGGCAGCGACTTTGCCGAACTAACTTTTGATTTCCACCCTACTGCTGGTCTTCAGTATTCCCGCACCACGCTGCCGCTAAAGGTCTCCGAAGTTGTTTGCGCTGGCGCTGTGGAAACTCGCTCTGCAGTTGAAATCCTTAGAGTGACCAAAGACTCGCCGGAGATTGTGAATCGTTTCGCTGTCGAGATGCTCCGCACTCCGAACACGGAAGCTCTTACGACTTTTAATGTGTCGTGCGATTTCAAGTACGTGGATTATCGTGGATCTAAGCGTATCAAAAGCTGTGGCCACTCGTTCTCCATTAGCGACTGTAAAGGTCCTCAATTCGACCCACCACATGCCAAGTGTGAATATGATGGTTGTGCAGGGAGCAATAAAACTGGTTTGTATGAAGCCTGTGGCGGGACAATAATCAAAAGCTCGAACACGAAAACATATCTGGAGCAGGGCAATAAAGAGTGCTGTCAAGGTTGTAAGGACGCGAGTGTTGTGTGCACGGCGCTATTCAGTGTGCCCGACACGAATGCTAACCTCATGCGCTGCGAGCCACAGACTGTGACCGAAGCCTACCATTATTTTTTCCAATGTCTTTGCTGGCTCAAGCCACACAAGACCACCCGATCACTATAATGGTTTTTAGCTGTGGAGTTCTAGCTGTCGCAATGATGCTCATTTTTGTTCCTGGACGCGTGGCCGCTTCAAGAGAAGCCGTGAGTGTTCCAGACAGCTATTACCCATTGTTGTACGCTGTTCCTGCGTAGGAATTGACAAAATATGTCGACGGTGTATTTGCTAAGCGGAACTTTTGTCGGTCGTTTATCTCTTTGTTTTCTTTCGTGGCTTACGACTTAGAGGCATCTACGGCACGCTCATGTTGTGAGGAGAGTGGGTACTCCACTATCCACACTCAACCGTCGTTCCAGACCAACTGTCGGAGCCGGAGACCTTGAGGCAGCAAGTCCAATTCAGCGAGGCGGTTCCACGCTTCCAGCGGCACAACCTCCGCAACGAGAATGCCGGCGTGTTCTCCTTCGTGGTGCTTGGCCCTAGAGTGCCGAAGTCAAGCGATGCCAGGGCGTGGTGCAGTCGGTCCATCGGCTACCGCTTCCCATGCTGTTGAGTCTCACCTTGTTTTGCGAAAACGTCAGTAGTTGAAGTCGTCTTTTGAAACAATCTATTGACGATTTTCTATTCTATCGCTCCATACCCATGCTCACGCTGGTTAAGCTACCGGGGTTGTATTGTAACACGTCTCGCTGCATCTTCATCCACTCCTCCATCTGCAAGCGCTCCAGCATCCGGGCATTCGTTAGACGCTGCTCCACGATCTGATCTAGAGCCCGTTGATGAGCGGCCATTAGCACCTCAAGCTGTCCGTTGCTCAGCGCGCTGAGGTCTGTGCCCGGGACCAGGTGAAACGCAGCGAGGTCCACCGCCGCAACTCTCGGCTCTGATACTTCCAGCACGTGCTGCATTTCTTCCAGAGAGTAGCGAGTTGAATCGTTCTGAGTTCCAACCACCGAGCTTGACAGTGAGAGGCCCAGCGCCGCAGCTTGAGCTTGAGCAAAACTGTTGCGGGTCAACGAGTCTTTGGGAATTACTTGACGGCATCGTACACACTTAAACGCAGTGGACTCGGCTGTCTGGAAGGCCGGCGATTCCAAGCAAGACGCGCAGTAGAGCTGAGTGCAGACGACACTTTTCTGATCGGAGCCATTGCTGCTACTTCTACCGCTGCACTGCAGATTATCATTGACAAGCTCACCACAAAGACCGCAGGCCAAGTAGCCTAATGTCTCGGCCACGTTCTCGTTGCTGAGCTCCAGCTTCCGAACCCACCGCTCACGAGCTTCACGAGCGAGTTGCTGTCCACCGTTGAGACGTTGGTGCTGTTTCCACGCCAGTCGACCCACCGCAGTGTAGTGCAAACTCGCCGACGACAAAGACGGTGTCGTATATGAAGACGTAGTGGCAGATGAACCAAAACTCGGACGCCACGATAACGCTGCTGAAAATGGCGATTCGTCAGAATAAAGCCCGGACGTGGACGAAAAAGTGCTCGGCCCGCTGGCCGGAGCGACTGAGCGGAAGGCGAGAGCGTTCGGGTTCAGAAATGACGCAGACGCAACTGACCGAGACGTTCGACTAGTTGCCAGTAAACCTTTTGACTCTTCCCACCGTTCCTCTCGAGGCCTTACTGAGGCGCGTGTAGCTCCCTTACGGAAGGAGAGGGAAGGAACTGGTGTTTTAACTCGAACGCCAGCTGATCCTTTTGCTTGTCTGTTGGCAGGGTGCACGTTCGCTCTTCGGGGTGGTTGAGATGCACATTTGGGAGGAGATACCGTCGGCTTTTGGCGGGCACATGCCGATGGTTGGACTTGGTCTGTAGGTGAACTGCTAGGCTTCACTGGGTCGCCTGAAGGCGTCGCTCGATGCTTCTTGCCCACAGTCGTCCATGCACCCGGTGAAGGAGTCGTTGTGACGATTTGGACGCCATGCTCGTCTTCAATGGTAGCAGTGTGGTTCGTCTCGGCATCACCGTCATCTTCATCATCAGTGTGTTCATGGCCAGTAGACACGAAGGACTCTCGAGCTGTAACATCTTCGACGTCACTGGCTGAGCTGACATCCTCCTTCGATTCGGCAAAGTCATCATTGACAGCAGCTTCTGTGTAGATCGGTTCAGTTTGCGTTTTTCCAGCAGCAGACTCTAGATCAACAGCCTTCTCTTCATCGTCAATGAGCTGTTCCTTTTGTTCTTGCTCTTGTTCTGGTACACGATCTTGTCCCCGCTGCTGTTGTTGCTTAGCCGCCTTCCGCTTCGCCTTTTTGTTTTTCTTCTTACTCTTCTTGCCACTAGAACTATTCGCGCCATTGCTTTTGCCCGCTTCCTCCTCCATCTCCAGCATGGCCATCATTCTCGCTGCTGCTTCCTCTTCCAGCTTTTTCCACATCCCTTGCAGGAATTCCACACATGGGCCGCTCTCACGTAGCTCGGATCCCTGCGCTTCTTCCAGCGGCGTCTGCCCAATCGCATTTCGGAGCGTAATATCGGCGCCAAACTCCAACAGCGTCTTCACACACTCCAAGTATCCACAAGACGCTGCCAAATGCATGGCTGTGCTTCCCTCTCGGTCCTGGAAATTCACTAACTTACTATTTTTCTCTAACAGCATCGTCACAATCTCCGCGCGCTTCTTGTCGCTCTCTGCGTCCTGCTCCGGGTCTTCTCCGATCATCACCGCACACAGCAACGTCGTGGCTCCGTATTGATTCAGCATATTGACATCCGCCCCATGCTTCAGCAGCACCTTCACAGCCTCTGCGCGTCCTTCAATGCACGCCCAAATCAACGGCGTGTCAGCATTGACATTCCAGCAGTCCACGACAGCCGCGTCGCACTCACAGAGCGCTGCCACGACTTCTGCGTCCCCGTTTTTAGCTGCAAAGTGCAGTGCTGTGGAGCGCAGCTCGTGAGTCCGGACACACGTCGGCACCGCGTTTGATTAGCGCCTGGACGATGTTGCGGTGGCCCTCGGCAGCCGCTACCATCAGAGCAGTGAAGCCGTCCACGTCCACGTCGTTGACGCCCACGCGACCGCTGTCCAGGATCTCCTCTAGACATTCGAGATCTCCTTCAGCCGCACACTCGTAGAAGTTGATGGCCCATGTCTGGCCGTCGGTCAGATCGACCGAGAACTCGGCGGTGGTCACTTCTTCCTCGTCTTCGTCGGCTTGGTCCTCCACTGGAAGAGTGAAGCTGGAGATGATTTGGGGTGCTACAGAGAGAGAACTATCTGCAGAAGAAGAAGGGGCTTGTTGGGTGGATGGAGGTACAGTGTGGGCAGAGGTAGACGCGGGCGCAGAGGTGTCCGCGGACTCTGTTGCCGACGCCATTGATGCTCCTGACGCAGATTGTGTGCACGTACACTATTTACACATATGGATGCTTTACAGTGTAGCACAAAAGTATCGAACATATGTGGCAATCACGCTCGATTACGCAGGCTCTTTCAATGACCTAACTGCAACTTCAGTTCCGATTCTGCCATGAGCGTGAAGGTTGTCGCGAAGACGGCACAAGCAGCAGCCGCTCCAACACTGGCGCGTTCTATGTCGTCGATGGATATCTATTCGGCCAAGCAGACGGCTCGAGGCCGTCCGATCTCCCCGCACGTCTCGATCTACCGCCTGCCCGTTGGCGGCGTCACTTCCATTGCCAATCGCTTTGCGGCAATTGGCATGTCTGCTGCCTTTGTTGGAGGAAGCGCTTTAGGTCTCGTCGGTGCTGACGTTCCCGGACTCATCTACGCGGCTCAAGATTTGATCCCGCTCTTCGGGCCAGTGTCGAAGTCCATCGTGGCTTTCCCCATTGCCTATTATGTGCTGTACGCCGCTCGCCACACGCTGTGGTTGTACAAACCGGAGCTCATTAACACCGAGGACGCGCCTGTAAGTTGCTATGCTCTCTTTACCGCGACTGGGATCATTACGCTCGGAGCTTCTTGCTACACGATCGAGACACCTAAAGAGGTTGAGGAGAAGTAACATGACTTCTCATGATAAAATCCTTCTTAGTCGTTTTCTTTTACTTACGAAAGCTGGGGGTGACCACAGTCTTGAATATAAGGAACGCAATGAACCGACTGCGCCACGCACTGACATCGTTCGACTTCGAGGCTTTCCGAAACAGACGCTACCAAGATGAGGAGGAGGACACGGACACGCTCGTGGCGGAGCATATCCCTTGGAAGCGTGGAGACACTTGTGCGAGCTGGACTCGTTACCTCGAGGTCTCCAGCCCCGCTTTTTGGCTTGGGACAACGGTCGCGTATGGGCGGTGGTGGAGTACCCATCTCATCAACACGAAGCTGCCGCTCAGAACATTGAGTCGCGATTTCCTCCACTGGAGGTACTGAATCACTCTAGTGGTGGCAATCTCACTGGGTCTGAATGTTTAGGCGGAGAGGTCGTGATACAACATGCAGGCTGCTGTTTCAGCCCGCGGTGGCGAACATTTCAAGGGGTGCAGGTGCCGCAAGACGTTGATCATAACGCCTGGACCACTGTAGTTGTGGAAGTCCTGCATTTCCAGTGATGGGAGTCGGTCTATCAGAAGCTGCCGATGTACTACCAGCGTCCTGGCATCGAGTATGTTTTCTGCGTGAAGATGTCGACGGATTTGAGTAGCTGGTCGTATGAGCTGCACGTTATGAGAAACAATCGGAACTCTCTTTTGAATCCTCAAGCCGACCGCCCCGCTTTCAACGTCGAGGAACTCCGATTGAGCCACGAGCAACAGCAGCAGCAAGTTGTTGAGTTCAAGACCAGGCGTGCGCTCGAACTCTCAGCTGACGCAGTCCTTCCCCAAGAGTATCCCCACGAGACGATTTCGATCGACATGTTCATGCTTGCTGAGCGCAGTGGAGTAAGCTGCCGCAAGATTATCCGCATTTCGATCGGCACGTTTGATCTATCACAGCTCAGTGAAGTTTGTCCGTGCGATCAAAAAATAGTTTGGTTTTTGTTATTACGAGTGCCTTCCGTTGGGAACTTCGTCAATGTACATGTCGTCGCCATCGCCAATGAAGTTTTCTTCTTCGTCCTCGTGACACAGCTCTTGTAGCATCCGCAGCTGTCGTTCGGCGCGCTCTCGTTGCATGGCAGCAGTCTTTTCGTGCACCTTTTGCAGCAAATACCGGAACGCCACGACGAACCAGTCGCGCTGCTGCTCGTTGACTGCCTGGATGTCGAGAGTTCGCAGCGACGTCACGAGCGAGAAGCAGTGCGACGCTTGTGAAGGGGACACGAGTCCCGCCGCTTGGGACCTGGCGAACACAGGCGTATTGAGACCCTCCTCCACCGACAGAATCTCGTCCAATTGCAGCGAGTCACCACTGCGTCCAATCCACGAGACCTCGCCGAAGCGATCCACAAACACGCGAGTCTTGTGCGGTTTGCCCTTGCGACCGTGCTTCCATACACACAACGTCTCCATGCGCTTCATGATGGTCAGCTCCACTTGCTGCGCTACGCGACGTTCGTGATCGCGTGCCAGTTCGACGAGGAACTCGAGACTGCGCTGCAGCCACTCCCTCTCCTCTTGGCTTTTGGCCTTAAGATCCAACGTACGAGTTGGTGTCACCACCGACAGCGTGCACCTCGCGTCGTCTAGAATCAAAGTTCCTTTGTGCAGCGCTCGAGCCAAGACGTTCGTCGCTGGTCCTGACGTGACCTTCACGATACTAGCCAACGGAATGGCGTTCTTTGCCTTGACGCGCTTCTTCCCCATCGTCGTCGTGGCCGCCACTCCGTCCACGGCAATGTGCGTAGCATGAGCCAACAGTTTCGACGTCCATCGCAACGTGTCTCCGTTCTCGACACACAGCGTCGTCGCGTGGGGTTTCCTTTGCGTCCATATTTCACTACGCTGGTTCCTGCAACACATTGCAGCGCGACTCGGTACTCGGTCATCTTGCGTTGCAAGGACGCATCCAATCGCTTCTGTCGTTCCTGTCTGGCTCGAGTCTCGTCTTGTACCAACGCACAAATGATCCACTTGACGGAGATTGCCGTCCGTAGCGACAATTTCTTCTGCATGCGAGCGTCGTGTACGATCTGGAGGAAGTAGGCGGCCCACTTGGTGGCTCGGATCTCAAACTCCAGCGACAGGATCAGCGCTCGCATATATCGCCGCTCGGCTCTGGGTCGCACCACGTAGCACGTGACACGAATGTCCGCCGTGAGGTCTCTTGGGAAGCACGAGAGGAATTCGTCTACAGAGCTCTCCCGCCACATCTCTCGAGGGGTGAAGCCCGAGCTGCGGACGATTTCCGAGTCGGTCGAGGACGCTCGTCGTCGCTTGTCGTTTGCCTGTTCATTGTGCGCTGAGGATCCCGAAGACCGGGAAGAGGTCGACGAGCTGGACGACCGGGTGGACCACTGCAAGGACGACGACCGCGACGATCTCTGCGGGAAGACGCCCACGCACGGCTGCTGCTGTTTGTCCCGAGCAACCCGCAGCGCTAGCTGGACGTTGGCGCGTCCGCCTGGCGACTGGCACAGCCGCACGTCGTCCCTTGACGGAGACGGCAGCGGCTCGTCGTCCCCAGCGGCGTTCTTGCTCCTCTTGAGACGGAGCTTCCGCCGTCGCTTGGTGCCGTCCTCGAGCTGCGGCGGCTCCTGTTTGCGGTGGAAGAAGGCTAGGAACCGAGACGCGGCGCCGTCCTCGCCTTTGGATCTCCGACTGAGCCCCATCGAACGACGACTTCACGAGCGAAAGCCAAAGTGAGGGTGACCACCGCGAGCTGCAGGGAGGGCGTTTCAGCCAGCACTGGCCTCTTTCTGCTGTGTGGTGAGCCAGAGCCATGCGATGCGGCATCGAGATATCGACAGGTTGCAATGTTGGTGCCCGCCGCCAGCTGGAGGCCGGATTTTCCTGCTGGGGCGAGGTCGGTGGGGCTGTCGAGGGTGTCAACTGGAGCGCGGGAGGCAGACGCCCGAGGCCAGCGTTACGGCGAGGTGCATTGGCCACGTGAACAGCGCTGTAACGCAGGCCGCAAGAGGACTCGCCAAGGGGACGCCCGCAAGGCGTTGGTCTTGTATGGGGCCCCATCACGGACGGAGCGTTCGTCGACGAGTGCTAGATGCGGCCTCTGCCAGAGTATTCACTGAGGGGAAACACCAACGTTCATTCCGCTGTTCATTAGCTTTGGGGTCTACTGACCACCGGAGGTTTTCTCCGCATCGTGGTCGCCCCGGACTGGCACGAACGCGTCCAGCCCAACAAGCTACAGCTCAATCTGCGGAATATCCCAGCAAGCCCACCACATCTACGCTTTAGTTTTGCTACCATCGGCAGCGGCGTCGACTGCCCAAGCCGCTGGGGTTCGTCCTAACTCGACGTCTCGGTCGGAAGTGGGGTCTTCGATATCCATCACCACTGCAGCGCTCGACTTCTTGCCTGGTGTGATTCGAGTGCGTGGTGTTGCGTCTTGTGCTGTGTTGCTTCTGCCGGATTGAGGGGGATACAGGCGAGAAATGATCTTGTCCTGATTCTCCGGCGCATGTGCTACTCGGAATACACAGAAGCAGAGCGCAATCGCGAGCACCACCACAGCGAAGGAGAAAACGGCAATGCCAGCAGGACGTTTAAACACCCACGCAAAAACCGCGTGTCCGAAGGATTGGTCTGTGAGCAGTGAGCTCTCCGATGCTGCGTCGGATCGAGCATATAACGCAGCCACCAGTTGGAACGAGAGCGAATCACTCGATTCGTCTTCGAGTCTCCTTCGCGCAGTCGATGACGTTGATGAAGTTCCTGCTAGCTGGGCGGTGGCGTTCGTAGCTGGATAATCCGAGTGAACCACCACCCAAAAGTCCCCGGAGAAGGAGGAGTTTGCTACCTCGACCATTTGGGTGTCGCCCGCGTCAGCGAGCGATATGAATGTGAAGTCATAGAGCGATCGTGGTCGAACCTCACTAACATACACGCTAGGCACTACACCACCGCTGCTTGACCCGGACGAATTCAGAGACAGCCGCAGCCCAACTCCCGTTCGCAGAGGTTCCGGGATGCGAAACATCTTCACTTGGCCTCGAGTCAACGTAAAGTTGGCGCTGCACGAGGAGCAGAGCAGCGATACATTTTCCATTGCGCCCCAAAGCTGCGTCAACTCGAATCCTTTGGGCGAGTTGCATGAAAGTCCGAACCAACCCGTCGCACACTGACACATTGGAGCTCCGTCGTTGAGGACACATTGACCATGGCCATGACAATTTTCCGTATCAGCATTGCTCCCACATTTCTTCGGGTCCGCTAAGGTGCTGGATGAGCTCGTGTAAATTGTTGCTTGCAGTTGGAATCGCAGCGTTGCACCAGAGACCGCACGGTTATGAATGGCGACCTTAAAGCAATCGCTACCAGTCGCTGCGTACGAGCAAGAGGTGTCTACAGGAACCGCGACACGTTGTACTGATGAACGCAATGCCACCGCGTCAAAATCTTGTAGCGAGTCGATTGCCAGCGAAGGAAATCCTGCTTCACTTGGTCCGCGTGCTAGGAGAATGGGCCGTACTGGGGTGGCAGCACCTGCGATATCATTTTGAATCAACAGAGTGAACTCGACCACCTTTGCGGCAGTGTCTGCCACATCGAACGAGTAGTAGAGCCATTCTCCGGCTGCGAGCGTCAGGTTGTCAGCGGACGAATACACCAAATACGAAGACGTGCTGCCGTTCGACGTCGGTGATAAGACCGCGCGGGTTGGTCGGAAGGAGCAGTATGTGCCGCTAGTACCATTTGCACACGTACATAGCTGATTAGATTGTGCGTTGCAAAGACCTCCGTTCAAGCACACGCGAACAGCGCTGTCGTCTCCTGCATCCGCGCTCGAGGCAGACGATGTGTTGACAATCGACCGGAATGTAGACGAAAGTGTCGACGTCCGGCAGTCCCCAGCAGCGTTCACAGTGAGCTGGTATCCCAAAGATCCGCGGGCATATCCGCTATTGTAGACGCCTATGTAGTAGAGGCCCGAACTGAGCGAGGACGTCGAACGAGAGAGCACAACTTTCCGTGTTGAGGCACCAGCGGACCACCCAACCACATCTACGAACTGGGGAGGCGTAGAAGCGGCCGCATTAATCTTTGGCAGCGTGTCACGACGTACGAAGAGCATCGCGTCACCCTCAGGCGTCGTCACGTTCAGATTCACCACTAAGACTTGCCATTCGTCCTTAACAATCACAGTGTACAAGGCCCAAGCCCCACGTGAAAGCTGCAGGTCCAGCAACCCAGCCTCAACTCTGAAAGGGCTTGAGAAGCGCTGGATGTACGCCACAGACGGAACTAGTTCTTTACAAAGAGACTGGGATTGTGTTGGAGAGTTGAAGGTAAATTCTTCGTCGCAAACACAACGAGGTTGAATTGCACCCGTGGCGGTGGTCGTAACTTGACACACACCATTGCCATAGCATTCCGACGTATTTTGTAGCGCCGTTGTCCCAAACACGGAGGACATGAGCACAGATGATGATATTGTCGTGGTGGCCGAACTTGTAGCATTGGAGCAAGTGCCTAGATCCTGACAGTCGGGGCCACATTTCGGGACACTACAGTCGTCGCCACTCCAATATCGATCGCAAGCACAGACACCAGGAATGTTTTGACCACAAATGCCATGACCCGAGCACGTTACACGACGGCATTTGTCTGTCTCCACCCTCAAGTTGACCGCAGATCTTGTCGAGTAACCCAATACAGACAAGTAGAAATATCCGGGCGTCCCCAGTTGATACGCCTGTGTAGCTTGCCGGCAGATACGAGCCGTTGAGTTGAGTCCACGAGGAAACACACCTAACGTGCCGCAGAGATTTATTTCGTCTCGGACTCGTTCATTGTTTGTGCTGGAAAATAACACACTATTAGCTGTTAACGCTGTCGGGTAGGGATCCTCAAAAGAACCATATAAATCCACATCTGCTTGACTTCCTGCGGTCGCAAAATAATCCACCACGAAAGTTACGTCATAGGATGCCGAGCTCAAGTAGAACTTGAAGAACTGGTACTCTTTCCAACCTACCGTAAGGTTAATTCCTTGCGTAGCTTCCGTTAGCTCGACAACACTGGGGTTTCCAGCGACAGAACAATTCACACCTGCGTATCCTGCAGCGCACGAGCAAGCACCAGATTCACAGTCGCAAGACCCTTGGGCCCCGCATGTAGACGCGGTACAGCCAGGCACACACTCACACGCATCTCCACTGTAACCGCTACTGCAAGTGCATGTCCCTGTATTAGCATCGCATACTCCATTCCCTGAACATTGGCTGGCCCTTTTCGGGATGTCAACCACAGGACAAAGCAAGTCAGAGCAGCTCAGGCCTGAAAATCCACTAGCACATTGGCATTGACCTGTAGTACTGTTACAAGTACCATGCGAGCTGCCTCCGCACTCTGTACCATTTTGGTCACTTGGACACTGGATTCCGGAACAATCAGCTCCACTATAGCCAGGAAAGCATTCACACACTCCACTCGCCTGTAGAACACCTTGCCCAGAGCATTTGTCTTGCATCAACTGACAAATTTGAGTGCTGGGTGGACACATTAGTTTTCCCTGGAAACCTTTTATCTTAACTTCGCCGCCTTCCAACGGGCAACTGACTTCCACTCCACCGATCGAAAGTAGCAGATTTGTGGATGAACATTCTAAAACCTTGTAGCATGTAGGCCGCAATGCAGCTGAATCACTTGAGGATCGACTAAGACTGGACTCAAAGCATTTGCTAGAGGAGCCAATCTCCTCCATGAAATTTCCCGAATTCACGACAGTCGGAGCACGGCCAATACCACGGCAGTCTCCATTGTTATACCCCTGTAGAATGGACAATAGTCTGCAAAGGTATCACGGCCACCAAATAAAGGGTCTTTAAAGTATTCGAAACCTGCCGGGATACTTGTGCTGTACTCCGCGACATTGCAGTAGCCCTTGGCATTGAAATCAGCTGTACATCCGCGCTGCGAAGTATCTGAGCAAATGTAGCTGTTGCTCCATTGAGAGCACAGAGACTTTGCCATGCCGCAGCCTTGATGGTATCCCCAAGCAAGAGGCTGTGCAGCTGAAAAACTCGCCACTTCATACCAGCCGCTATCTGCAAACAACGCCAACGTGAGAGCGGAGAAGACTGGGTCATATGAACTCGTAGCACTCATGTACTCGTTCATAATCATGCGCTTCTCCCAGTGGGAGCTGAAGGACGAGCTCCCCTTGTCGCCATTCTCCAATTCGAGTCCCGCATCCGCCCAGTCAAAGCAGTTGAAGTGCTGTTTGGTTTGTTGGACGACTTGGGGGTGATGATCTTGCTCACAGTAATTCCGCCAGACCGCTGTGTCTGAGAAACCACATTATTGTAGCCCCACACGGCGCCGTTGCGCGGCTGGCGATAGTATGAAAATAAGCGCTGGGAGAATACCAGCGCGTGTGTCATTTCGTGCAGCGCAGTGCCAATTTGTTCTGTACGACTGGCACCAGCAGTGCCGGACGGGTCCAACCGCGCAGGACCAAAGTTAGCCTGACCTGAAATCGGTCGCCCAAACTGATCCAAATTGCAAGGTAATGCCCAGGCAATAATGGACCCTGTAGTCGGACGAGCCGTAACATGAAGGAGGTAGTCCGCATTCGATACCCCAGACGTGCGATAAAAACTTGGCATGGTGTTCGTGCAACAAGCCCAGTCGGTCGTGTTGCTGCAACTCATTCCGGAAACCACGAGGTTACCAGCAACACGTTGCACTGACAAGATACTGCCAAAGTAGTCGGAGATGGTCTTCAGCAGCACAGATGTAAGATATTCCCTTTTGCTTGGGGTAAGCACATCTTCCTGCGTGCAAATGTATGGTCCGTTATCCACTTGAACAACGTCGTCTAACTTCTCACATTTGTAGCCCGGATCACTAGAAACGCAGACAAAGGTGAGTCCAGGGCTAAAATGACTGCACAAAAACACCAAACTGTCTTACGAGTAAAGCTTGGAGATGTCGAACGCGATTCGAAGCGGTTGGAAGGAAGCTGTCGCCGCGCTGGATTCCAACTGTCGTGGTGAGATGTTCGTGGACATACCAATAGCGTCAAGAAAGGCATCGATAACATCGTTGCTTCGGGTGGAGGATGACTCTAGAGGTCGACTCTCGAAAAGGAGCTCTTGTGGGCTCTCAAGTGAGTCCAGATCTACCGTGCGTTCGAATTCTTCAACTTTCTTGTCATGAATGCAATTGTGATGGTGGTGCGAATGTCTTGCTGTAGTCGTAGCATCACAGTAAGATATATCCAACAGCACCGAATATAGCACTAACGGCACAAGCATAAAGCGCCATCGTGCACAGTTCAATCGATCAAATACGCTGCCGCTCGGCCTCATCATCTCGTACCTGCTACTGGTGGAATGGAGAGCCCAGTACCAGACTCGCCGTCTGTTATTTCTCCGTTATCCACTCCATCGTAATGCCACCATTTTGAGGAAACTGCACGTCACTGTAGGTTTCACCGATCAAAGATTATCTGCCTTTTGAAAGTCGCGGCTGTTTCTTCCATGTTTCCAAAGTAAGCACAGCAAAGGCTGTTGGAAGGCTCCAGCAACTTGATGGACATTTGGTTAGTATTGCAGCCCTAGTGCATGTTGGTACTAATGCTGTCGTCCATCCACCGAATACAATTACCTTCTGCGTCACCCGATAGCAATTGGCGCTGTTCGGGACCGAGCGTGAGCGCCGTCACTCGAACTCGATGGTCCAGCAGCAACTTTAGCACGAAAAGCTGGCAAGAAGGAGCCACGAGCCTTCTTGACGATGCAGGGCTTGTATGACTGGAAATTGATACCGCAGTGTTGAATGGTTCCATTCGTCTTGGACTACTGGGCAAAGTGCTCGACGCACTGAGAGACTGCTGCAAAACTTGACTTGCTGCGTCTGCTTCTTCCATCTCCTTCTTTTGTCGTGCTAGATCGGCCGGGTAGCGAAGTCCCCACAGAGCGATGGCACCGTTCGCGTGACCGGTGACAGCTACGACGCCGCTTTGCCAAGATTCACATCGAGTCGAGATTGCAGTCGTCTGAAATTCGTAGAGACGTGTTAAAAAGCATCAGTACTCGGGTCTACAACGCGCGAAACTCCTTACAATATTTTGCAGGCCGAATGCGGTCGAACTTGACGCCGCAAGTAGGTCACCGTTGATGCTCCACACACGAAGCTCAGATCCCGTAGTGGTTAGGATATTCCCGTTTGAACTGTTGATGGAAGCATGCGTTACTGCAGCCGAGTGGCCCGTTAATTCTTGCAGAAGCGTATGAGTACGCAGGTCCCAAAGTAGTGCGCTACAATCCATCGATGAACTCACGATCAAGTTGAATTCCTGTTGACCAAACACCCATAATCTGTCAGAGAGATCATCACGCGAACACCTTAAGATACTTTACCTTGTTAATAGCGACACATGTAACACTGTCGCTGTGGCCGACCAGTTTTGATATTTGCTTAAACACCCGGCGACCGTCATGACTCTTGGAGCACTCAATTAAATTCACCACTGCATCTTGACCGCCAGTTACAAGTAACATGCCATCGTCAGACAGCGTAGCACAGTTAACGAGGTCGTGGTGCGCCCCTCGATAACCGCAAGAACCTTATTTGCTTCACGATATCGACCCGCTCCAGAGGATTGCTGTTGCACACGAAGTTTCATCACCCCCTTGATTCCCCCAATCGAGATACTTGACGAACCGTGGAGGAACGAAGCTGCAGCCCATTCTTACACATTGCATCTTGTCGTTGATCAGTTTTAGTTCGCCGACTGAACTTCCGTTTAGGGCTGTGATCACTGAATGCTTTTTCAAGTAAATATAATCCTTCCCAATCGATACGAGTGCTGGCGCTAGAGGGATATGCCACTTCACATATGCTTCGACGCTGTTCAAGGTGTGCCCATCGTGCACATGACTTGCTGCCTGGCTCGAAATTGGTTGCGAATCTGAATCGGCAGATACTACCGACACATTCTGTGAGGTTAGCAGGGTAGGAACTTTACGTTGGGGGTGTGGACTCGAAAAGAGTCGCGATGGGGTTTGCCCGAAGTTCTCAATTTGTGAGACCGTGGCTGCTCGCATTACGGGATCCGTTATCTGCTCGATATCGACAGTGCCTTCGTACGTAATGTGCATGAAGACATTCTGTGCTTTCACGGCAGCTTTGCCTGTTTGTTTGGCGCCAAACACCAAATCAATCCACTCGTGCAAGTGCTCCGATACGTGCTTGCACTCCAGTGCCTGCCGATGAAGACGTACAAATTCTCGAGGATCGCCGTGTGCCCAACGAGGCAGCGCCACGTGGCAAACATCTTCTCCGCTCTGAGTTGTGCCAAAATCGCAGTTATTAGCGTTGTACAAGAACTCAGGGAGATAGAAGAATTCTGGAATCAGTTCCCGCACATCCTGGAGATTTTCTTTTGAGGCTGATTTCCACGATGAAGGGATACTGCGGAATAATCGGTCGGGGTGATCGAATTCTCCTCCTTGTAACTCGAGTGCTAATGCTGTAAAAGGCTCCAAACGGATGAGATAATTGACCACGTACGCAGAGCATGAGTAGTGTGTGCCGTAATGAAACGCCGGTGTGCCCATCGGCCCTTCTGCATCGCCATCTTGGCTCAAAGCAGCATATCTTTCGCAAAACTGCATCGCTCGGCTCTCCCCAATAGCACCCATTGGTTTAGATAGATCCCGAAAAGTATTGGTAGCATCCAAGTCCAGGAATTCGCTGTCATAGTCAGCGATGACCCATGGGAACACGGGGTATTGCGTGATATCGTTGAAGCTTCGGCCAGCCAACGTGTTAAGATGTATCAAATACTCAAAGTTCGACATGGTCCCGCGAAGCCATCGCTTTGTCAAAGCATGCCGTATCTTCTTGATTGATGGTACAAGCGCGCCAGTGCGAAGAACAGGCGTCCAAAAATACTGTTCACTAATGGCATTTGGAACAGAAGCTTAACAATTTCTTCTCGATCAGCGTACGATTCCAGTTGAACGAAATAAGTAGAACCGTCCGTGTCGAAAAACTCGATTCCGACTGGACGCAGCTGATATTTTATGCGGCAGAATTGCCTCACGCTTGAATACTTGATATTCCAACGCGAATTCGTACTCGAATTTGATAATGATGCTGCAGTTGATCCTATCTGTGCTGGCAAAGGCACAACTGTAAACGATTGATCGACCCCTTTGGTTGCACAAATTGCATACTCAGATCAGCCAGCGCAGCTTTAAACAACGCCTTCGTAGTTTTACGTTTCGCACTTTTGGAGTTTCATTCTGCGTAGTTGACTGGTTTGATTCAGCTTCAGTTGTCAAATCTGGTGATTTGCGGCTGGGAAACGCGTTTTCCTCAAGATCACCGTCTTCTAAATTACAAACTCTAGCGTAGCCCCCAATGAAATACAATCCAAACTGAGAAAGCACGAGTATGCCAAGAGTTCCCCCATGCCGACAATATGCTTTGAGTTATAGCTCCGAATGGGTGGATAATCGTCTCGCTGAAGAAAACGAGCAATAGAACCATACATTGCGTCGCTTGATGTATCCACTCGCTTAGAACCCTGGTTTAGATCAGATTTTGGCGATGTTGCTTCTGGTGTAGATGAGACGAAATTGTCAGTTGAAATGGGTTCGGTTGGGTCCACATTTACGGAATTTGAAGGTACTGAATGGTTTGCATCGACCGAGTCTGTCACTTCTTCATCGTCAGAGTCGGCCCGGTCGATACAGTCGGCTGTCCCAACTATATCTTCATCAATTTCATCATCAGAGTCCTCCTTCAAACCGCCAGTCGTATCTTCTAGCGATCCTATTGTTTGAGCAATCGAGCGACTACTGTCATGGCGAACAGTGAATAGAGCGTATTGTGTCGCCTCGGCATCGGCAGCATCAAATAATGTCGAGGGAATCGGATACTCTTCGGGCTTTTCCGTACCGAAATTTATCGAGCGATCGATATCCGCTATAATTGATGGAGAAACACCCAACACTTGTTTTGCATCTGCATTCGCTTCACCTTCTAAAAAAGCGATATACCTTGCGCGCCATAGTGATTATTTGTTGTGCTTCGTCATCAATTTCATTGTCGTCGTCATTTAGTTGGGAAAACAGTTTACGCGTCGATTCCATCTTACAACGGGACAGAACACTTTGCACTGTTGACGATGTTCTGCTTAGGTACACTGCCTCCCGGAAAACATCCACAGCGTCATGAAACTCGAGGCTCTTTTGAAAAGCCTCATTTTTGGAGGTTTCGACCCGAGGAGAAGTCTGTGTGCGGCCCTTGTTGTCATTTTCAACCGCATCCCCATAGCTTTGGGAGGGATTGCCTTCAGGATGACTTTCGTGCTCTGCCGAATAATCGTGCATAAGGCGTAGCCTCATGCGTTGTGGACCCTCGGTATTATCTAAGCAGTAACGCAGCGACTTTCGTTGAAACATGCTTAGCTGCAAGGCAGTTGATCCGAGATCAGAAGGATCGATATTGCTCGATGCTTCTGTTTGCCATTTCCTGTCCGCCATATATTTCGTGTATATGAATGGCGTAACGAAGTAGCCTTCCACCGCGAAACTCCATCAGCCATCGAATCCAATGCGCTGTCACGGAAGCTTGAGAATTTTAGCAAAGCTCTATTGACAATAATCTCACGACCATCCATGGCGTTGTCGGTCAATTCAAAGGAGTCATCTGCTGCGTTTCCAATTCGCACGTCTAACTTAGCGTGGAAATTCGTATCTAAACAAGTGTCGCGCGATACATCGTTATCCGACAGTTTTTGCATGTAAGAGCAGGCCATAAGGACATCCATGATGTGTCGGTGAATAGTGTCGGCTCTCCCAACTATCAGCTCTGTCAGCATCGAGATGTTTTCCGTAAGCCAGAGTTGAAATTGGCACCAAACTTCCTGGTTCAACAAAGCATCTCCGTTGGCTGAGGAATCATTGTTGGAACTAACTGCATGAGCGAAAAGTAGGCGATCAAACCCGCCGTGAAATACATCCACTACTGTGTCCTTCTTCGTCGTTGAAATGGAATGGAGCAAAGATGTCCGAGGCTCTGCGATTAATAGATCCTTTATAACATCGAAACGCTGGTCAATTAGAAACTGCCACAGTTGGATAGCTGCATGTCGGACTTCTCGTGAATCATCCATGAGCATCGAAAACAACTGCGCGGCAAACGATAGAATACAACTACGATCCGATTCGGCGCCAACACCGAACTCATCAAGGGAGTTGGAGCTGAGACTCCGAATCCTGTTCATGCGACGCACAGCCTTCCCCGACGCAGCGGGACCACCAGCCTCACTCTCACCAGTATCGCCAACTGATCCCTGAAACGGAACCCCGCACAAGATGACGGCTTGCCACGTTGGCTGCTGGAACAGTATAGCCTTCGACTTGATTGTGCAGTTAAGCAACGACAGGGATGGAGGAGTATCGTGGTGTGCACCGCCAAATTCATTCAGGATTATCGTCTGCAACCCAAAAATCATGGATCCGATAAAGAATTGGTGCCGATCGACCCCGATAATTTGTCCAATATTTGAGGTGGAGAGGGTTTCGCAGCAGTGCAGGAGAAAAAGAAGACTTTCTCACCAAAGCATTCCACAGGTACGTTTTTGTCTGCACTGGAGGTGTGCGTGACTGGAGTGATTGTGACGTCAGCAGTAGCTTGTTCATCAGAACCAGAAGACTTGTTTTTATGCTTCTGAATGTGGTGATTGGTTTCATCGGCTAAATACCGAGACAAAGCTACACTAACCGTGCAGACATTTTTCACTGAAGTGAGCGTGCCATTGTCGGTCATGCTCCCTTCGCTTTCAATAATATGCTTTAGAAGTGCAAGCCAGAACTCTTGCCCACCCTTCTGCGACAGCATTAATCGCTGTCCAGTCTGCTTTGAAATGTAATCGCCAAGGCAATTTAAGAAATGCATCATCAACGAAGCGAACTCATCGCTTTCAGCCAGTGCTCGGACCATAGTGGCTCGAATAACGTCTAGACATGCATCGCTCGTATGCCTAGATCCATGTTCCAAAGTTACAATAGCCTGCGTGAGATCGTCGTATCGTTCGCCGAGTAAACTACCATGAGAGACTTCGCCTTCCGCAACCTCTGTGTCATCATCTGGGTGAGATAACAAGCAATGCGCAATGATCCGTAAGAGTGTGTCGCTAGACTTGCACACTAAGCCAAAAATGCTGAACTTGTTCGCACCTGGAAAGCGATTTTATCGAGTATCACCACATTAACTTCCCTTGCCATTTTGTTGTAGCCCAAGTGACAGTTTTGCCGCATCAAGTCACCAATTAAATCCCACACATGATCAATACACTTTGGGTTCGACAATACTAGAGATGATGGGGCTGGAAGACTGAATGTTTGTGGCCCTGCCTCTGTAGTGGATAGTGTGTCGGGGTCGTAGTAGACTGTGTCATTGATTGCGATATTGGAGACGTAGGAAAGCAAGGGAATGAATATACTGCAGTTTGTGCTGTGCTTCACAAGCACTCGTCGCAGTGTTCTCTTCAGTGTGTTTCGACAAATTAAATGTTCGCCAAAATTTGAGTGCATTTGGGCTAGCAACATTAGAACACGCGTTGCTAATAGTGATTCCATGAACACCCAGGGACCATCGTCCGCGGTTTGATTGATAACCTCCAGCAAAACGGTAGCAAAATTGTCTGCAGAATGTTGAGACCGAGTATCTTTTCCGAATTTCGCCGAAGTTTTCAGGGACTCTGCTAGGGGAGCCTAACGAGGCCTGCTCAAAACTTTGAGTGTTTTCTTTGCGCTTATCTTCTCGTTTCTTCGCTCGAGGGAAAGATTGCTCTCGATGAAGAACGGCGTCAACGATGGTAACAGAAATCCCTTGCACGTTATGCCCACCCGAGGCAGTTACCACTGCAAGTGACGCATCGTGCTCAATTTCGTGAAGTACAAACTGAATTAGAATAAGTCGGATCGGGTTGTGTCTTGTATGCATTACGTCACTCGATAAGGAAACCAATAGAACTTCGGCAATATCGTGAAAGTCATCCACATGACTTTCCATACGCAAGAAAGCTCTCAAGAGCGACAAGGCATACTGTAGAATTGCTTCAAACGTAGACTCGGAAAACTTGGGAAAACACCATTTCATCTCCAGGGCCGTCCCAGCGTCTAAATTGCACTTTTGATTACCTAGCTCAGACAAATAGGTTATGATCCATCGCAACAGCCCTGCCCTTCGTAGCTGGCGGGCGTTAAATAGTGCATTTGGATTGGAATCCACGAGCAAGTCCATTAGTAGTGAAACGAGTTGGCACTGCAAGTGATGCGGTAGATTCTTGCGGAATTCGCAATTTAACACCACTTGGCTCAGCGCAATCGAGTCTACTACGACTGGATGTGCTAATCGTGTTGCAATTGAAGAGCCAACGTGAGGTGTAGCGTACGGAGTTAACTTACCAGATATTGCTAATTGGACAACGCAAGTCAGAGTTTCTTCGTCGATCAAATCTGCACGAGTGCAAAAATTGAGGCGAGTAGCGCGTAGTTGCCCATTCCGAAGCACTCGGCCAAACACGCCGGATTTCGGCGTAACACGCTAACGAGCATTTTTATCACAATAGCGAAATCGCAGTGCCGCCATGAATTGTCCAGCAAAGGCAATAACACCTGCGATATGCCGCCCACAGATGGTAATGATCGAGCTAGATCGAGCTGGTTGGACTGCTCACAGTTAATATAATGGACTTGTATGTACGTCATTAACGGCGCATCAGCCTGATCGCTGTGCGACGTATTAAGCGTAAAAGCACATCTTCTTCGGCAAGTTTGCAACTACCAAGAAGAAACTCGATCTCTGAGCCAAAGGTACTCGGCGCACAGTCGTAATTGATGAAATCTCGAAATGCTGCCACTTTGTTTTTCTCTTTCTTGGCAGACATACCACCACCTCCAGCTGCAAGGCGGAATCCTTCGGCCAGCCCATCCTTTTGGCGAGCATAGACTCTGCAAGCGAACCTGTACTGACACCTACGGAGTCACTATTCACGCTTTGGTTCACGTTGCCAGTAGTAGATTCGTTCCCGCCCCTCCACTGCCGCTGACACGACCGACTCAACTTCGTCAGCTGTAATCTCCGCGCAAAGTCTTCGATTTCTATCCCACGATCAGCGGCTCGGGTTAAATGTGAGCTTGCGAGAGCTTCTGGCCAATTTCCCGCCGGACGATAAGAATGCCCACTAAATTGATCGGAGAAAGTAGGACCCAACGAAAACATAGCCGCGATCGAATTGCCGGCAATAATATCGTCTACAAGCCACGCCGGTCCAATTTCCCATGATAAAGCCGAATGCGGGCTACATACTTGAGTGTCACTACCCACAAATGCCTGAAAAGATCCCGCAGCGGGCAGTGACGGGAAGTTTAACTTTTTGTCGCGATTTCCTGTCCATCAATGTACACAGTGATCAACGAGCTCCCGACCATTGCTTTCCGGTGCGTAAACGCAAAATGGTGCCAGTCTCGCTTCCTTTCAGTTGGCTCCGAGAAAGAACTATCACTAGGGCTGGCTGGCTTTTCACCGGTGGAAACTTCACCACTCGAAGTGCATATAGGACGAAGATCATCAATCGCCACGTCTTCGAAAACTACTGACGTGCGCTTTGCATTCATTGTGGACCCCACGTTTGCAGAGCCCGTATGAAAACGAAGAAGCCCAGTAGATTGTTCAAAGAAAACCCTAACAAAACACCCCAACGACTCCAACGAGTACATAGAGAGAATACACGCAGATCCTTCTTCTGCTTCCGTAGCGCTTGGTACGGCTCGGACCCCAGCATCGGTTGTATTTCCAAATGACGCCAACAAATTGTCATCTGACAAAGGATCACTAGCAGAATTGCCTAGCGCAGGAAGTTTGTTGATTCCATGTCGTTTCACTGCACGCCACCACATTTCTGTAGTTTCCACATCTCCGCAACTTACTTGAATCGATTTACCGCGAGCTTTAATTATAATATCGATAGGATTGGGCCGATCAGCAAGTTCTACCTCAAATGCGTCGAGAACATCCTCGTCGTTACGACCACATTCGCTTGATTGAAACAATGTCAGCATATTTCCCACCAGTACACCATAGGCGTTCGTTGGAGCTACATTGTTATCACTTGAAGTGACAACAATATATCCTTCACATAACGTGGCAGGTGTTGTGGGTGGGCCGCCGTGGGACCTCCTCTCGACGTATTTCGCCATTGTTGTTGGAGGAAGTCGTAGCCAACAAGAAAAGGAGTAACCAGCCGATGGGGCCACACTCGATCAGCGCTATTAACGATGTGAACATATCGGCCAATTTGCTCGGTACCTTGCGGTTTGCCAACAGGTGTATGGCGGATAGCAGGGTTCCTTAATATCGTCTCCAAGAGTTGCAATCCAATCTCGGGGCTCTGAACATCAGATTCCACTTCCAACGTAGCATTGTTACATGGATACCAATGTTTGTCAAGTAACTTCGGCATTGCCTCTCCCAGAAGACTTAACAATTCTTGCAAACACGACATCGATAGATCATTTTCTGTCGCAATGATTAGAAGCCACTTCGTTAGAAACGACATCATTGTGTGGTTGTCTTGTGAAATCATAGACAGTAAAGCTGGATCCTTCATCCATTTCAAGGCCCCCGCACGTACGAGACGCCCAACCTGTTCTTGCTTAGAAAGCGTATTATTCGCTCCAGCATTATCGATCATCATTTGCAACCGTTTAATTGCACCGATAGCGTCGCTAGTGACCAGTGTCGGAAGCCAACGAAATATAATGTGAACTGCATCGCCATTTCGAATTTCCTTTGGCGGATCGGTTCCTGCGATAAGGTTGAACACACGATCCAAAATAGCATCTACTCTATCGCTATGGAGCACGCCAGAGTTGATAATACAGCTAGCGACAGTTGAGTACCCATCAATGGTTTTGAAGTATTCGCCATTTTGTTTCCCCATGTTGCACATCCAGTGTTTGGTCTAGAATGTCGAAAGCCAGTTTGATCATCTCAAAAGATCGGTCATTGGATTCGCTGTTTGTAAAATCTAGCGCGGATAAGAGCGCAACAAGTATTTCATAGCCTTGGCAGGATTTCCATGAAGCACACAATAATGGTCCGCCAGCTTTTAGCATGGCCATCAGCACTCGAAGTAGGACATTCTGGCGCCAAACGACGCCTCGGAAACGCTGTAATAGCTCTAGAATCATTGTCAAGTCCGACTCCACTCCACTATGTAGCAAAGCGAAATCGGAAGTAAGATCTCGGCCACTTGAACTAACACTTTTGCTTCTCAGCCCGGCTGCTAACTCGATGAAGATGCCCACGACAGAAAAGGCGCCTCCTCCCGTTCTCCCATCTTCACTATCATCTGACAACATCATCTCAACAATATCATATTGAAATTGATGAATGCGTGCCTGCCGGAAATGCACACACTCCTGGGTGTTGTTTCGGAGCATCAAACACACCATCGTAGAGTAAAGTTGCAGGTGGGACTTCAATTCAGTCGTAATGACGTGTCTGGTAAGCACATCGTGTTCCGGTATAGAACGGATCGAAGAAGAAATTTGACGTAACCACGCGTATGCCCCTCTTTCCAGCAGCCCAAATCCACTGAGCTCGTTCTTGAATACGTCAGATTCGCACGCTTGTAAAATCTTGACCAAGCACTCGCACATTAGAGTCAAGAGTGTCAAGTTGGGGTTTTCTTTGAAAGCGTTCAGCAACTCTTCTGTAGTGAGCACAACATCGTTTGTTGGTTTATCACGTCGTACCTCGCTGGCACCTCTTATCTTGTCGTGTCGCAAAAGAGACCCATATTCAACAGTTAGTCCGCATATGATCGCCAATATTTCGTAAGGAAGTGGGTCGTCGGGTTTTGCAGCGCAACAGACGTATTCCACGATGCGAAGAATGATCACTTGTGCATCATAGAAAATAATTCCGGGCAACTTCGTTAAGAGCAATGCTAATGTGTGCGTTTTTGGCTCCAAGAATACAAAATTATCGTAGTCACTCGTGTACACGTGTAGAACGTGGGTAAGCAGCTGTAGCACAAGATGTTCATTTCGTTTTTGGGTAGAAGCACCCCTTCCTTAGTGGCACACACATTATTTTCGGTCTCGATGACGTACTTCAGCAGTAGATCTCTAATTGCAGCAAACGCATTCACGTTTCGTGCTCCAACTGCACCACGACTTGTTAAACGTTCAGTATCATTGTCGGGTGAATGAGCGCCGAGAGGTATCAACAGTATCAACAAATCAAGCAGCGCAGGAATTTCTTCCTCAGCGCACGTGTCCAACAGACTTAAGAGCAGCACGTAGCCACCAGTCGCTTGAAATTCATCTAGCAAAGCAAGCGTGAACTTATAGGTGTTTTGAAGGATGTAAATGATTGTTCGTAGTCCAATACGAACATCATACGATGGTAGACAGAAATTTGCAGATGAACCGAGTGCTTCTGTGTTTCCTTCGGGATGATACCTCGATATTGTCAGAGGTGAAGCTGGCGGGGTAATAGCCCTGCGTTCACTCGGGAAGTCTTTATTCCGGGTTAGGCCGAGCGCTTCACTCACAGCAGCTTCCGCTGCAGAATCATTTAGACCCCCGATGCTATCACTGTGCATAGTGTGCTCTGAGGGCTTGGTAATATACAGACCCAGCGCTTCAGATGCTTTCTCGGGTGTTGTTGGTGTTGCGAAAGAAAAACTCGTCATGAGTCGAACCGTTTTTGCCACCACGTTACAATCCAATAAATACCACGCCAATCCAGCATTAAAATTACGCTTTGGTACATTGATCACAGCCCGATTGCAGCAGTCGCGGATAAAAACTGCCGCGGGTGGGTATTCTTCTGCCGTCAGCTCGATCATATTTGGTAGTTCGCATCGGAATGTTTCCATCAGTGTCTCGTTGAACGTGATCGCAATAACACAGGTCATCAATAGCTCCAGCAAAGGAACTACACTTGAAAAGACCACAGGCTCTTTGCTCGATTTTGTCTGATGTAATTCCACGTTTCCTTTGTTGTCCTCGTTCCGAGATCTCAACATGTCGTTCAAATGTTCCTTCATTGAGAACCTTCTCATCTTCCCAATAAAGTCCATCACCAGAGACGGGAACGCCGTTTGCTCACAGAAAGTTACTCCCATCAATGAGGTAAAATAATCCTTCAGTAGATCAACAGTCAAGTCACCTGCAACCAACAATATTCACTTAGAAAAACACATCGAAGGAACATTGTTTCTGAAGGGCAAACCTGACTGCTGCTGGAACTCGTCCGAGGCCTGCGCCAACAGTTGTGAAAGGGCTCGTAGTTCGTCGTCGCACTCTGTCGCTTCTAGTATTTTTGCGATCCTGTACACAACTTGACATTTATCAGCAGCTGTATTATAAAAATGAGCTGGGTGTCCCACCGCCACGTACGCGGCTTTGATGTGCACAACAAGGCCACGTAATAACTCATCCAACTGCTGCAGAAGTTTCTGTTGGCAACACAAAAATACCACTATGTATTATAAACCACTCGACAAATAATATTTGTATTGGAGCCCGTACTTGATCGGCTTCCGTCGCTGTGGGGGCTGCTGTCGGCGGCGACGCGCTCCAGCGTCCGCCAGTTCTCGACAGTGCAGTCGGCATGTCAGGAGCTACCAGAGCCGCGCTCGGGCTGGCTGCCGCTTGCGCACGTGCGAAAACGCCGCCCAGCAGCTTCTTCATTTTTGCTAAGAGTCGCCAAGTTCAAAAACGTTTTATCAAATAGTGTAGCCATGCACGACCCTGATTTATGACAGCTCGCCAGGAGCTCACTTGCTGTTGGGCTGCAACATCGCTTCGTGCCCGATGACGGACGAGACCGAGGTGGAGACCGTGACGCGGCTGCAGGCTGTAGACGTGCGTGACCTGTACCCGGACTTGGCGCCGGAAGATGCCAGCTCCCGTGTGTGTCTGCTCTGCGCAGCCAAGCTCAAGGACAAGACCCACAACCTGACGCGCCATTTAGAGCGGCACCACGCCGGTGCGTTGCTGCAGCTGTTGGAGCAGCGTAATCAGGCATCGCCCACTCTGCTGGCGTCCAAGAGCAAGCGCGTGCAGCAGGACAAGAGCGCGGCCTGCAAGCAGCCAGCAGAGCCGAGCGAGGTCGCGCTGCTCAAAGCCGACGACGCCAAGCTGGCGCTCGCTCGGTGGCTGGCAAAGGAGCAGCTACCGGTGGACTTGGTGGAGAAGTCGGGCTTCCGAGAATTTGTCGAGGCGTTGAACGACCAGTTCAATCCGCCGCAAGGCGAAGAGTTGAGGGGTCTGCTAGGCGAGTTGGTGGTAGATCATGATGACAGCAAGCGGCTTGATGGAGATGTGGAGGCCGATGTTGGAAGTGGAGATACAGAGCTGACCGTAGAGATGTTGGCGCTTAGAGCTACTTGCAGGTGCAGTGAAGACTCGCCGCTGGTCTCTTTGACTCGGGTTGCGTGTGATATCCCACAACGAGGTGAAGCCAAAGTGCGCGTCTTGAGGGCAGCAGCGTCGATGTTTGATGCGCAGACTTGCAGAGGACAGGTTTTGGGCAAGAACGGCGTGCTGGGGAGGGCGTTCGTCGGCGTCGTGGTGGATGTGCAGCCGTCAATACCGCGCATGTCGGACGGGGCCACCGCAACAGCAATGGCAGCAGAGCACTCGATCGACGTGTTCGACAAAGTCGTCGCTTCACCGTACATTGCTCATGTCCAGCAGCCTGGGTCTGAAGGAAGCTCAGACTACAGTGCCGTTTGTCTAGGTGTGAGCTCTCCCAGAGGTGCGCTGGCCGAGTACGTAGTGCTCCCGGTCTCGAATCTGTGCGTTGTGCCGACCACCGTGCCAGACGACTTGGCGCTTCTCGCCGACGACATATCTGTCGTCCTCTCCATCGTGCATGAACTCGCGCAGCGTCAATGCGTCAACATCGCGATCCTCTCGGACAGCTCGTCAAGCTGCCTCACCGCTCTGCTTGCACGGTACCTGCACCAAGAATGCCAAGCCACGTCACTGCACGTGTTCAGCTCGTCGCCATCCAGTCGCTTCCAGTACGCCTCCACCACTTCTCTAGATATTTATCAGCCGTCGACCGTCGCGAAAGTTCTGTCCAAGCAGAGCGAGTTGGCGATCGACGCGTGCATCGACCTCATCGGCTACGAGGCGTCCGTTGATTTGGCAACGTCCATTGTGCAGTCCATGGGCTGCGTTGTGCTGGTGGACCGAAATCGACTGGAATTGCGACCGAATGCGCCACTGCCGATGGACTTGAACACCGTCGTGGTGCGCGAGTTGGAAGTTGCGAGTGTGCGCGACTGCCAGGGGCGTCTGCACGAGGCCGTCGAGTATTTGAGCAGGCAAGCGCAGGATCCGGAGGCTGCTGCACAGCTAAGGAATTATCTGCTGCCGGATAACGTCGTACTGCCACAGGCGCTTGAGCAGCTCAAGCAGTCGCCGAGAGCGAAGTCAAGTATCTTCAAGTGAGCTGCTCACACTAAATCCGAAATATGTGACGTGCGGTAAAACAAGGAGTAGTGAGGGAAATGCACGAACACATTAGTTACATGAAGAAGAGGTCGCTTGCTGTGACGAGGCAGTCTCCCTTTGACTGCAGCGCGAAGAGTTGAGGCGAAGGCAAGCGGCGGTAGTCAGATGTTCGAGCGGAACCGCTGGAACGATCGCTCGAGCGGCTCACCTTGCTGGACCGCTTCCGCGACCTTGTTGTCCTGGTCCTCGATAATCTCCGCCTTCATGGCAATCTCGCCGGCACGCTCGGACGGGATGACTACCACGCCGTTCACGTCTCCTCGGATAATGTCTGCGTTGCGTACGACACAGCCAGAGATGATGACCGGACAGCCCACGTCCACCACCGTAGTAGCTTTCTTCTGCCCGTGCACCGACGTGCCTTTGGCAAACGCCGGGAAGTTCATCCTGCAGATTTCGTGAATGTCTCGCACGCGTCCGTCCGTCACGACGCCCGCAACATTCCTCGCCTTGGACGCTGTGGCTAGTAGTCCTCCAAACACTGCCGTCGTGCTTCCTTGTGGCGCACTGATCACAAACACTTGTCCCATCTCGGCCGTGTCCACATAATTAAAAGGCAGCTTCTTAACCACCGGACCATTGACGGGCATCGCTTTGACCGTCAGGGCAGGTCCGCAGATGTTCACATCCAACGGGGCGCTGTAGCCCCTCACGAGGTCCACGTCCACCAAATGGCCCTGGATCTTCATGTCTGCCATGGCGTCTGCGATGGCACAAGTGGAGAGCTTGGCCAGTCTCATCAGCAGGTCCGTGTCGGTGATAGGGCCCGAGATGTCCGAGTCCAGCATGCCCGTGAGCAGCTGGTGGTCGCTCTTCTTGAGCGCCGCGTAGGCGTTGGAGCCGGTGGTCGCCGCCAGCGCGGTGGCAGTCGTGATGGTAGCCGCGCTGCTGCCGTTGCCGTTGCTGTTGCTGCTGTTGTTGCTAGACGAGCGCTGATTGCTCTGGAAGCCGGGGCTGCAGCCCGTTTGTTTGAGGTGCTCGGCCAGGCGCGTGGCATTGCTGGCGTACTGCTTCTGGCACTTCTTGCACTCGTAGCGCACCATGCCTTTGCCGTCGATCGGCTCCATGCGGTTGAAGTAGTCGTACACGTTGCTGGGCTTGCGGCCCATGACGACTGCGGAGCGAGCTGGCCGAGCTTGCTTCGACCGCTCAGCAGAAATTTGATGAATATATAAAATCGGGTTTTTACTTTAAAATCTACCCATCTTCTTTATTGAAACCCAAGCAAAATCGATTTTTTTATCGATAGCGACAATGGCTGACGAGGTGGACTACGAGAGCGACACGGCCATGGCCGTGGAGGAAGAGGAGGACGTCCGCAGCGCGCAGACCAAGCGGGACAGCGGCCGCAGAGTCGTCAAGGGCCGAGGCACCGGTTCCGCCGCCATGGATGTGGCTCGGTATCCCGCCGAGAGCGGCGTCTTCGAGAAGCTCAAGTCGGCAGCCTCAGTCAGAGACCACTCAGTGGCTCTGCGCTCTGTGGAGGGCTGGATTTTGTTCATCACTGGGGTGCATGAGGAAGCGCAAGAGGAAGACGTGATGGACGCCTTCGGAGAGGACGCGCAGGTCAAGGACCTGCACCTGAATCTAGACAGACGCTCGGGCTTCGTCAAGGGCTACGCGCTGGTGGAGTTCGAGCACTTTGAAGACGCTAAGGCAGCAATGGAGCGCATGGACGGGCAGGAGATTCTGGGCAGCACCATCCACGTGGACTGGGCCTTCCACAAGGACAGTGAGAAGCGCGGAGGACGTCGAGGACGACGGTAGATTATGACTATGACTAGCTGGAGACGATTCTATCCTATGCTGTAGACACGGGCGTCGCGCTGTTTTTTGGGTCGGCCGCTGGGCTTCTTGATCTTGTTCTTGTACTCCTCCATGTACTGCTTCTCGAGCTTCCTCTTGATACGCAGCCACTCGGACACCTGTCGTTGAATGCGACGAGCTCCGAAGTACTGGTGGGCAAGGAACGGGATGCGGCGTTTTGCCTCAACCCCTGCAGAGTTGTGGTCTGACGGCATTTGCGTAATGGTGCCGACGTTGCCAGTTAACTACAGAGCAGAAAACAGTGAGCACTCGATGGCATCTTGCCATTGTTATATAAACGCACCCCTTTGACCATCTCTCTTGTCATGGCCAGCAGAACATCGCGGAAACGGACTTGTTCACCTTCGTACAAAGGAATCTCCAATTCACCTGCGAGTGAAAAAAGTGAAATCGCGAACCTGGTGCTGCTATTGTAGATCACGTACACATATACTTGAAGAAGTACTGCATGTTGAATGGCATTCCGAATCGCCCAAGTGGAGGCTTGAGCATGTTGACCAACTGCACCATTAGATCCACGTGGACAAACCCGGACGCCTTGGGATCAATGTCCGCCCACTTGACCTGGAACTCTTCCAGTAATTCCTGATCGAATAGTGGCTCCTCGTCTTCGTGGGACTGTGAGAAACCCTCCAAGATAACGGCAATCGTGAGGTTTAGCATCACGTACGTCACCAGCAACGTGAACGAGCAGAAAAACAAATAGGCAGCGGCCATGTTTCCGCAGCCATTCAACGGAATGCAGCCGTCGAAGTCATGAAATCCACACATCGACACGTTGTATTGTGGGTCGGGGTCACACCATGCACCCCTGTAAGTGGTGCTGCCAAATCGTGCATGCAATAGTCCCAGGCCTCACCGGTTGCTGTGCGTACCAGCAGGAGGAAACCGTTGCCAAAATTCTGAAAGTTTGCGTGACTGTCGATGTTGTCCGAATGCGCTACTTTGGCAAACAGTTGAACGCCCATCGTCGAGTAGATGAAGAGCAGCAGAAACAGGATCGACGTGATGTTACTCAGCCCAGGCAGGGCAATGTACAAGGTCATCAGAATCTGGCGGATACTTTTCGAGGCCTTGACCAGCCGGAGAATGCGCGTGACTCGGAATATCCGCACCAGCATAGCTAGAGATTGTAGTGACGCTGTTGTAAATTGCTCGACGACGACACTTACGAGCGTCCCCAGTACAACGAAAAAGTCGAATTGGTTCCACTGGTCTTGAAAGTACCCCCATCCAAATCCAGCTAGCTTCATACCCGCTTCCAGCGTGAAAACGCCAGCAAAGACGTCGTTGACATAGCTGATAATGTTAGCCTGGAGAGTGGATTCACCAAAATACTGAGTTGCCATCAGAAATGTGTTGATGATGATGCAGATCATGATGAACCATTCGAAGGGCTTCGTCTTGACAGCATAAAACAGAAAGCGACGAAATGGGTGCTTAGGTGGCTTTATGATGCGGACTGGGCCGACGCGCGACGCTGCTTTTTGCGCTTCTATCCATTTTTCTGCTCCGGGGTCAGCATGAAATCTCCTCCAAGTGCTGCTTTCATTCGGTTGAAATTGTCGATAATGACACCCACGAAAAGGTTCACCACGAAGAAGCTTCCCACCATCATAAATAATATAAAAAAGTAGGCCCAATACGTGTTATTGTTCTGAATGGGCTGCATGTCGATTCCGTTGGAATCGATCGCTGCCACCATCACCTCAGACCATCCTTCGCCGGTCGAGATCTCAAAAAGGTCAGCATCGCCACTCCGACATGATCGAAGTTTTCGGGAACGACAGGATCCCAATTACCTCCCCAGCATTCGCAAATGTATTTCGATGTCAGCGAGCTCGTTGGGAATCCTTCGCATGTCGTGTTAACGAACCAACTCTGTTGAATATCGGAGAGTGAGTCCCAGCTCGAAGGACTTACCAGAAAGTTCCCTTGGTCATTAGAGAGAGCATTAAACGCGTCTCCAACGCAATTATTGAAGCCTCCTTTCAGGTAATTAACGGCAACGATGCTGAAAATGAGGTAGAAAAGCATGCTGATGAAGAGCACGTTAAGAACTTCAGGAACAGCCTCGAATAAAGCATTTACAACCAGCTTCAGGCCAGGTCGTCGGCTTATCATTCGAAGGGGGCGAAGCATTCTAAACGCTCGGAAAGATCGAAAAGATATTAGCTTCGTCGGCCCCGTTCCCCCTGATGCCAATACTTCTGTGGCGAGTGTGATAAGTGAGGAAAGCACAATGAACCCGTCCATGATGTTCCAATTGTTTCGTAAATATGACCCCTTGTTCAGGATGAGACCCATTGCAACGATCTTGACCATCATTTCAATTGTGAATAGCGCTGTTAGCCCTTTATCCAACTTCTTCAGGAAAATGGGTAAAGAAGAGTTAGGATCTGTGAGCGGATTATCAATAGCCAATGCGATCGATGATATCACGATAAGCACGAAGACTGTCGAGTCAAAAGTGGGTGGGTTGCCAGGAAGCAGGCCCATTGACGAATTGTAGATGACCTCGAGAAAAGAAACAGCGATTTCCTACGGCCATCAGTGTCAACAGGTTCTGGTGTTGTCTCTGTTGCCTGGGACTCGTCCACCTCACCAAGTACAGACATGATACTTCGCCTCGAATCATCGACAAAACTTCTCCTCTTCTCTTCAAACGTCTCGCGTATTGATCCTCTTCGATTTGTTCCCGTAGAATTGAGGCCAGTGGATCCATTTCCTGTCTCAATAGGTGGGTTGGCGAGCTGCAGCGGCTCCTATATAGTGGATTTGGCAAGGGCACGCTGGGAGTTAATTCGTCCGCAAACGTCTCCATATTCACAACCTTCACGTCTTCTTCATCCCCGTCATCATCTTCATTTTCCATTTCAAGTATGGACTGCCGCCTGGCACCCATCGGAAATGCTGCTGAAACGGTTAGTAAATTAGATCGGGAAGCTGATCGCTCAATTTCTGAAATGGGAGTCACTTTCATGGTCATCACAGACATTTTTGTGCCAGCCTTCGGGTATCCTCTTCCTTTTCTTTGATTTGTTCTTCATCGTCCGCTCCAAAGTTGTCCAGCAACAGCGCCAAGAACAGATTCATTAAAACGAAGTCACCCATGATTACCTAGTACAGTCACACCCACAAGTTAACCTTCAATCTTCATGCATTTGTCATTAATGTTGTCAATGGAGGAGTAGACTCACCAGCGAGATAAAGTAGATAGACGCGAGCTTACCATTACCCCTAATGGTATCGTACATGATGTTGTTCCAATTCTCACCAGTAATCACCTGAAATACGGTAATCACTGCCCACGATAAAGTATCAAAGTTTCGTCGGGGGCTACATTACACCAAATAAAGGACAAACCGCGTCATTATAAAATTATTTGCAATTACAAGCAACATGAGGCTTACCGTTCCATTCCAAAACTCGTCCAGAGTATAAACTGTTGGGTACCCTAAGTTATCATAGCGCATGGTGTTACCAAAGAACTGTTTTACACGCAGAACATACGCGTGATTAGTTGCAAAAATAACAGCAAAAAATGCTGGTCCTTACCTGCATCCCTATTAGCGCGTAAATGTAAATGAAAAGGAAAAGGAGGACCCCAAAATTGGCAATCCCTGCTACCGCTCTCGCAATCATCTCCAAAAGCTCTCGCAGAGATTTCAAACCTCGAGATAATTTCAATACACGGAACACGCGAAAGAGGCGAAATGCGCGCAACGCTGACACGGCTCCTTTTTGGGAGGGTTTGACGACACGAGCGACGGTGGATTTGCAATCGTTTCGAGGAGTCCAGTCGTCACGATAAAGGCGTCGAACAAATTGAATTTGTCGCGAGCGTACTGCCTCAACCCAAGACCAGCCAACTTCATAAGCATCTCAACCACGAAAATACACGAGAGCCCGAAGTTTGCAATTTCTAGGTTTGACGCCATTCGATCAGACATACCGTAGTGATCGCACGCAAGCACAACAGTATTGGCGACAATAGCAGCCGTAATAAATCCCGTAAAGAATTTGTGCGATACAATCGCTGTCAGCCAATGTCTCCAGGGTCGTAGATCCTTTGCTTCTGCACTCGCTCCCTTTTCCCCTTTTTCCTCGTTTTCCTCCTCGATCGGCGCCACACCTCTCGGGGTTTCGTCTAGATTAAATTCTTCGGTAATAACCGCCAAGGTCAGGTTCATCAAGAAGAATGACGCAAAGATGATCAGGACAATGAAGAACATCGCGCCGATGGTGGGTTGAGACGCGTCCATCGTCATGTACATGATTAATGTCCACCCTTCTTGCGTAATGCACTGGAATATCGTGAAAAACGCATCGCCGATGTTGTCGAACGTAGTAAGACCCCAGTCGAGATTTGCATTATACAGAGCGTAATTCACCACTCTAGTGTTTTGAAATCGAGGATTTCCGAAGGTGTCAAAATCAGCACCACATGTCGTTCCACTAGGACATCGGTGGTTCCCAGGCTGTCCAGGCCCCGCACAGAGTAGTTGGTCATTGTCATCGGTCGGCCAAAAGCAATTCTGCGGTGTATGCCACGGGGATGTTTCTTTTGTGACGGGACCGGTATAGATTTCAAGGTCAAACAGTTCAGCGTCAAGACACTTGTACGATTCGGGATCACTGAGCACTTGCTGCAGGTAGTCACCTGGAACCGGCCAAACCGTGTCGTTAGCTGTGTCGTTCAGCGGTAGTAGAACAGGAAATTCTGTCAAGCGACATGTGTGGTTCATACTTCCCCGAAAAGTTGGATGCCTAGAATCCCAAAATGAAAAACACGAAAATCTGGAGTATCACCACATTTCCGAGCGCGGGCAGAGCCTTTAGGAGCGCCGAGATAAGCAGTCGCATTCCTGGGATAACCGAGAGGGATCGCAGCGGTCGAAGAACCCGAATCGTTCGGAAAGCGGAAACGTTCGACATGTTGTGCGGCAAGAAGACCTCGATAACACTACAACATTCACGAGATAAAATAAAACGAAATGTCAGCCACACCACCTGGTAGCACGGACAATGCGCATCCCATTACCTAGTTAGTACGACGAGGAAGTCCAGGATGTTCCAGGAGTCGTGGTAATACGAGTTTGGGCCGCTGATTCCCATGGCGATGATCTTGAGCACACATTCAATAGAGAACGTGATGGTGAAGGGCAGTTCCGAGACTTCTATAATCTTATTGTAAGGAGAATACGCGTCCACTAGAACGCCGTTGACGAACTTTTTCCCCTGCTGATCGGATTCAATTGTGTGTCCACCACGGAGAAATCTGACATCCCCAGCGTAACCGAGTTCATCAAGATAACCAAGATAATCAAGCGATCAAAGTATCTGTGCGTGACAATTCGAGCACAAATCCGCCTCAGCAAGTTGCGTCTTGGCATGAAGCGAAATATGAAATAGTCAGCGCCGAATCCCTCCTACAGACAAATGGATTCATCGTAAGCCCAGCACAAGTTTGGCATCAATGACGCTATCTCCCCACCGTGTGTGAAGCCTCGGAGTAGCCGAGCCGTCTCTGCTGCGTCACAGTGTTGGTCTGCGCTTGTTTCTGTGATACAGCTCCTGCTTCTGGTGGAGGAGTCATATTTGAACGGGGCAAGTCTGGAATCAGCGCAAATGCATCCTTTTCCAAGGAACCACCAGGAGCTGCCGGCGCGACCGCAAATCCGCGCTTAACTCTGCCTGGCAGTCGCTTGAGCTCTCGCGAGAGGCAGGAGGTCTCGATGGTCTCGAGCGCTGAAGAAGCGCAGTCTGTGATTGCTGGTTTGATCCGACGCGGCGCGGCCAAACCACACAGGAGTTTCGTAAATTCTTTTGTTTCACCAGGAATAGGCACCGGATCCACAATACCAATTCAAGAGATATGACTAGTGTTGGAAAGTAGGGGCAAGAGCATCGGTGTTCGGACGTCCTTCAGTGTTTGACTCCACCTACGTAGTAAGAATTGTTAGTTGTGGTGAGATGACATGAAATAGCTAGCTTCATCTCACCACAACGAAGGAATAATACTATCTGTAGTCGCTGTTGCATCCATCCCTGCAACCGTTCCTGATTTCCTAGGTCGGTCCGCGACTCACTTGGAATATCCACCCTGGCCAAAGGGAGGTGTGTGCACCATGGCAAATCCAACGACCATGGCGCACCCGTTAGCTAGATTCCGTCTTGAGTTTTTCGTCGATGGTTCCTCGAGTATATCAATGGTCTCCTCCTGTCCAATAACTCCACTGGGAGGGATGTCGAGAATCTTAATGCCCGACAGCAAGTAACCACTGCATGCGCTCATATTCATCTCTGGGTGCGTCCGCCCGGGCAGCACCTGGTTCTCGCGAGTCCAGGTCTCGTTCAGCTGGAGATCGATCACAGCCTCCATCTTCTGGAGAGTAGCGAACGTCCGCGTCAACGGCTGAGAAATAAAACTGCGTCAGCACAAGCTTCTCTAGACGACACCAAAACGAGGTCGGCAACGTACCTCTAGGAACTCGGAATAGATGACAAACGGCTTGGAGTAGCCAAGATACGGCAACAATGCCAGCACAATTTCTTCCGGGTCATAGATCGCAGCAATCACCAGGCTGTCGGACTTCTGACGGACCCACTCGCGGATGGTCGACGAAGATTCACGCTGGATTTTAGTTTGCAACCGGCGCGCCTTCTTGTCAGAGTACCGCTTCTGCTGCTCTGGCGTGAAATTCTTGGCGCGCTCCGCTGCAAGGCGTTCACGTTCCTCCGGAGTTAGGCCGTCTCTAGCAACCTTGGGAGGTTCAACCACATCCTCCTCCTTCTGTTATGGAAAAGATCGTCGAGCGAATGTCAGTCAGGGTGTAGCAGCTAAAGAGAATAGCACAGGTTCGTCGTACCAGCTCAAGCAGTCGAACCTCCTTGAATGGCATGTAGTGGATGGATTCAAGCGACCGCTTGTCTGTTTAGCACACGGACAAACATGTAAGTTCCTACAGCAAACCTCACCAGCCGCGGTTCACAAATCTTACCAAAGTTGAAACGCCGCAGGATGTCCGCGGCAGGCTGCTGGCCTTCGTACGGACAGATCACCCGTCCAGATCCGCCCTGGCGCTCCACAATAGCACCCGTCACCAAGCCCATGCACGTGTCCACCACCAGCACTTGAGCATTTGCGTGAATGTTGCCGTACACGAGCATCTGACCAAGCGAGTCTTCACGCATGTTGCATATTTTTGCCGGGTTCTTCAAGCGGTAGGTACGACAGAGCGACTCGGCCGTGCACCGCAAAAACGCACGCGAGGCATGTACTTCTGCTGCTTCTTCTTGAGGTATTTCTGCTTGGAGAACTCCGTCTTGGTGTCCCACGTAGAGCTGTTCTCCACCAGCTTCTGGATGATCTCTTTTCCGGATGCACCGCTCTCGCGGAGCTCTCCGATGTCCGCTTGCCGCAGCGTCTGGGCCGAGTTGGTGTCCGCATAATGGCGATTGTCTCCTTCAGGAATGAACCCGTCTCCCGTCTCTGTAGTCGTCACAAGACAACGCCTCAGTGTTAGTAAGTACGCGGTGATTAGACCCCCAACAGCCTCTTACCTGGAGCTACTGGGTCTGGGAACAGTCCTCCAGTGACCAGCACCAGCTTCTTGTTCTGCTCTTCAAAAATGGCTCTACGAGGCAGCAATTCTTACAGAGTCAGCTTCTGAGCCGTCAACCTGCTCTTTAGAGCCTTTCCGTATTTACCCGTAGCGAGAGCCGATCACAGGTTTGAGATTCGCCACCTTCTTGCCGACCTTGATGGATCTGCAATGTTAAAACACAACCATTAGAAGACTATTGACAAGGAGCTTCTCGTGTGGCCGAATCCGCACTCGTCCTTGCCCACCGCCTGGAAGAACATACGTCCGTCCGACGTCTGGCAGATCACCGTGTCGCCCTCGTAGATGATGTACGGCAGGCGCTCCGCGGCGCTCGCAGAAGAGGTTGCCATGGTCAGCAAGCAGCAATAATGGACTGGTGCACGATTTATTGTTTTTCAGCCAATCAACGTGCTCGCATCGAAAACTTATCCATCTTGCACTTTGTCCATTTTGCAGGAAGTGATGAATTGCTTGGACATGAAACATTCTTGTCTCTTTTGAATAAGTGGCCACATTTTGATTGAACGGGTGGAATATACTACAAGGGCTGAGCTCTACAGCCCACGCAGAGCAACTCCCCACCTCAGCTGGAAACTGGTGTCGACGCGTGCATGTGGGACTTCATACGTGCCAGCACCGCGTCCAGGTCTTCGGGCGAGCCGAACCGCATCAGATACGTCACGGGTGTGAACTTCTTGTCCGTTTCCGGGTCCTCACTAGGCTCCAACACTGACAGCAGCATGGTCTTCTCTGTCTTTCGCTCGCACAGCAGACACGAGCTCAGACTCGCGTTGATCAGCAGCTTCGTGCCGGGTCCTCGCGGGTAGGACTCGCGCCGCATCACGACGCGAGCAGTCGCCTTGCCATCCTCTGATTTCGCGTCCTTCGCATCCAGCACCCGCAACGGCCCAATTCCTACCTCCGCGTAGTCCTTCGCAACCAACTTGAACAGCTTGGCGCGTCGCTGCAGAAGATAAGTCACCAGCTCCACTGTCAGCTTCCCCACCACGTAAATACAAAACCAAGTGCAAGCACGCACCTCGACTAAAATCTGTTCTCCTTCCTCTCCGTTTGCTAACTAACAGCGGCACAACAATACCGGTATTGAACATTAGTGCAACCACGCCACCACCATTTCCACATCCAACGCACCTCTGCCTCCGTCAGTGCTGGAACCACCGGCTCCGTCTTCTTGACCACGTCCAGGTCCGAGAAATCACTGGACGTTGTCGTGGCGCCGAATCCCTCCGTGGCCGGTTGCGCTGCCGCAAACGACGCGAAGGTCATCGGGGCTTTTCCTGGAACGACGCAAAGCCACTGGAAGTTGCTGGCACAGTTTCATCAGTCGTTGACGACGCAGTCGACGGCGTCTTGTCGCCGAGGCCACTGGACGTCGCGTTAAAGCCCCCAAAGGGCGAGGGCGAGTCGGACGACGCCTTGGTGCCGAACCCGTTGCTGTCGGCAGGCGCCGTGAACGCTGCAAACGCGTTCTTGCCGCTGAAGGCGCTGAAACCTCCGAAGGCGCTGCCGGACGTGTTGGGCTTGGTCTCCTCCTGCTGCTTGGGACTCTTGGCCTCCTTAGGCTGCGCCTCGATCGCTTCGCTCTGCAGAGAGTCCATAGATCAGCTACGGAACAAGTTTCCACCCTATTAGAAGCCTGGTCCCTCACCGCGGAGCCACCGATCTCCTTCTGCGGGGCCGCCTCCTCATCGATCTTGACCTTCTTGACGTCCTCAGCCACTTTTGCGTCCTCATCCAGCCGCACCTTCTTGACGATCTGCGCAATAAAAAACGTTACGAAATGAAGAGCATTTCGGTCATTAAAGATGCAAGGTGCTGTACGGGTTGGTGCTCGTCGTCGGGCTTCTCGTGCTCGCCCTTGGTGGCCATCTTGGCTCTATTGCAGGGGGCTTTGGCTGGCTAGTGCTATTGGAGACAACGTCTTGGCGACCAGGCTGCAAATATGAGTTCCGGGTAGTCACAACATATAAAACGGTAGTCAGTTTGTCGAGTCGAAGCACGACACAATCAACATCTTCACGGCAGTGTTCGATGATCGCCGACGAGCTGGTTTGTCGGGGTGTGGACGTCCGTAGTTACTCGTGTTCGCTCAATCTGGTCCAAACCCGGCGCTCCGGCCTCCATCAAGTTCATTCGCAACGAAACATGGCCGCGATACGGAGCCAGCAGACGAGAGTCGACGCTGGAAGAGAGGCAGTCGAGAATGGAAGAACGGGGCATACAGATATTCAGGAGGAAACTGGCGCGGATCGTATTGGGCGTGGGCAGCGCAATTCTCCACAGTCTCTAAATCGCCGATGGACTCCGATGCTGGCTACGACGTAGGCTTTCCAAGAGCCGAGTGGGGATCACGTGCGCGTAGACTACTTTGGTTGCAATCGTGTACAGTATCAAGAGTGGGGTTATCTGTGTAGCGTTCGTGGCGATAGACCTCGCAACTGAAATGCTTGACGAGCTCCTTTGGGTCAGGGTCCGAGGAAGAGTACAGTCGTTCATCCTCACCCCTGCAGGCAAGACCGTGTCCAGTATACCTCGCGCCACTCCCAACGTCGGCACGTTGGCGCTGGCCGGGTCGAATTGGTCAGACTGCATTCCGCCGCTGCGGGCAAAGACGGCGTCGGGGGCCTCGAAGTTGCAGCCGATCCGCCAAGGGAAGAGCTGTTCGGTGGCCATGCTTTACCATCGGATCCTCATCTCAGACCACAAAGCAGACAGCGGAGACTGCAGCGCTCTGCAGCTGATCCAAACATTGTGCTCGAGCTGCTGCTGCTCGAGCATTGCATCCGGCGCCACAAACGAAGCAGAAACGTAGCCAGCTGTCTGCGATTTGAGGCAATTTTTGCTCGGTGGCTGCGGCGCGGCGGCCCCAAGAAATGAGCAGCAGCAACGACTAAAGCTCTGGCGGTGCACTTGCTCGCCGCTCGATCTCTGCGTCCCGCAGCTGGACCTCGCGGTCTCTACTTCAGCAATCACGGCCGGTAGACTAAGAAACCTCTTCCTCTTCTCATTGCCATGGGCTCCAAAATCTTTCCGGAGCTGCTCGGTGGATGATGCGCAGGGGATTGTCCATACATCAGCCGCTAAGTTCGACACGAGACAGTCGACTCGACCTCTGCCCGTGCGTGGCATCACTAACCGACTCGCCAGCTGCCTCGCAATCTGCGCAGGGTACCGCTGCAGCCTCTGCCTGCGTTGTGGCAGCTCCCCATTCTCCATTGAGCCATGGACAGCACGGGCGCCATCGCGAGGACGCCTCGGATGCGACGGTCTCCGCCGATGTCTGGAGCCTTCGACTCCCCAGCATCGGCCTCACCTTCGACAACAATGCGCCGCTGTCGGTGCGCGGTCTTCAGTCGTTCTTCGGCCGCAATGAGAAGACACCGCGACACTCGTACCACCCGCGCCGAGGCATCACGGCGTCCTCCATGGACGACCTGGTAGTGGACGTGGAGCAGACGCCGCTAATGCGTCCGCAGGATGGCCCCGTGCTAACCCCCACGCAGCGCAAGATCAAGATCGGCGTCTACGGAGTGCTCAACACGGTCATCCTCGTGCCGCTCATGATCAGCTTCGCGCAGATCATCTTCCGAGACCCCGAGTTCCAGCCCTACATGAACGACCTGGTCAAGCTCGTGCTCGTGTCGGCTGCCGTGCACCAGATCTGCTTCACGTTCGTGAGCTCGCTGCCCTTCGCCATGGGCCAAGTGCAAGACGCGGGTCTCATCTTTCTCTCTGCAATGTGCTCGTCCATCATCCAGTCGCTGCACGAGCTCAGAGGAGATGACTTCTCAATGGACGAGGTGCTGGCCACGACGCTGTTTACCATGGCGGTGTCTACGGCTGTGCTGGGCGCAGCTCTTATCGTCACGGGCAAACTGCGCTTGGCCAGCTTTGTGCAGTACCTGCCCATGCCTGTGGTGGGCGGCTACCTCGCCTTCATCGGTTTCTATGCGATGGAGGCCGGACTGTCTATGATGACGACTCAGAGCATCAAGGAACCTGCAGACTGGGTCAAGCTCGCCAACACGGATGCGCTGCTGCTGTCTGTGCCCGGTGTGATTGCGGGCACTATCATCTTCTGGGTCAATTCGAGATGGGACCACATGGCGGTCATGCCCTGCTGCTTGGCGGCGATGCTCACGACGTTCTACGGCTTGCTGCTGGTCACGGGGACGTCTCTCGACGATGCTCGCGCTGCTGGCTGGGTGGCGGAGCCTCCTGCTGCACCCCGCTCGATCGTCCAGATCTACAGCTTCTACGACTTTTCCAACATCAATTTTTCGGGCTGGACGCGGCAGATCCCAACGTGGATCGCAATGTACTTTGTCGTGGCCTTCTCGTCGTCGTTGGATGTGGCCGCTGTCGAGACTGCGTTAGGTAAACCGCTGGATCACAACCACGAGCTGCAGACTGTCGGTATCAGCAACTTGCTGTCCGGTCTCGGAGGAGGCTTCACTGGCTCGTATCTCTTCTCGCAGACCATCTTCACGCTGCGTGGCAAGCTCGACAGCCGCTATGTGGGCTTGATCGTGTTCTTTCTCGAGATTGCCATCGTCTTGAGTCCGTTCTCCATCATCGCGTACGTCCCCAAGGTCTTCTTCGGCGCGTTGCAGATGCTCGTGTGTCTCGACCTCATGCTTGAGTGGCTTTGGCATGCGCGCAACAAACTGCTCAAGCGCGAGTACGTCATCGTGTGGCTCACGTTCCTGTCCATGGTCTTCGTGAACCTCGAGCTTGGTATCGTGGTCGGCATCATTATCGCCGGGTTCAACTTTATCTACTCGTACATCGCTGCCTCCAGCGTCCGTCGCGTGATGAAGCGCTCGCGAGTGGAGCGTGACCTTCGCGAGCGTGTGCTGCTTCAGAACATGCGAATGGCCATTGTAACGCTGGAACTTGAGGGATACATTTTCTTCGGTTCTAGTGTCAAAGTTATGGACGAAGTGCGTCGGCACGTGCTGGTGACGACGTCGGAGAAGGATCAGGCGAAGACCATCACACTTAGCGGTGCTTCGCCCCGGCGTCACGCTGCGCCCTCGCCATACGTAGCGCGGTCTCTGGATGAAACTTTCAGCGACGACCTCGCCACTCTGGACTCGGTGTACGACGAGCAAGAGATCCACGGCTACTCGACAACACCTAAGGCCGGCAAGATCGGGTCGTCTGCCCTGCACGCAGCACGTACGCGCTACTTTATCCTGGACTTTGAAAAGGTGAGCGGCGTGGACGCGACTGCTGTACGGAGCTGCTTCAACGCCACCAAGGAACTGCTGCTGCAGCACGGCATTACTCTCGTGTTTGCCAGTGTTCCGTCAGATGCCGAGCGTCTTTGCGGGTGCACGACGTGATCGAGAAGGAGGATGGGTCTGGTACGGGCTCGCTTGTGTTCGACACACTGGACAGAGCTCTGGAGTGGTGCGAAGACGAACTGCTGGTGTCTGAAGGCGTGCTACCCGCAAGTGAGTCTACACCGTCGCTGACTGGCAATGGGGGTGAGTCACAGCACTGGCAGCTATTGGATAAGCTGCTTCCTCGATCGGATGGATTGCACCGCAAGGAGAAGGACGGTTCGCTCAATCGAGAGACTGACGAGCCTGGTAAGCTCACTCGGGAGCTGGGCGAGATGTACGTGACCCACTTGTTCAGACAAGAAGGCGAGACTCTGTATCGCGCCGGCGGCCTTGTGAATGGCGTCTACTTCATCGGCTACGGCAAGATCGATGTCTTCATGCCGTCCACGATTCATGAGGGACTGGGTCCCGGCTTCCGAGGCCGCAAGCGTATCACCCGAGTGTGCCAAGGCGGACTCGTTGGTGCGTCCGAGATGATTCTACACAAGCGCCATCAGTTCACTGCTCAGGCGAAGGCGCCCAGCTCCATCTTTTCCTGAGCAAGACCAACTACGCGCGCATGAAAGACGGCCACCCTGCTCTGGCTGCTCGCTTCCAGCAGGCCATGCTGCAATCCATGGCAATTGGCGTGCTCGAGTCCAACATGACTGACGATTGAGCCAGGCAACGCAATACACTTTGTAGTTTTCCGTGTCCACTGCTGTCTTCACTTTTAATTATACTACCGTATAGTAATACGTGACTTGCTGTTCATCTTTCATTGCTGCGAGTCTTGGTATCCTTCAGCAGCTTCTGAAATGTACGCTGATGGCGTTGACCAACCCTTTCGCTTTCATCATCTATCCTGACAACGAACGATGCCTAAACGTGAAAGCCAATTCGCAAACTTTTATTACAATATGCATATGCACTGAGCGCACATGGGGCCAGCTTCGCTTCGCTGTATGACTGGTTTCCCTTAACCGTCCTGCTCTGCTCCAGCTTTTCACGTATTCTCTCGAACACACTGCAACACTCACCCTTCTCGCTTAATTTTTCTGTCGTTTTCCACAATTTCCCTCCTTCAGACGTGGTCGCTTTGAGTGCGTTAACAGATCAGATCATCTGTCTGGCCAGCCTCTCTCCTGTTTCTGGGTCGTTTTCTCTGTCTCTTGGGGGCTGTCGAATAAGTAATTTAGGAGAGGCGACGTCGAGTTCAACACGGGTCGGTCCCAAGCATCGGCTCTTGAAGATGATGGTACAAGAGCGACTTGGTCACTGGCAAATGGCGATCCATTTCGATCGCCACCCGGAAATCTCCCAAGCCGCAACACTAGCACAAAACGCCTTACAGATCTAAGTTCTGCATTTGCGTCTGCAAGTTCTGGCGTGCTTGTTGCTGCTGCTGCGCAATGGGCACCTGCTGCTGCGCCGCGTGGTTGTAGTACCGGATTCTATTGTTGCGAGGAGTGGACGTGTTGGATAGTTCGTCGTCGTCCCGCTCCCCGTTGTCGTCGAGTCTCGAGCCACTTCCGTGCAGGTGCGCAGCTGAGCCGAAGAAATGCGGCAGTCGGATCTTCTTAGTGGGCTTGATGGATAATACCGTGCGGCCAAACTTGACGTGCAGCGACTGATTGTTGTGCAGCGTCAGTGGGCGGTAGATGTACCGCAGAGTGCCATTGGAGCTGCCCGCGTCCTTCAAGAAGAACTCTCCCTTGGCGTAGTGAATCTCTGCATGGATGGTCGAGACTGTGCGGTACTTGAGCACCAAGTCGCACTGTGACGAGCGTCCGACCATCAGCGGGCGGTGGATGTCGTTGTCCATGAGCATCTTGTAGCTGAGCTGGTACCTTGTGGACAAGTTCAAGGTCGACGACGAGTGTTTGGTCACGACCTGGAACATGATGCAGGGCGGGTTCAATCGGTCCGGCATCAACGACAGCACCTTGCCGTTCGGCAGACGCGTCTTGCTTGGGTACGGGGCTTTGCAGATGGAGCAAGTGCGGGCGTTACTCTCGTCGAGCACCGTGCAAATCTCGTTCTTCTCGCCGTTTGTGTTCCATCTCTTCAAGCAGTTGAGATGGATGTACTTGGTGTCGCCCGAGCACTTGCAGGGCGCAATGAGCGGGTTGTCCTCCTCGGTCTCGTCGTAGCAGACGTAGCAGATGGCACTAGTGCTCTGGCGCTGCAGTGAGGACCGCGGCTTGGACTCGTCGTTGCCCGACGCGTCTCCGTTCTCGTCGTCCGTGTCCATGCCGCTGTCCACGTCGGCAAGTGCCTCGTCATGGCACACGACGCGTTGGATGAGCGAGTTGACTTCGGATGGACTGAGCGTGGCGTCGTTGGGGCCGATGCCGCCCGTGTCAATCTCCGTCACCAGCAGTCCCACACTGCCGAAGCGGATGATGTCTCCCACGCGGATGCGGTGCTTACCGCCGCGAATGCACTTGGTGCCCAAAATCTGACACACGCCCGTGTGGGCAGAGAACTTTTCGCTGGACGGCAGCAAGCGGTAGGCGTCGTTCGAGTAGTCGATGTTGAGGCACGGGGCGCGCGGGTCCTCGATGAAAATTTTCTCGCGGCTGGCCCCGTCCGTGGCGGACGTGGAGGCGGCCGACGAGTGTTTGGGGCCGTAGATGGACACGCCGCAGCGGGACACGCTCTTGCGGAACTTGTCGCGCTTGCCGGCGGCGCCCTTGGTCACAGCCGTCATGCCGCGGATGTCGAGCCTGGATGGAGAGGTCACATACATTCATGAGTCAAGGAGGGGGAGATGATCGAAAGCGACAGGGGGCGATTTTACATGTCGGGCTTGCCGTCTCCGCTGAAGAACTCGGTGGCGCGCGCGAGGCTCCACCGCCGGTCCGAGTTGGCGCTCATGTCTGTCTGTCGGTGTCTGCTGCGGGCTGCGGGGCTGGCTGCGGAATGGGGCGAGCGGCGCTGGATAGGCGGCGTGCGGGCTGGCTGGATGTGTCTTCCTTCCGACTCGGCGACGGTTTTTGTGGGGATTTCTCGAACGCGGCTAGAGAGCGCCAGTTGTTACTGCGGTTATTTGTTTCGGGCCCGATAAAAACCGCACGCTGACTCCCTGTCTGAACTCCATACTGGGGGCGTCTTATCCCGAAGATTGCCGTAATTTACCGATGTGCAGACGCATAGACAGGCGGATTCCGCGATTTCCACCAATCAAAACGCGCACAGCGTCACAACCGCACAGCCCGCCGTGACACATGTGTGGGTGGGGGCTGGATTGCAGCTCTGTGGGCCTTGACGCTCTTCGGCTTAGCACCGCCCAAGGCAGCCCCGAGGCGCGGCGACCCCCATGCATGAGGCACATCGTCCGCCCTCGTGCCGTTGCTTTTTGGCCGCCCTCAACTCAGGGTCGTTTCGCCACTTTATTTTTCACGCAAAATATGTGGGGCGTCTCACAAGTCGTCTCACGACCTCCACGAAAAATCAATGGCACCGGCACGCGTTGCCTATCAAGAAGCACCTGAGCAAGACAAGACCAGCACCTGCTTGACCATGTTCCCGACCGATATCAGAATCCGAGGCAAGGCAGGACGAATCGCACCTTAGCGGGTGCCGTCAATTGGTTGTGTGGGCCACACCAACCATCCTGACTTGGCTACATCTGCTTCAACATGGAGGGGCCAGAAGCCCACGACCAAGGCAGGCAGCTCACGTTCCTGCGGCCCGCATGGCGCCAAGCGCAGTGCGGTACGACAAGATGACCAACTTGGCCAGGTCAAGACCTGGACAGCTGCTGTCCAAGCCTGGGGGCGTGTTTCCACGAAACGCGATCTTTCCTCCATGCCAATCAATCGCATGCCAATCAACGCGCCGCGATGCGTGTCAAAGGGCCCCCATGCTTGTCAAAATGCCCCTTCGGGCGACTGTTAACGCCATATCTTTGACGGTTCAAGGCTCGGGATCTTCGCGCCACTGGCGGCTCGCACGGCATTCCTGCATTTGCCGCTGCTCGACACAGGCACGTGCTGTCCGTCGTCATGAAGCTGCTTGGATTGCTGGCTGCAGTTGGTCTGCAGTGGCCGCTTGGAGTGCTGGCCACGGGCGCCACCGTGGGGCTCAAAGAGACGCTCATGGCGCAGGGCAACAAGAGCGTGTCCTTCATGTCGATGCCCTGGGACCTGACCGACGAGCTGCTACTCGCCAACGACCAGCCGACCGTCACCGTGAATCCAAGTAACCACGCAGACGTCCTCGGTCCGGATGGTCGCATCTCGTGCACCGGCACGGGCGCCGAGAAGGACGGCCAGATCGGCGTGGTGCTGGCCTTCTCCAAGTGTCTGAGCGACTCGCAGCTCGCCACCGTCCAGCAGTGGGTGGAGCAAGTCAAGGCCTCGGTGGCGGCCACCGTCACGTACACCCAGTCGCCCTTTGTGTTCCAGTCGACCATGGTGCCAGGCACGTGTCAAGACCAAGGGTATCCAGGCCAGAACCAAGGAGGAACTACGCAACCGGGTACAACAGCGCCGCCAATGATGCTGCTGTCGGAAGAAGTGCAGCCAAGCGACCTCCAGCGGCTCGAGGCGTTCCCTGGTCTGGGCAACGTCATCAACCTCGCCAACGACAACCAGACGCTGACTGCTTCCCCGATCGCGGTCATTTCATTCGTGACGGGCGAACGGTCTTACGGAGAGGTGACGCAGTACGAGGCCAGCGCCCACGTCTCCAAGACCTTCAACTTCCACGTGTGTCCAAGCGGCACCGCCTGTGACGAATCGTTCGACGACTGCATCAAGCTGGACGAGACCGTGGATCTCTTCATGTACAACCCGCTCACCATTACGCGGACGTTGCAGTGTGACAACTTGGAAAGAGGCATCCCCGTCACCTACAAGGACTCGTACGGTGTTCGCCAGTGCTTCTGCAGTTGTCCTGCCGGCTTCGTTCTCGGGGAGGACGACTACGGTCACCTCTCCTGCAACCAAGTTCAAGAAGAAGTCTGCCCTTGTGCGTGGGCGGACTGCGACGGGTTCAAGCACAAGGTGGACACCAACGAACCTGTTTGCTCTTTTAAGAGTGTCGCTACCAAGTGGGGACTCCCGGTACCTTTTCCTACGGACGGCTACGTCTCGGACAAGAGGGATACGCTCACAGAAGGAAACTTGGATCCACGAGTCACCCTGAAAGTCGAGCGTGAGCAAAAAGCGGAGTACAGCGGTAAGGATCTCCGTCAAGTGGTTCCGTGGAGCGTCAGCTTGCCGCTGACTTTCCAAGAAGTCGTGGACCACACGCCCAAGGCATCGAAATTCACGCCACTGGTTCCTGCCGGGTCGGACACTCCCGTGCATGGGGTCGTCAAGACGTGGAAGGATTACCAGACACACCGTGACGCCCATGTCGATGGCATCGAGTTCACCTCTTACGGCAAGTACGACCTCGAAGTGAAAGCCTACGATTACTTTTCCGACGCGACTTGCGCCGGTTGTCTTGTGATCGTGGACAACTACCGTCCTACAGCTACAACGCCATGCCCTAAAAGCTTCTGCGACTACGTTCCAGACCCGACGCATTGTGTCGACCCGGCCGAGATGACGGCCGCCAATCTGGATCTGGTGGCTAACATCAGTGGCATGTTCTTCGACTTTGCGGACAAGGCCCAAAACGACGCGTGCAGTTCGACTCCTGCGAATCGCTGCGACGACCAAGACTTCTGCCGACAAGACTATTTCGACACTGATTACAAGACCCGCGCCTACAGTAAGGCCAAGGAGTGCTTCGACAAGACCAAAGTGATTGGAGATCTGCTGTTGAGCGACCAAACCAAGAGTAATCCGCTACTCAAGACGACGAGCACTCAGACGGGTGGGGGCCCTCCTGCCAGCAGTACAACAGCAGCAGCAAATACGTGCGATAACACTGCTCAACCTGTTCCTGTCGGTCAATGCACACGATGCTGCAAGATGGAGACAGCGTTGAAGGAGTGGTGGACGGACTACCGGTGCGGCTCGGACTACGATGCACGCTACTGTGACGGCGACGCGGACCAGAAGTGCGCATTTAAGCAGTGTCTCGTCATGAACGGCGATACACTGGCAGCGGTGACTGCGTCAATTACTGCTGCGGCCCAGGCCGAATCACAGTCGGTGCTGTCGCAAGTGGAGCAGCAGGACTATCAAACGACGACGCAGATCCACCGCGCCCTCGACTGCACTTCCTTCGGCGGCAAGGACGGCACGTGCGATTTCTCGGCCAAGCTGTCCGATCTGATTGATACTACAGAGACGCTGAATTTCGACGCCGCTGGACGGGGGCACCTACGGATTACGTCTATTGGCGTACCAAAGTGGTCACTGAGGGAGCGGCGTGGTCGCTGTGGAAGACTGCCATGCACGTGGCGACTGATGGTAAGGTTTCGTACGACAATGATGCCGCCGTGACGTTCGTTAACCCCGAAACCAAAATCATCTTCGAGGCATGGACGCAGTGTGGTCTGGTACGCCGCTTCTTCTTCTACGTGCATTTGCACGTCAACAGCGAAGTGGACGTCTGTGATAAGTTCAACGACATGTGGTACCAGACGTCCGTGTCACGACTACCGATCACCACCGCAATGTGCGCGTATCCTGGCAGCGACTTTGCCGAGCTCACGTTCGACTTCCACCCGAATGCGGGGCTTCAGTACTCTCGCACTGAGTTACGGATGAAGGTGAGCAAGGTCGAGTGTTCCGGAGCACTTGAAAACCGCCAGCGCGCCATGATCTTGAGTGTGACGGAAAACTCTCCCGAAATCGTCAACCGGTTTGCCGTCACAATGCTCAATAATGCCACGACGGAAGCAGCCACCGAGTTCCATGTCGAGTGCAACTTCACGTACACTCAGTACGGGGTGCGAAGCGCATCGAGACGTGCAAACGCGACTTCTCCATTAAGGACTGCAAGGGCCCAGCGTTCGACACTCCCAATGGCAAGTGCGAATTCGACGCGTGCGCGGGCAATGCAGCGCCCGGGTTGTACGAGGCCTGCGGTGGCACAATTGTCAGCGCCGACTCCAAGTGCACGATCGTGGAGACGGGTCAGAAGCCGTGCTGCCAGGGCTGCAAGGACACCGAAATCACGTGCACAGCTCTGCTGGACCTGCCGGATGCGAACTCGGACATTATGCGTTGCGAGCCGGCCGAGGGTGGGGCGTATGGCACCTACTACGCGGCTGTGCTTTTGACACAGGCGGCGCAACAACATCCAACAGCCCTCGCTCTGTTGAGTGCGACGACACTCATTGCAGTGGCGGCTCTCATCGTTGTCCGTCGCCGCGTGGTGGACCCGTATTCGGCACAGACAGCGGACGATGCTTACTACCCGTTACTGCACTAGACAGCGGGCACCTTTACTTTTTTCCTGTACGTTTTTACTTAGTCTAACTTTTAGTAAGTAGCTGAGAAAGAATTCTTCGCAATGTGTATTGTAGGCGACGCATTTCACCGTCTGGCGGCTAGTTTGGACATCCGATTCTCCAATGCCGTCACTGCCGCAGGTTTCAGTCATATGCATCGCTTTCGCCATGATTGTTGTGGAATAAGGACCCAACCCGTCCTCACTTCCGCTCGTCCACTGCAGTGCCATGGCCTTGAATGCCATCGTCATTTATTCTGACAGCAAATGCGGGGGCACACCAGTGCGGGTTTTTATGCAGGCGACTGACACTTGCGCTGCCACAGCATGCGAAGCAGGCGAATACAACGGTGGAGTGCAGTATCGGACGTCGGAGTGTCTAGATGAGAAGGATCGACATCGATATGTCGCCGACGTCTTCAACGGTGTGTCGTACGTGATACTCGACGCATTCAACGACGACGGCTGCTCCAGTCTCAACTTCACCAGCGCGTACCTCGCTGCCGGCACGTGCCAAAGCGGCATTTCAAATGCGACAGCGATCACGAAATTGTACTCGAACGGATCGGCATCTATCCAAGCTTACAATGGGCTGTCGTGCGGTGGTGATCCGTCCTTAAGCTTCTTTCTCGATGAGAACACTATCACAAGTCACACGTGCTATGAGGACCAATTTCAGTTCTACTCTTCAGCAAGCGAACAAGCTGCAGGGACAGCAAGTAGCGCATCGGTCGACAGTGCAGCCAGTTCCACGATAGATGGGAGCTCGGCGACTTCAGACTCGTCCTCGGCCATCAGCACCGGCGCCATTGTTGGCATCATTGCCGGCTGTGTCGTTCTCGTGTTGTTGTTCATTGTTGGGGTCGTAATTGTTTGGCGTCGTGCCAAAGCAGCACAAGTTGAGGACGAGGTCTCAACCCCCACTGGATGGACTCCTGATGGCAAAAGCACTCACCAAACTCTCGAGGCGACAACCGCAAACGGCCAGTCCGTGTCGTATCCAACTTATCGAAGTCAGCCCAGCGGCGATACGTCGGGGACCATCACAGGCATGTGGAATGACGAAGCGATTGTAGCTGCTCGAGTGCCACGCGAAAAAGTCATCGTCAAAGAACGGCTCAGTCGAGGTGGCTACGGCGAGGTGTTTACAGGGTCTTTCAACGACCAAATCGTGGCGGTGAAGATGCTGCTGCCCGAGACGCGGAAAAGTATCGCCCATGTCAACGAGTTCTTGTCCGAAGTCAAGATGATGGCGATGATGGAGCACCCTCGCATCACCAAGTTCATCGGCGTCGCGTGGGATTCTTTGTCCGACTTGTGCGTCGTCTCTGAGCTTATGGTGGGCGGCGACTTGCGAGCACTCTTGAACAAGTTCGAGGAGGAGAACTACCCCAAAGGTTTTGATGCAGCCAAAGTGCAGATCGCCGTGCACGTCGCTCATGCCCTTGCTTATATGCACTCTTTGGACCCTGCCGTGATTCACCGTGACTTGAAGAGCAAAAACATTTTGCTCAACGAAAGGCTGGACGCCAAACTGACGGACTTTGGCATCTCACGCGAGCGAGTCGACCAAACAATGACAGCGGGGATCGGGACGTCGCTGTGGATGGCGCCCGAGGTGATGCTTGGCGAGAGGTATGACGACAAGGCCGACATGTTTTCCTTTGGTGTGGTCCTGTCAGAGCTGGATTCACATGCACTGCCGTATTCCCATGCAAAAGATTCGAGCAACTCGAGTCGTAAGATGCCCGACGCCGTGATCCTCCAGCAAGTGACAATGGGAAGACTGTCCGTCAAGTTCACTGAGTTAAGTTGTCAGTCAGTGTCGGACCTGGGGGCGGCTTGCACGTCGATCGATCCGAACGACCGGCCCACATCCGCCGAAGCGCTTGGCAAACTGCATCACATATTAACTCACGAGATGGGAGCAAAAGAACGGATCAGCGAGGAAAGATAATAAAGTGTCAGCAAATATATGTCAATCTGTGGCTTTGCATACTACTACCGTAGTCGGTTCATAAGGATTGGGTTCAACTCGTCACCTTGGATGTCCACCTACCGCCATCTGAGTGCTGCTCCAGCACCTGGAGGCAATAGCTTTCTTTGCGAGGCGGCTGATAACCCATATAGGGATCAGCAGCAACCTTGGTATCCTTGATTTCTTCGTCAGCAGGTGCCTGTAGCATGCGCAGCCAACAGAAAGTTAGTTCCGATAAAATAGCACTGGTTCTCGTACTCCCAAGCCAACCTCGTCTTCCTTTTTGACTCGGTATCGCGCAAACCCGCGAAAGCGTTCCTCAGTCATGTTTTTTCATCGTTGGCCACAGGATCAACAGTGTCACGACGCGAATTGCTGCTGTTACTGCTCTGAAAGCCATCGATCTCTCCGTAGTACAAGCTTCCTTTAAGCTTCAGAACCGTGTACAGATTCCTACCGACCCGAAGCATTTCTTCCTCATCCGCCACGCAGGGCAAAATTAGGCAGCACTTTAAGCTTCCGGACGGCGGGTAGCCCAACGATGCCGCGCGAGATGTTGACGTTAAACTGTGTATCTGGGTCATTTCGTCAAAGTCCCGCTTGCTAGAACACATATATGCAAACAATAATGAGTAAAGTCGCCACGGCGATTGAAACGCATCGCCAAACGGACGAACCAGGGCACGAACGCTCCGCTAGATGCTGTGTGGAACTCGATCTTCTCTCCGAATCGACTGTTGAACAGATGAGCATGCATCACTGAGCGCCAGACCATATCCAAGTCGCTAATGGGGAAGAAGTGGGCCTGTTGACATTGTTGAAAAGGCAGCACACACCGTCAGCTACAATCTCAACAGAGTTTGCATCCATCACTACCAACTTACAAAGAAACCTTGGCCTGGTTGCTCTGCAGGTTTTCTTTGCGTTTGCGTTTTTGACCCACCGACGCTGTCGATGGCGACTCCGTCTCTTCAGGAGGTGACACAGTACTCGGGCTTTCATCTGTTCCTGCCTTGGCATTTGACAGAGACGACTCTTCTTTGCCATGATCGTCATCCACGACTGTCAAAACTGAACGCAATTTAGCTGTTGCTATTGCCTGCACAAAACGACGATCAGAAATCACCCAAATCCCTGAAAGCCTATTTCTTGCAGCTTTACCTCATCCATCTCCTTGACCGGTCGATTCAACAACGTCACTTTGTGGTGTGCCAGTTTGCTCAACGTCGTGTTCAGCAGCTCTAGCAAATGAAATAAATATGTATAACAAAGCCACCACCGCAATTCAATTTCATCACCACTTACCGATCATATTTTTGGCCACCACCAACTCATCGAACGCGATCCAGAACTCGTCTTCAGTCGGGTTGCTCTTGTCGGACTTTGTAACCTTGGTCCTTTTTGGCAGCGGGGGCATCTCGCCTCGCATGATCTCTTCGAACTCCTCGTAATCGTCCTCGTCCTCGTCGTCCTCATCCCCTTCATCTCCGTCATCATCGCTGTCCACCTCAAAGGCAGCAGCAGCTCGACGCACAGCGTATCCCTCGTCCAGGGGACGCGGAGCATTGATGGTGCGTCTGGCGTAGTAGTGAAAGCGAGGATGCACGGGTTGGTGTCTAACTGGAGCAAGCTCTGCTGGCGGCTGCGCCGGTGGAGGTGGTTGTGGTGGTGCTACTACTGCTGCTGATGCTGCTGCTGGTGGTTGTGTTACTGCTGGTGGTGGAGCTGCAGTTGCTGTGGTTACGTTGCCTGTAGCCTCATTGGTTACGTCAATAACCTCCACCTCGTCCTCTTCCATGAGCTCTTGCCAGTCGTTCTCGAGCAGCCAGGTGGACGCCAGCGCCACGCTTTGGTCGCAGACCTCCAGCTACGACAAGTTTACGCGGTTAGCTTCACGAACGAGGTTATAGCGCGGCTGGAGAGCACGTACGACGCGCAGTAGCGCCTCTGTAGGCACCGCTGGGAACACCCCACGCAACGTCTCCATGCCGTTTCTTGAAGTTTGAAACTGATACTGTATCCAAAGCGAATTTGAAAGGGTACAATCCCTTTCTAAACGAATTGAATAGCGACATCGACTCCACTATTTAGATTAGTGTTAGACACGACGTCGGACATTTTCCGCGATCCTGATTTTCTCCCTCTGTTTGATGTTTGATTTTTTGGCTCACAGCATCAATCTCAATGCACACAGAAGACGTCAGACCACTTGTCTAACTACAAGGGAGGGGCTGATTGGGAGAAGTTGGAGCAAACTATTCGGGACATTCACGAGAATACCGTCGACGCACGCTCACGCGCTACCAACCAGAACTCGTAGTGTTGCTTCGTTGCTTGGATTGTTCGTAGCAAGCCGTACTGTGCGTCTTCACTGCTTTTGGAGCGTCTTGGAGACACGAGCGACTGCACCGTGAAACAGTTGAGAGCACGATCAAAGAGCTGGTCCTCAGGACCGCAGCGCTGACCTGAGTTGAATTTTGAGGTTCTTACTGCAAAGGATTTTGTAGCCTAGGTTGTAACGCTGGAGCGAAAAGACGGAGGTGCTCTCAGTTGATCTGGTCTCAACACACACAGAGCAGGACTATTTAACTTGCTTCGCGGCTCCAGACACTTTGAGCAAGCCATTCGAATCAGAGCTGACGTGCTACTTTAAAGGGCTCAAGCACAAGCTTGCTACAATGGAGATACCGCAATGAAAACTAGTAAGGACCCGCTGATGTTTGATTTGTACTCCTTTTTGTGCAGCAAGATGCTGGCTCATTTCAGCAAGGAGATGCCATTTGCTCACGCCTACACGGTCATCGCCTGGAACCTGATGTGCCGTTCGTCAAATGCTTTCGGTATCCGGTATTCACACATGGAGTGGAGAGGCGACACAATGCGGCTTTACTTTGCGCACGTTAAGAATGATCAAGGCGGTGATCGGCCTCTCGATTCTCGGTACATCTATGACAATCCCAAGTGTCTGCCCGATTGTTGCTCTGGGATTTAACTGGGAGGCGTCAAATTTTGATGGAAGCGATCTACTATTCCCCAACAGTAATCAGTACGAGAGGTTTAGAAAGTCCTAGATGCGACTGCTCTGTCAAGTCGATATGGCTGCCGGGCTAAAGCGTTAGAGACTCGACGCTGAGGAGCTTGTATTGCATTCAATGCGAAAATTATCGTCAACACTCTGCTCGTCTGGGTCTCCTCCATACCCTTCGTCGATAGCAGTCCACCTTTGAGCTGGAAGGCTACTTGGAGGCGTGCAGAATACGTATCTGCGGTATGAAGTTGCTGGAGACAAGCATGTTGGATGCACCGTATCTGGGTTACCTACGGAGAGCTACAAGTTCTCCAGTTTGGCATCTCGCTTCAAACTTCGAGATGAATGCGTCGAAACGGTTCTGAAGCTGATGTTTCCGGCGTTACCAGAGAGACTAGAGTAGATTGCGGAGTACTGCTTGGCCTCACTGGCTCATCACGTTCCATTCTTTAGAGCCTCCTTGTCTCCGAAGCCCCACATATTTGATACGCAGTTGTTTTTGGGTGATAACCTACTGGCACAACTATCATCACAGGTGAGAACAGGAGACGGATGCACTGAGACTCACATTCGACCGACTGGCATTCCTCCGCATGTGTCAATACTCTGTGAGATGAAGTGGCTTAAGGATGTCTTAGTCCTAAGGCTACACGAGCACATACTATCAAAGATATTATCACAGAGGTAGAAAAGCGAGCAATTGGTGTAGGCTCAGTCACTTGTGATGGTATGCACGCTGCTATTAGAGCGTGTCTCGAAGATGGAGGTGTGACGGGTCCCATGGACAAGCCGACATCGTCTTAACCAGAGGAAGTCCTGGTGATCGCAGGCGATAACCAATCCACTGAGTGCCACAATTGGGAGGTAGATTTCGCCGGGTGCATAGCGACTTTGTTATTTCGGGCTGCTCTGTCCGTCACATCTGGGTGCTTTGGGTCTGTGGTAACAAGCCGAACAATATTCCCACGTTTCGACAGCTGGATAGGTCAGATATGCTTAGCAGAATTTTGCAAAAGAGGCTGAGTCAGCTTTGTTACGTCATGGACAAGATTGAAAAAGCTACCGTGTCAAAGGACTTACTGCGCGACGTTCAGAATGTCGAAGAAGCCACGGAGGTCTTTGTTGCCTGCGTGAAGACCGTTGACATCGGCAGCACGACCGAGCGCTTGCGAAAGCGCCGGTTTTTACAGTTGAGCTGGGAGATGGTGGAGAATGGTGGAGAAGTTGCTGCGGAAGAAGGCAAAACAGTCGATGGTGGGCATTAGCGCTGTACAGAGATGTACAGAGAGGCAGGTAACTACAGCCAAGCAGCTTTGCACCTTTAGTAGTTGCGCCACTTGCTCCAGCGCTTTTCTATAGTGACCTATCAAATGTCGTGCGAATTGGAACTGCCTGACGACTTCCGTACAAGAATCAATATTTGAAGGCCGAGCGGAAACCAGATTTGCTTTGGACTAGTGAGTGGTGCGAAGAAGGCGTACCCCTTATTTTAATGATGGCGTAGCTTAATGGCGGTCTCCAACTTAAGTGCGAAAGACGAGAAAACGGTTTGGGTGTGCTGTAGTGACAAAAGCAAGGAGCGCCTACAAGAATTGCAGTTGGTCGACGTCATAGAGCTAGGATCTGATGATTATTTTCAATTGCAGTGAGGGCGCGGGCGAGACTTGTAGGTCGTTGTTCTTCGGTTTTTACTCTTTTCCGGTTTTACAAGCCTTCTCAATGTCGTCTTTTGTTTTGCGGCACTGTATGATCCGTTTACGCCTGTTGTGGTATGCGCTCACAGCGAGACTGCGATAAACGTGGCCAATTGTCGGCAGAAAATTGCCCGATTGCTCTAGGTGGTTGACGATGTTAACCTTCTCGCCTGCTGAGTAGGAGTTGCGCCTGGCAATGAAAGAAACTCTGATCGTCAGTGCCAGCAGCTGTGGCTTTGTCCAATACAAGGTAAGTCGCCACATCCTCGCTGGGCAAGACAACGAATTGACTACATTTGATGTGCCCGCTATAAGAAGCAGTCTGCTACAAGCAAAGGGCGACGCGCGCAGCTATTATAAAATAAACAAACTTAAAGCGCACTTAACCTTAGTCGTGCTTGGTACATTATGACAGCTCACACAGTCGTTTTCACAATGAAAGCGTGCGGTGGATCAAGGCAGCGGACAGCGGACTAAGGCCGTGCGCGGCGTGCAGTGGTTGACGCCCGCTGAGGTGTACGGGAGGACCAAAGCGTGCGAGAGTGCGAGGTATATGCTAAATTTAAGTCCCACTATACTAATCCATTATTGATAAATCATATAAAAAAGGACAATTGACTTCAAGTAAAATACCGTAGGTACAAAAGGTAAAAATCATTGTTGGCTGCCAGGACTGCGTCCCTGAAGCTCTACTGCAGGCTTCAACCTCTCTCTCTCTCTCTCTCTCTCTCTCTCTCTCTCTCTCTCTCTCTCTCTCTCTCTCTCTACTAAACCTATCAGTAAAACTCGCTCTTCTTTTTGTTATCTGCTACAGTACCAAATCTTCTACTTCAACCCTTCTTCCAATTCTGCCAAGTTCTGTCATCCTCGCAGCACGACAATATAAATATTTGACTATTACTGGTGTGCGTGTGTTACAGATCTAACGCATACTACTTGTAATCCCTTGTGCTGTGTAGACGAAATGAACAAATAAACCTGACTGCAAGTCAACTATGATTTGATGCTGTTAACGCGTAAGCTGCGAAACCTAACGATGTTCAGGATGCCATCACCGCGAAACGTTTCGGTGTGTGATGATGACGCGACGGGCCAGCGTGCAGTGCATGCCTTCTAAATATAGCCTAGTTGGGAGCCATATTTGCATGTCTAAATTCGTATCTAAATATAAATTGTTGAGAGGTCGCCATATGTCAGAGATTTTCCATGTGTATCCATTGATACATAAACAATCCTAAACATGCAAATGCCAAGTGTTCGGTTATACCGGATAGCACAGCCGACCCTTCATCTGGTGGAACGTAAATATGGTCTGCCTACTATTAGGTTTGGTAAATGCGCATACATATGTCACCCGTTTAAGTATATAGAAGGCATATTGTGGCCAATGCGTACTTGCCGCCAAAAAAAACTGACAAACAATACATCACTTCACAATTTGCATTAGCTCCAACAGGTTCAGGCGGAGTACGGTCATGTGTTCGATACACAATCTCATGTGTATCGCCGCCCGAGCCACGTTTCGCACCACACCTATTGGGTCAAGCGCATGAAGGTCATATCCCCCGACTACAGCTTCTCCATCGACAACATTCCGGTGTCGTATCGGCTCTACTGATTACGCCTCCCGTTCGTGTGAGATCGCACGATCAAGATGGCCACATTCTGCGAGGCGTATGGGTTCCGCAAGTGGCGATTTACTCCGGCGCGATTAAAAGAAAAGGGCCTCGGCGAACTCGCAGTGCGACCCGGGTGTATACGCTTTCAAAAACTAGAACAGTTAATCACGTCTGAGGGTGCACGTCCGGATCCGAGGACTCAATCGCGCCCTCTCACGCCGGTCCATTTTCGTCACCGTGGATGAGTACCGCACAATCAAACTGTGCTAGGTAGGCCACATGGTGCTGGGCGTAGTGCCATCCCGCCGATTCGACAGCATGGATCTCGCTTTATCTCACATTGCGATACGAACACGGCGTACGGTCAAGTTTGGGACGGCGATATCAGCGCTGCGAAAACCCTGTACAACACCGGTTGAGCCCAAGTCCGAGTTTAATCGCGGCCGAAGCGATTTCAGTAGGAACGTGTCCGAACGACAACTCCTCCAGTAATGTATCCAAAGCGAGTTCGAAAGGGTACAATCCCTTTCAAAACAAATATATTTATTTAACTGATTTACAAGGTTGGATTGTTGAAGTTGCTTCATTTTTCCTTGAGCGGACGCGATGCCCTCTTCCGCCTCGACGTACGCTCTGCTGGCGGCTGTATCTGCTCCATCCTCGTGCTAACTGCCGTCTACAGCTTCTCTCAGCAGAGTTCACTGCCTCATCTCCCTGTCCCTGAGCTGCAAGCCACGCTGGACAAGTATCTCCTGTCTGTCAAGCCTTTCATCTCCCAGGTTTCCTTCCCCAATGCATGGAGGTTACACTGGGTTGCATCTAACGTTACTCTTTTCCAGGAGGAGCTAAGAAAGACCACAGCTCTCGTCCAAGACTTCGCTAGGCCTCAAGGACAAGGAGAAGCACTGCAAAAGGTCCTGCAACAACGCAGCCAAAAAGAAACCAACTGGCTGGCCCAATGGTGGGAGGATGTGGCTTATCTAAGCGACCCAACTCCCAACGCCCTCTTTGTCAACATGGTGACGGGCTTTGGCTCCTTCCTGGACTTTGAGCGGCCAGTCCCGCAAGCGAGACGAGCGGCTGAGACGGTGCGCTACACGTGCGAGTACCTGGAGAGACTCAAGAAGGAGCAAGTGCCGCCAGAGACCTTTGGTGGTCGCACAATGTGCATGAACATGTTCACGCGGCTGTTTTCAAGCTGCAGGGTGCCTGAGCGACCGCTGGACAAGTTCCGACGAGTTGATCCCGCAACGATCCGTCATATTACTGTGTTTTGCGACGGCAGAGTGTTCGCACTGCCAGTGTATGGTGCACAGGACGAACTGCTGACCATTGGGGACTTAGAGGCGCAGTTGCTGCAGATTTTAAAGCACTCCAAGTATTTGGATAGGAATGCTGCCCAGAAACTGGATGGCGAGGCCTCCACGCAATTCGTAGGCGCCTTGACATCCATGCGGCGTGATGCTTGGGCGGAAGCGAGGCAAAAGCTGGTGGAGTTTGATCAGGTCAACGCTCGCAGCCTTGACAAGATCGAGACGAGTCTGTTCACAATTTGCTTGGAGACGGCATCGCCGGATACACCGTCGGAGCTGGCGCGCCAGTGTGCGGCTGCAAACGCTGGCAATCGCTGGTTTGACAAGAGCTTCCAGTATATTGTCTTTGGCAATGGCATCGTGGGCGCCAATATGGAGCACGCGAACGCCGACGCGACTGTGCTGCAGTCCATGTTCCGCTGGCTAGGAGAGCGCTACCTGAACCGCAATGGGGGCTACGAGACGTTCATCGAGAGTCGCCACCACTCGCTAACGTTCTTACCTCCACCAGAACTCTTGCCATGGCGTCTACCTTTAGAGATTGCGACCACTACAATTCCAAAGGCATTGGCGAACTTTAATCGCGATGGTGCCGCTCTGCGTATGCTGGTGGTGCGCAACAAATCGTACGGCAAGACGAAGCTTCGTGCGGTGAAGTTGTTTCCGGACACCTTCGTGCAGATGGCCATCCAACTAGCAGGCTTTCGTCTGTTTGGGCGCGTGGTGCCCACTTACGAGAGCGGTCACACACGCATGTTCGTCGAAGGCCGTACGGAGACGATCCGCACCGTGACGAGCGAAGTCTTGGCGTGGCTCCAAGTCCAAGAGCGACCTGGGGCTGGTCCAGAAGAAAAGGCTGTTAAGCTCAAAGAGGCGATGGCGCGCCACAAGGAGCTGTCAATGGATGCTCTGACGGGCAACGGGATCGACCGCCACTTGCTGGGGCTGCAGATAGCTGCCATGCACACGACAGGCTCTCCACCGGCGCTGTTCACAGACCCGAGCTATGCCAAGAGCGGCGGAGGCGGCAACTTTGTCCTATCCACGAGCAATGTGTCTGGCTACCCGTGGCTCTGGGGCGGCTTCGTGCCGATGCTGCCGCACGGCATCGGCATTTGCTACGGCTGCGAGAGCGACTTCCTCGCGTTCATGATCACGTCGTTCGACCGGAGCGCTCGCGACCACCAGCTGGCGGATCCGTCACTGCCCCGAGTCACTGCTCACGAATTCCAACCAGCTCTGTTCCGAGCTTTCGACGACATCTACGAGCTGATGCTCCGCCAGGCCAAACCCACCGCCAAGATGTGAGTGAAACTAGTTGTCCGATGCACACGAAAGAAGCTGGAGTTGCTATTGTTTCGAGTTTCTTTCGTGGCTTCCTGTAGCTCTTGGTCCTGCCTCAGATCCCACGTCTAACAACAACGCAGTGCGCTGTTCGGGGAACGCTACACTGCAATGCCATCGCTAGCAACATGCTGCGAGTCTCACGTAGCATTCGATGGCATGAAACTCGCCAACAATCGTGAGGACTCACTGCGCATCAACCTACTGCCGATAAAAACGCCATCGGGTGTGCAGCCATCTGGCCCACCACTTGTTCATTCGGCCGATTCCCTCCCGCAGGACGCATCCGGCCAGTCGAGTCGGTCTGTCTCCAGTACGACGCTACATGAAGTCCAAGCAACCGAAATGGAAAAAGTTCCACTGCCCGCCGCTGTCTGCGAGTCGCAAGGAGCAGATCACGCACGAGGCCAACCGCGCGTGCGACGAGCTGCTGCGGTTCTCAGCGGGCGAGGTCTTTAGCAGCACCGGGTCCAGTCTCGACAGCGGCGAGGACCAGTTCCAGGACGGCCTCAAGTGGGAGTACACGGAACAGATCGACAGCATCCGCGTCGAGAAGGTCAAGGTCAAAAGCGAGGGCAAGAAGGGCGTCTACTACTTCCGAGGCATCACCCAAGTCGAGGCCAGCGTCGAGGAGATCATGGAGCTGTACGAGGTGGACATGGCCCACCCCAACATGCAGCTGGAGAAGAAGCTGTCTCCAGACATTCTGCACTCAGTAGTGCTCTACGAGATCCAGCCCTACCTGCCGGAAGAAAGCACATCCTTCATCGGCATCCGCTGGTCGGCCGTGCGCTCGCCCTACGTCATGGTACGTAACAGAGACTACTGCTACTTGGAGATCCAGCGCAGGTTCACACTACCCGACGGCCGACGAGGTTTCGCGCGCTGCCTGCACTCGGTCAAAATCAAGAGCTGCCCCGACATGGAAAAGTCCCACGGCTTTGTGCGAGGCAGCATGTATCGGTCGGGCATTGTCTTCATCGAGAGCAAGAGGGACCGCAAGACGCTGGACGTTGTGCAGGCCGTGTATACAGACTTGAAGGGCAACGTGCCGCAGTGGGTGGCGGCCAAAGGACTGAGACAGAGGCTCATGAGTCTCGAGCACCTCAAGAAATACGTCAACATGAAGCGCGTGGCCACGCAGAGCTTCGCGAGACGCAGCCAGCTCATGGCGCCGGGGAAGGTCAAGACGTGCTTTGTCTGCGTGGACGACATCGGCACGTTCAAGCGGAGATACAACTGCCAGAAGTGCGGCGAGGTACGCATAGACTCGAGCGCCGTGCAGCGAGGACAGGCAGCTGTCGCTCGGCTTCGCTACGTGCTGCTCGTCGTCTGTCTCCTGGCGGCTTTGGACTTGTACAACGTGCTGGGTCTTTATTAACGTCCGTCTGTGTGTTATTACCTCGGTGTTTGTGGTCCTGCAGGTCATTTGCGGGCGCTGCAAGCTCACGATCAACGCCGACATCCCCGTGGTGGGCAAGATGAAGCTGACAATCTGCAGCTTGTGCTCGCTCGCCATCAACCGCAGCGCGCTGCCGGACAACAGCGACGGAGACAGCGGACTGGGCCGTCGCCCCTTCTCGGCGACGCAGCAGCCGACGTATCAGCACCGCGATTGCGACGCCGAGGAAGCTCTCGTGCGCAAGCGGGCACTCAGTCTCAACTCTTTCCACACGGCCAATTTCGACCACACGTCGCTGCAGAGTTCGGTGCTGGCTCGGGAGTTCTAGTGGCCATGGCATTGTGAGTCCAGATCCAGCAGCCTCGGAGTTCAGCGAGCGCCTTCCTTCTGCATTGAAGGGCATTTCTTGCGAGTCTCAAGGCGTTTGCTCGGTAGTAGCTTCGAGATGGAGCTCCATGGTGTATTATATATACAGCAATGTTAGCAAAGGGATGGCGGCGCTCCGTCAAAGCGATGATAAAACATGCAACTTGCACACAGCAAGTAGATCCGATCAACGTTGCTACGACTTCGGTCATGTGCAAGAGGACCACCGGGCCCGTCAACTCGGGGTCTCTTCTGCATTGAAGGGCACTGCTCCTGACGGAGCTGCATTGAAGGGTACTGCTCCTGACGACGCTGTGCTCCTGAGAGACCGCCATTGCGATCTCTACCTCCTACATTGGGATTCTGTCTCGTACACAGGCCCCGAGGTGGGCCTGTTCGACACCCTGTGGCTTGGCATGGTCCTATCCAGCAGGCCTTCACAGCCACGAAGTTCTGGCTGCCGCTAGTCGTTCGCTCGTCGGAAAGCTGGCGGCCTTCCTTGTCCAGCAAGCAGACTCTTCAGAATTGCAAGCATGTTGCGAGCGGCATTGACATCTCGGTTCCAGAAGTTTGCCCGGCATGACCTGATTGTGCAGCGCTGGACAGCGTAGCATGGCTTGTGCACCATGCTGCCTTCTTTATCGGGGACGAGTAGTTTCGCCGGCTCCACAAGACCGTGGCACAGCGAGCACGTCTTGCTAGTCCTGAACTCGTCCAGCGTCACGACCGTGGCCCTCCGCCGCAGCGCTTCTTTAAAGCGCTGTATCGGCACGGGCGGATTGCCGCGCAGCCCTCCAGGGTTAGTGAAGTCCCCGTAGCCGACCCACACTCGGGAACTCGAGCGCGGCACGAGGCGGCGTGCCAGTGCATCCAGCGCTTGCATTTGTCGGCGCGCTCTGAAAAACCTCCAACTACGGAACCCTTCCTCTGCGCTAAAGGCCATCAAGAAGCCACGGTCTCAAAAGAATGGCAGGCCCTGCAGGAACGTGGCAGGCTGGCTGTTTTGAATGTCGGCATGCTCTCAACGATACGTCGATACCATGGTTCTTTTGCCTTGACGTTTTTCAGCCAGAATTGAAACTTCGACGTTCCCGAGAGGTGCTGGTACTCGTGGGCGCTGACCGAAAAATATGCTGCTGCGAGCGGTAGTGTCGGTTTTTCGTCGGCGCTGACGCAGCCCGCGTTCGCGCAACCAGCGACGCCGTCGACGACGCTGTCGAGGCACAACTCTCTCTCGTACTGCAGTGCACAGTGCTCGGAGCCCTGGATCCACTCCGATCACTATTGACGGCGAATCCCCTTCAGCTGCTTCTTTGGTCATGTCGGTGTCGTCCAGCGTCGGCTCCTTGGGGCGTTGTGGCCGAGAGAGAACTACTGAAGCTCCATAGCCGTCAGATTCAGCATAGTTGTCAAAGCGCCTTGTAGCACTAGCGAGCTGTGAGACATCAAAGACCTGAGCTAGCAGGCCAGGTCGGTGGAAGAAGGCCCAGCTGAGGCCGCCGAGACGTCCAACCGGACAGTTCAGCACGTTGACACCGGCCCGCTTGAAAATCCGGCTGCAGATGCCGTGAAGAGTAGAAGGTGTGATGGTTATGTAGCCCGGCGAATAGCTCGTAGTCAATGGCAGCAAGGTGTACAGAGCAGCACCTTTCTGTTCTGGATGGTCGTGTTGGAATGACTCCATCCAGGTTAGCATCTCATACGCCTTCTGGATAAAGTGTTTTACGTTCGCAGCAATTGTCTCTGGATCAGGCGTCAGAACCAGCTACGCACGTAGCCGATTGATAGCGTCTTCACCTTCGTGTTGTGTGCTGCTTTCGCTGCTAGAAGAACGCAGGCATCCGTTCAGGATTCTCGTTGTCGTGGCATAGGAGAGTTCGTCGTCGTCTTCTGGAGCAAATCGGAAGCGGATGTACTGGCGCAGCCGCTTCTTGAACGTTGTCTTCACCATTGTGCGTGCATTCGTAGCCATGGCGGCGGCTTCATCTTCCAGGAGATAACTTCTCACTGGCAGATAAGACACCAGAGAGGCAATGGCTGTAGAATGCCTGGTCCAGGTCTGGTAGCGGTAGGTTCTCGCTCAGGCAGCGCAGTAAGTGGAAGTTGGCGAGGTGGGAGCCTTCCAGTCGGATGCCTTGCATTGTCTCCGCCGTCCGAGCGATCTCCTGGACGATCTCGGGGTACCTGCACACCCTCGAGAGCTTGGACTTGACGGAGGCTCTTGGCTTCTTGCGTCGTCGCGCCATCGATGGAAATCGAAGAATGGCGACAGCGGCTCATATAGACTACAACGCGTGGAAATTTCTACTTGTAATCCATTGCAGCACCCTTGTCGGACTTTTCCGCAATGGTCGCCTGCAACGAGTTTGCAGGGACAACAATGGCTTGCACTCGGACAACACCGGAAGCAGACGGAGTTCCACTGGCTGGTCCATCTTGCTGCTGTGTCGTTTTACAAACATTTCTTTTACGGTTGTGCTGGGATCACTCGATTCTGCCGCTGCAGGAGCATCCGTTGGAGGATACTTGGACTGCTGCGTACGATGGTGGGGGTTTGGACGTTGGCCTCCGATTTGTTTGCTTCTCGGCTTTGAGATCTTCGAGAACTTCGTCGACTGGCTGGATTGGTTGGAGCGGCTGATGTAGCACTGCATTCTCGCAGCAGAAGAGCTTCTACGTCAGGAGGAACGTGAGCTTTCAAAACAGCGTCAAACCTTCGAGTCTAGAGGGAAAAAAAGTGTTAGCACGAAAAGTTAAAAGCACTGCATCGAGTACCAGCAAACTCACGCCAAGTTCGTCTCGAAAGTGTCGTAGCGTCTTTTGTGTCGATATCCTCACGGGTGCTGACTTGGACCTCAATGCGTCGGCAAGCAGCGACAGCAATAGAGCCGACGACTGGGACGCTTGAAGCGCCGAAATGTCGGTACTGGTCCAGTTGCGAACGCATTTGTCCACGTAGACAGCGGCCTGGCGACGAATGCGATGTCAGATCAGTTCAACACCGCTACGTTTTGATCCTCACGCACCAAATTATACAGCCGCAGGTCTTCGAACTTGCTGTATGCCTCTCCGAGTTGCAGGAACACAAGAGCAAGCTTTCGACCGCTGCAGTGCAAGATAATCGCATCCAGCACCTCCGCCGCAGTCTCGCACAGGAATCTCTTGTCGGCATGGAACACGAGCGGCATCACGGCAGGAATGATGGTATCTACACCAAATTCAAGCAAAAGTTAGCCGAGATCACTTCATAACACTCGAGACACAATAACAGCGCACCGAAGAACGGAGATAGTCGAGTCTTCAGCAGAAACGCTAGGTCCTTGATCAGCAACAGAGAATCTCGAGCTTGTCCAGCTCCAGCGTGAGCGGATGAAGACCTCGATCGAGGAGAGTTTGGCTTCCCAGGACTGCTACCAGCAAGAGGACCGTCAAGCTCTCGTAACTGAGCTTCGCTGTACAGTCAAAAAGAAGTAGTTGGTTAGCTGAAAGAATAATGGCGAAGGTTAGCGCAACGCAGCTTACATGTGTGCACGCAGGACGTGAGGATGTTTCGTAGCGAATCGCTTCAAGGACTGGATCGTAGCGAATTCCTCTCCCCACGGGACTTTTGAGCTCTCGATGCTACCGGTTTGTACCTGGAACAATCGCCGCTTTCGGCTGAGCAGCAGGTCGACATTCTTCCACTCCGCCATCTCTTCGCAGGAAACGTAGTCTGCAGTTCGACAGCGAGACTGTTGGGAGGCGTTTTTCTCTCGAGACGCTCGAGATGGCATTCGTATCTCGCCAACCCCTTTCTCGTTGCTGTAATGCGCAATGGGCTCTTTCAAGCCGGTGCTCGGTACGACTATGCTCGGGATTTCACGCAACCGCTCGACCTCAACAACGTTTTCGACGAGCGCTTCGTCCACGTGAGACTTGGGCGGTGTCTGGACTTCAGTAGTTGGATTGGTCCTCAGAGTGGTTGCAGTTGGCAGATCGAGACTTTGCTTGCTGTGTTTCTGCGGTTGATTGTCGTCGTCGTTGTACTCAATCTCCAGCACTGGCAGTTCGTCGTCCACCTGGTTGCTAAAGTTTTCAGTCTCGCTCTCACCTTTCTCGTCGTCTTGACCAGTACAATTGATGAGCTTAACTCCGTCAAGCTCGCACTCCACGTCCTCAAATGCTGCCGCACTGCTTCTGCTGCTTTGTCCATCAATTCTCAGCTCGCTGTCAAAAGTGTCCAATACCGCAGGGGTGATGCTACTCCTGCATCATTCTCTAAATCCAACACATTTCCACTGCTGCAGGTTAGCGACTGGGTGGAGCCATCTAGTGCGATCTCCACTGGTCGAATGAATTCTCGAGCAATGCACATGTCTTCCTCTCCGTCTTCGTACGCGACGTCATAGGAGCCATTGGAACGGCAGAAAGTAATGACTCCGGGGACTAACACGGACAGTCCTTTGTATTGCACTTCGACGCGATCTCCATCGTGAAGTGGCGGCAGTTCCTCAACAACGATGACAGAGCTTTTCCGGGCGACTGGGTTTTGCTCTACCCATTTGACGGGGCAAATGATTGTACTTCGAGTCGGAGAAGCGCTTTGTGAGATCGGAGTATTTGGAATCGAGGTTCCAACTGACTTGGTTCTTGACACTACTGGTGGACTCTCATCTTGAACTGGTATCGAACAAGTACTCGTAAGAATCGTTATAGGTCGCGACGACGTCAGGTGCCCATTATCTTGTTGGCAAACGTTTTTCATCATATCTTCATTGACTGGGTCCTTTTCGTCTTCTTCTTCCGCTTGGTTGAGTACCACGACTTGATCTTCATCTGCACTCTGTTGATCACTGTCTTGTGCGTCTGGACACGTACAGTTGTCGTCACTCGAATCCACAACTACTTTGTCGTTTGATGTCATCGTTCTTTGAACCGCGTCACAAAGGATGTTTTCTATAGCACTTGTAGAAACTTGCTGCAGTATCGCCAGCTCCTCTTGTGAAGGAGTAATTTCCGTGTTCGGCGGCGCAATTTCCTCCGTCTGGATATCAGGCACTGCTGTCTCCGATACGATACGCCTCCCTTCGGAAATGATCTCATCTACTGCAGCAGTGGAAACTTGATGCACCGTCCTCCAGCTGCTATCGTCTTCAATCTGAACAATGTACTGCGGATCATTGTGTGCTTTGTTCTCATTTTCACCATGGACACCAAGGACACCGGACTCGTTTCTGCTTGGGTTTTCTTCAGGAGCTAGTGCATCTACAGCACTCGTCGACCTTTGCCGCAACATTTTTAGTTTCTGCAAAGAGAGAGTCGTCACTAGTTTCGTTCTGGCTGGGGCTCCACTTGATAAAATTTGTTCGACTGCGGTAAAACTCGCCGAGCGGTGCGCTTTCACATTAGATGGTGCTCTTCGTTCCGTGTTGGATTGTGCCATGGGGCTATGAGTCGGATCGGACTGAACTTCCACAGCGGTCGACACCACCGCTTCGTCTTGTTGCGCATCTGCCAGCTTTGTCGAAATGATGTCGACCAGTTCGCGATTCCCTGAGTCCTGTGCCGTCTCCATTGCTACTGCCATCGCTTCACGACAGAACCTGACGTGGTTCACCAGGAACCGCACCAGAGTTGCGTTTTCAGACAAGATGCCACGTGCCAACGCTGCAGCGTCCCACATCTCCAGGTCGCCGATGTCATCGTTCTCGAATCCTGCAACGACAGACATGAAGTTGAGAGTTTGTGCGGATTCGTCTTGCTCTGCTTGGTCTACTTCACCTCGCAGGATATCCACGAGTTTGTTTAAATTGCAGAGGGAACCTCGCGGGTCGCATTGAAGAAGTAACTTGATGACGTCGAAATGGCGATGTGATAGCGCTAGTCGGAGCAGTCGAGGGTGGAGACTGCCACACACCGAAGAAGCTGTGCAATGCGAGAGATACTGCGGTAATAAAATGTCAGCGATGTCGATCGAACCGTTGGTGCAGGAAACTTCGAGCGCTTTCGCCACTCCGTCGAAGCGAGTTTCGTTGCCGTTCAAGAAGCGTCCGCCTTCCAAGAGCAGCTCCACGGTGTGGAAATGCTGGTTGATGGCTGCTTCGACTAGACACTCTGCTTCAACGGCGTCGATACTCGGCGACAGCTCATGATCAGCAGCGATATCCCGAAGCAACAGTGTCACCATCGAGTCGTGTCCAATTATTGCCGCTGCTAGAAGAAGTTGTGCCCGTAGTGTCGGTGGAGATACTGTGAAGCTCTCAGCGATCCTGTCCAAGTAATCCAAGCGACGTTCGTCCACCATTTGCTCTCCGTCATCGCTATCTGGGACTTCGGACGCTAGTAGGAGGAAACTCCGTCCTCGATCTTCTGGCGAAAGTTTGTCCAAGTTGTTGAATAGCTCGCTAAGTATCCGTCGAGGGCAGTGGAATTCCAACATGTCGACAAGGTGAACGTAGCGGTCTCGAAGGTCTTTGAACGTGTCGTCTCGGAATAAAAGGCGGACGAGACTCGGGTGCGAGTACACGTCCGAGGAGCCCAGGAGAGCACTCTTGATGTCATCGTGGGTAGGCTGGCAGAGAATCGAGATCCACGATCCACTCTCGGACGATTCGAGGTAGTAGTGAACTCGCTCGGAGACCCCTACGAAGCGTTTAACAAGCTCTTGGGCCCGTCGAGGCAGCATATTGCTCGGTTGATTCCAATCTCCGACAATATTAGCAATGAAACCCGCTAAACCATAAAAGGCATCACGGTTTTTATTCATCGTTCAAAGCTGCTCCGGCCCGACGGAAAACATCGCGTGGGATGCCGCAAGTGCAGTTTGGTACGCCACACACGAACTGTTGGTGGAGTGTGAAGGTGCTCCGATGAGAAGATCGAGGCACTGGGTCGTGACGAGTTGGCATACTACCGTCTCGTTGCCGCGGAGTTTTCTTTGCTGGCGTGGATGGAACACTCCGTTGTGTTAACCCCGGCTCCGATGCTGGTGCTGTGTCTTGATGATGCTCGATACGCTGGTCGCCGAACCGAACGGCGTTGATTTTCACCGAAGCATTTTCGATCTGCCGCTTGAGCACGTGCAGCTCTCGAGCGTGTCGTGCGCAGTCGTCTTGAGCTTGACGCGCTTCGTCGAGCAGCGTCAGGATCTCTTGCAATTCGCTTTCGAGAGTTGTCACGGCGATTTGCTGCTTGGTCACGCACGCTTGCGCTAGGTCACGTTGCTCGATGGCCCGAGCGAGTCGCTGAGCGTAAAGCTGTCGACGGTGCTGTCGTCTGTCTTGCGCTTCTCGGGCCTTCGCCAACTGGTCCAACAGCTCTGCTGCGTCTTGGCTTTTCCGTTCCTTCTGTCGCCCTTGATCTTCCCAGATAGCGCGTTGCTCTGCTTGTCGTGCTCGTTGCTGTGCCTCCACAGCTAGCAGTCGACTGCGCTTGGCCTTCTCAATAGCAAAGTCGCTGCAGAGTCGACTCCAAGAGCTCAGCGCTCGCAACAGAGCAGCTCTGCGCCAGAACTGCAGCTTCTCGTCTGCAACGAGCAGACCACGTGCTGGTTGCGATTGCAGACGCACACTAGGCGGTAACTGGAACGCTTCACCAGCGTTATTGGAAGGGCTCTTGTGAACACAACGAAGTCCTTTGAACCACCCGACAACATCCGGGACCCCCAATGTTGCAGTCTGCCAAGCCCGTGAGGATAGCGATGTATATCTTCCAACGTTGCAGCGTTTTGACACCACCTCCCGACGAACAGAGCCCCGAACGTGTAGAATCCTACGCCGTAGTTTTGCTCATGGCCAAAGTCGCCTTCGAATTCCAGCGTGCTGCTGTAGTGCGTGCCGTGCCCTACTTGTCTCCCATCGACCCACTGCCCAGCAAAGCTTTCATCTGCAGTCGTGAGCACCCCGACGCCATGTGGCAGACAGATCTCGCCGTCGCTCAGCAGCCGAACTTGGCCGCGATAGACGCCACCGCCGCCAAAATCGACCACGCGATACTCGATTGCATCATCGGTCTGCAGCGGTTCAGTCGCATCGACTGCTTTGCTGCTGCTGCCGCCACCGTCGACGAGATCATTGCTGTGAATCTCCAGCAGCTCGTGCTGGACGCGTGCGAGCTGTTGCTGCAGCGCGGCAACTGGATCCACGTGGCCGTCGGCGGGCGGCTGATTGGGCTTGGTTGCTGCAGCGCTGTCCGGGGCCCGCTGCGGGTCGCTTGTCCGACGTCCGGAGGCGCTTGCAGCTGCAGTTGTCGCGACGGACAAGGACGGCCCGGCGCCTGACGCTGAGGGCACTTCCGCGGGCTCCGTTCCGGCGTCATCGAGCGCCATCTGGCGGTCTCGGCGCCACCAAGCGGACCCCAACTGCAACGCAAGTGCAAGTAGACAGTCGAGCGGCCGCTTTGCACGTGTATTTTGGTGGCCCACAACGCGGCGCTATCCTGCTGCTGCTGGTCATGTGGTTGAAGGTCTAGGCAAGTTCAAATCAAATCTCCGGCACGGGTTCAAGCTGTTAAGCCGTGAGAGAGAGAGAGAGAGCCGATTAGAGAGACTTTGTAATCGACGCACTTTGAGATTGGAGACCGAGGAGGGGAAATTTTGGAGCCCCCAAGCCACGTGGAAGAAAGCGCGCGGGAGTGCCGTCGGGTTGCTGTGCTGCCTGCCTGCCTGCCCGCGGCGTCGTTGCGCTTCGGCGAGCCGCGCGAACCGGGTGCGAGTTGCCCCTCGCGAGCTTCCCGCGGGGAGGTCTGTCTCTTGTGGAGACTGCAACCTGATGCTCCGTAGACGTGGCAATGGCAGTGTAGCCATGTTGGAATCCCCGTCTAGCTCGATAGTCTGTGTACTGTTGTGATTCAATTACGGATGAGTTCTGTGCTTCTGATACTAATGTCACTGTAAGCATCAGTTCTTTTATTTGCTACCTCTCTTTAACCATGGATTGCTGTCAAGTTCAAGTACTCTTTTCAACAGGATTTTCATGTGGGCCACACCAAACACGAGACAGGCGCGATTTAACGCGCGCGGATTGGTCGATATCCCGCCTCCAGATCGCCACGTCCGCGGCGTCATACCTCAACCCGACCCCTCTGTAAACGAATCCATACAAACACCAAGTGCCGCTTGGGAGCGCGCGCGAACGTCAGTGTTCGTGTGTCGGTTGCACTGATTTGCGGCAGGAGCGGACGCCACCACAGCGAGCACGAGGAGCTTGCCGGCGCGGCTGGGCATTCCGCAATTCGCCTCGTCCCGTGCCAAGCCTCCCCTCCTCCATACACACACACACAAGGCAATGCTGCAAGCCTCCCAGTTCCGGGCGATGCGGGCCTCGTCCTCGACGGCCCGCCCGCAGCTGCACTCGCTGCTGGCGCGCGCCTTCGCGGCCCAGAGCGGCGGCGGCGAGCAGGAGATGCTGCAGGCGCTCGACAAGTTCCAGAAGGACGCGGCCGCCAAGACCGTGCCCTGGTTCCTAGACAACATGCCGCCGGCCTACTTCCGCTCCATCCACGAGGAGGACCGGTTGCAGCACCTGAACGCCATCACGGCGCTCGTCAACGCGCAGCAGCCCGAGGTCATGATCCGCTCGCCCGACCAGGCCGTCTTCTCGCACTTTCGCTCGGGCGCCAACTTCCCGGGCCGCCTGGCCAACGTGCTGGACCAGCTGCCGCAGACCGTGGACGGCGCCACGCTCGCGCGCGTCAAGATTTTCACGGCGCTCGACGACTCGCTGGCGCTCGACATCTTCCGCTTCGGCCAGCAGGAGCCGTTCCTGAACAAGACCCCCGAGGAGAAGGAGGCTCGCGAGAGCATCCTCAAGTTTTGTGCCGAGATCCAGGACGGCAAGTACGCCGACAACTCGTGCTACCCGGCGCCGGGCAAGCACTTCGAGCCCGCGGCCGTTGACGCCTTCCTCAACCACAGCAACACCATGTACGTGCAGTTCAGCAACCCGCGCCGGCTCGCCTGGCAGATGGAGCTGTTCGAGAAGGTGCGCGGCACCGAGGGCGTGTCCGTGCAGGTGGAGCACAAGTGGGAGACCCGCAACGACGAGAACAAGCTCGCGAGCAGCGGCATCCCGCAGACCATGCTCACCATCGCCGCATCCAACGTCATCCCCAAGAGCTTCATGCAGAAGGCGGCCACGTACTTGGGTCTGTGTCAGCTCAAGGTGGTGCGCGCCCACCTGGACGTGGTCAAGGACCCGCAGAACAACAACGGCGGTGGCCACGTCGCCATGATCCGCATCCTCGTGCAGCCCGGCGAGGAAGCGCTCGCGTCCGACTTCAAGTTCGAGTGGTCCAAGATCTCGGGCAACCTGAAGCTGCTCAAGTGGATCGACGACCGACCGGTGCGTCTCACCGAGAAGCACCCGGAGCTCGGCATCTCGCGCGCTGAGCTCATTTACGCCTACGGCAACATGCTGCACGGCGTGCTGGCAAAGAAGGACCCGTTCGCGTACTCGCTCACGCGCATCATGGAGACGCTCGAGCACGACCACCACCTGCAGTTCGCCTCGCGCGCCGCCGACTTCTTCATGCAGAAGTTCGACCCGCAGAACACTCCCATGACCGACGCGCAGCAGGATGCCATCGTCGACGAGCTCAAGAAGGAGATCCGCCGCAACGTCGAGACCGAGGACGCTATCCTGCTGCTCAACACCATGGTGGACGCTATCCGCGGCACGCTGCGCACCAACAAGTACGTGCGCGACCGCTACGCGCTGTCGCTGCGCATGGACCCCAGCATCATGGGCTACGGCACCGTCGGCAAGGACACTCCGTTCGGCGTCTTCTTCATCTACGGCCGTCGCTTTAAGGGCTTCCACGTGCGTTTCCGTGACATTGCTCGCGGTGGTCTCCGTATGGTGTACCCCAGCTCCACGGACGCCCACGCGCTCGAGAGCGCACGCCAGTACAACGAGGCCTACAACTTGGCCTTCGCTCAGCAGCTCAAGAACAAGGACATCCCCGAGGGTGGCTCCAAGGCTGTCGTGCTGTGCGACCCGATCGTCGGACCCATCGGTGACGTTGCCCCGCGTGACTTCATCCTGCGCAAGAGCGTTAAGGCCTTCTCGGACGCTCTGCTCGACCTGAACACCACCGACGAGGCTGTCAAGGCCAAGATCGTGGACTACTACGGCCAGGACGAGCTCATCTACCTAGGCCCGGACGAGAACATCATCCCGGACGACATTGTCTGGATGACGAACCGTGCTGCCTACCGTGGCTACCCGATCCCGCGCGCCTTCATCAGCTCCAAGCCCAACGCTGGTTTCAACCACAAGGTGTACGGAGTCACGAGTGAGGGTGTGGCCGTCTTCGCCGATGTCGCTCTGCGCTCGCAGAACATCGACCCCACCAAGCAGCCGTTCACGGTCAAGATCACGGGCGGCACTGACGGCGACGTTGCCGGCAATGTTATCAAGATCCTCCACCGCGAGTACGGTAGCAACCTGCGTATCGTCGGCATTTGCGATGGCACTGGTGTGATCGAGGACCCCGAGGGACTGGACATGACGGAGCTGCTGCGTCTTGTGGACGAGTCGCTGCCTCTGTCGAGCTTTGACGGCGCCAAGATTTCGGCTGCCACCGGCGTCAAGCACGACATCGCCACCCCGAGGGCATCCGCGCCCGTAACTCGATGCACAACCGTGTCAAGAGCGACTTGTTCATCCCCGCTGGTGGCCGTCCCAACACCATCAACGAGAACAACTGGCGCGACTACCTTGACGCCGACGGAAAGCCGTCCTCCGGTCTGATTGTCGAAGGTGCCAACCTCTTCATCACGCCCGAGGCTCGCCAGCTGCTGTTCGACAGCGCCGGCGTTGTCATTGTCAAGGACAGCTCGGCCAACAAGTGCGGCGTGGTCTGCTCGTCGTACGAGATTGTGGCCAGCATGCTGCTCGAGACCGACGAGTTCCTGGCGGTCAAGGACGAGCTGGTGCTGGAGGTTGTCGACAAGCTGCGTGCTCTGGCCCGCGTCGAGGCCCACCTGCTCTTCCGCGAGTACAAGAAGAACCCCACGGCTGCGTTGCCGCCCGCCAGTGAGCGCATTAGTCGTGCCATCACTCGCGTGCACGACGCCGTCCTGGCCCACTTCGACAACGTGTGCGAGGCGGACCAGCAGGTGCTGTTCACACTCATCGAGGAGCACCTGCCGCCCAAGCTCCGCGAGGTGGCCCTGGACCGCGTGCAGAAGAACGTACCGCTCGCGTACCTGCGCTCCATCGTGGCATCCAGCCTGGCCAGCAAGATTGTCTACCGTGAGGGTCTGCAGTTCACCGAGGCGCTTCCGGACAGCAACCTGGGCAACATTGCGGTGCAGTACCTCAAGCAGGAGAAGAAGGTGCAGCGCCTGGTGCGTGACGTGCGCGAGTCGCAGTTGGCCAACAAGGACGACATCGCCGACCTGCTCGCCCGTGGCGGTGTGCTTGCTGGCTTGGACACACCCAACTAAGTCATAGTAATATAAAAGCCCAGCGTTTACATCTCCACCGATCGATTCTAGCACACGGCGCACACGAAAGGAAGCTTCGACCACAACATTCGGAATCCAAAGACATGTATCGATGACAGACAACTTACCACAACCTGCAATTGCTCTAGACCGCTCGCTCCTTCAGCCATCTCGCCAGAGGTTCACGATCGCGGCAGTGGACAGCACTCTTCAGACGCACTCCTTCCAACGACACTTCCAGACGCCGCTTGTATCCGCCCGTGTCCTTGCCCACCATAAAGGCCTCCACCTCAGCTGCACTGGCCTCGCTCTGGAATCGAGACACGACCCCGCACACAATGAAGCCCAACGTCATCGCCGAGTACTTTGTGGCCAACAAGTCCCATTTGTCCTGGATGAACTGCCACGCCACTTGAACGCCGAGTTTGTCCCCAGCCACACTTACAAACGGGAAGCGAATGTCTTGCGCCCGCACGTTCTCGACGGCCCACTCCAACACTTGCAGCTTGGCGCTCGCACCCGACACAGACCCCATCGCGTTCAGACAGTCCTCCCGCTCCTCGGCAAAGTCACTCGAATTGTGAAGCTCCTGCAGCAGCTTGACGTTGGAGGCGTCGCCATACGTGACCTCGATATCGAACACTGCTCCGCGCAGGTCGCCGGACAGTGCAGACGACTCGCCGCCAATGTACGCGTGGAAGCGTTTCTTGGCCTCCTTGATCACGTCTGGGTCATTGGCAAGACCCAAACGGTAGATCACGGTCTTGCGGAACTCACCCTCGTCAGCCGAGGCTTGTTCTTTAGAGCTGTCCCACCCAAGACGCTTCATCACGTGGGCAAACAATGTGCGGATGTAGCGCTGGAAATCAGCGTAGAATGGCTCCTCGCGAAACAGATTGGAGTAGTAGCCCATGTTGCGAGAGATCTCCTTCCAGCACAACGAGGCGTACTCGTCCAGGTACGAACTCGTAAAGTCAAGTGCGACCGGAAGATCCACCACTCCAGCGCGTGCAAACGCAAAGATCGAGTTCAGCAAGCTGACACGATCCGGAACGCCGAGAAGCTGCTGCTTCACAGGAATTTGCAGACGCTTCCACAAGGCTGGCGAGTAATTGACGAGGTAGTAGCTCGCCTGGTTTGGATTGAGCTTGATCCATCCTTTAGGGTCGCTCGGCAACTGGATTTGCTTGTTGATGTCGTCGCCAGCGACGAGCGGAGTCGTTGGAGTGGTCGAACTCTTCAGCGATGCAGTTTTTGCATCCCAAATCCCGACCCGCTTGATGGTGTTCGGGTCTTCCGACGTGCAAAATGTCACCGGCACATCCCACAGCGAGTTGTCGCCGCTGCAGAGCTGTTGGTCGGAGAAGAAGCGTTCCTGGACAAGTACACACTTGCCATCATTGTTTTGCTGCAACGTCACCAGTGGGAAGCCAACTTGCTTCGTCCAAGTGTTGGCCATCTCCTTCACCTTTGGCCGGACGCTTGCTCCAGAGCTTCCCACAAATCCTCCGTCACAGTGTTCTTATAACTATGCTTGACGAGATAGTCGTGAACACCGCGATAGAACACATCGCGTCCAAGATACTCAGACAGCATACGAACTACACTCGACCCCTTATGGTAGGAAATGGCATCAAAGATCTCGTCCGCTTCCTGCGGATGGTTGACCACAACTTCAATGGGGTGAGACGACACCATCGCGTCCTTAACAAAAGCCGAGCCGAGCATAATGTCCTGCACAAACGTCTCCCAGAGCTTCCACTCCGGGTAGATCTGATTCGACGCGTCGAACTCCATGAACTGAGCGAAGCCTTCGTTCAGCCACAGACCCGTCCACCACTCCATCGTGACGAGGTTTCCGAACCACTGATGAGAAAGCTCGTGGCAAACAGTACGCGCGGCGTCCGCCTTGACTTCGTGGCTGCTCATCTTCTCGTCTACTAGCAAGTACGTCTCCGTGTATGTGATCAAGCCCCAGTTCTCCATCGCCCCCAGGAAGTCCGGGATCGCCACCATATCAACCTTCTTCAGTGGATACGGAATGCCAAAGCTCTCGGTGAAGAACGACAGCGCCTTCGTGGCCACGTTCAGTGCGAACCTCCCGCGCGCACTCTGTCCAGGTGCAGTGTAGACATTTACTACTACTCCTTCCTTCGTCAGGTCCGAGATCATATCGAACTCCCCACCACCATCGCCACCAGGTACGTGGACATGACTGGCGACTCTGCAAACTTCCAGAGCTTCTCCGTGGGTCCGCCGATGTCGCTCCTCGTGTTCTTCCGGATGTGAGCGTTCTTTTGGGACGCACGAGCGTCTCCACCACGTGGGCGTTGGACAGCGCCACCAGATCGGGCTCTGTGACCATAGAGATCTCGAACGTGGCCTTGATCGCCGGCTCGTCCCAGCAGACGAACGCTCGACGAGCATCGCACGCCTCAAACTGCGTGACGGCCAGCACTCTCTTCTCCCCTTGGTGGTCGTACTCTGTCCGGTAGAAGCCTCGCAGCTGGTCGTTCAGGAAGCCGTGGAACTGCAGCTTGAGCGTCACTCTGGAGCCCTTAAGCAGTGGCTTCTCAAAGTGGAACGTGACCGAGTCGTCCTTGGTCTGCAGCTGGATCTGCTGGCACTGCTGCGTCTCTTGGGACCTCTCGTCGGTCACCGACACGTCGAACACGTAGAGCTCCACCGCATGGCAGGTGACGGTCTTGGTGTCTTCTTGGACACGGAGCTGGACGCGCTCCGAGCCTTCGAAGCGGAAGTTGAGGAGGTCGATCACCTCGTAGTCCACATGGTACTACAGGAGAGCCTGTGTGAGAAGGGGGGTAATAGGTATCATAGTAAGGGGGAGGATGACGCACCTTTTCAGGGACGACATTTGTCGGCAGACGCTTGAACACTTCCGCCATCACGGCGTCTTGATATCTTCGTGGGTGCTGTTGGACTCGGTGGCGGCGGATTCAGAAATGACTGTCCCCATTCGGCGACAGTCACGGCGCACGCTGATTGGATTGCGCAAATCTGCAGACGAATGCGAACGAATTGCACATCAAACGGATACTTTTGTCGGGCAGCTCTGGTCGTGTTTGACTCTGGATCGACGTCACGAGGCTGCAACCACCACCAAGGCAACATTCAGTCTGCTGCCTAGTCTTGGACGCGACGTGTTCCTTCTTGTTCGAGAGCTTTGACGAGGGATAGCAGGAGATCGTTTGTTGGGGTGAGGATGTTGTGACGCTGGCCGCCGGCGACGATCCGGCCGGTGATGGCGTCGATCTCCGTCCTATCAAGCACGAACAAGGTAAGTGACTTCCTTGCCGCTCTGTCGAGTTAACGGTTTTTCGTTCGTACTTGGAGCCGCGACGCAGATCTGCGAGCATGGAGCAGACATTGCTGCCAGTGTTGCGAGCCACATCAAAGATATCGTCCACGAGCTCCTGGGTAGTAACAAAGGTGAAGCTCGAAGCCAATATGTTTTCTTGGAAAAACAACGTCACCTCTTCCGTGCAGGACAGCGGGATTTGCTCGCTCTCGGCGACTGCGAGTGCTTCTTTCACCACCATTCTCACGCAGTGGCGACTCTCCTCGCTGTTGGCAACACTCTGACAATTGACAGCATCGCCTCTTAAATTGCAGGCACCTCATGAGATTTGCTCAGAATCTTACCATGTTGGTCGCGTCCAGCAACGAAGCAATCGGGTTGATCGCCGCATTCACAATGAGCTTCCTCCACAGCATCGCCTGCATTTTCCTTGTCTCCAGCACTTCACAGTTGATTCCTTTGCATACAAGTCATGGTATGTTACTTGAACTTCAAAAGAACACGCATCCAACCTGCGGTTCGTACCTGCTGCAGCGAGGACTTGAGCCAAAGTCTTCACCTTGGCGTTTCGACGCTGGGTCTCGTCCTCCGCCGTTGCTGCAAATGGAGCCAGGTACGTCATCCCAGCATCCAAGCCGCTAACGAGGACATCTCCGAAGGATGTTAGCCGTCCTCCAACGAATGTCACGCCGTTGACAAACTGCCAGCGATCGCCACCCAATTGTGCTGCGTCAGGCACTTCTCCCAGTCCATTTTGCAGTAGCACACACAGACCGTCCTCACACAGCAAATGACCATATTTCTCTTGGAGACCCTTGAGGACATTCACACTGTCGTACGCCTTCACTGCCACCAGAAGGACGTCCAGAGCGTTCTCCTTGCTATCCGCAAAGTTCTCCAACGTTCCGACACGGACGTTTGACGTAGTGCTGCCGATTGCTGTCTGTCGAGTGTCCATTTTGAAGCTCAGATTACTGTCCACTTGGGACGAGCCTCTCAACTTCAATTGCCGCCTTGTCGTCATCCACTTTTCCAACTGCTGGGGCTTAACAAACGCGTCCACTTGCAGTCTCGGCAGCTGCTGGTCGGTCGAGGACGCCAACAGACCCAAGCGAGTGAAAAGATGGTGCCGATTGCACCCAGCCCAAGCACACCGATGCGCAGCTCATGGTCATGGCCAGCGCGAGAGCTACAGGCCGCCGAACGGAGCCGCAGTGGAGTCCGAGCTCCAACGCCGCGCATGATGTGCATTTGAGTCTACCTAATTGATGTAACGATACAATTGTTTTACACTCTACTGCTACTTAGTATTTCACTTCAACTTGTTAAGTAGCTCTAACTCGCGTCGTTTCGCGTCCCAGATCCTGATGCCGCAGCGGTCTCTGGTTGCCGAGTCCTCGAGCCTCTCGCCGCTAGCGGTGGAGGACGAGATCGTCAAGTGGCTCAGCAGCCAGCAGGACGAGAACTCCGGCTCGAATCCGCTCTACGAAGACCCAGACTTCTCCTGCGGAGCTTACTAGTCTGTACTTCGACCCTAGCAAGCTTCCCGACTATGTAACTCAGCAGAACACACAAGACGCTTCCGGTCGGGCGTTCTGGTATCGCCCGACGGAGTTTGCAGAGGATCCGGACTACTTCAAGAGCTCTACGGGCTGTGGGGTGCTGCGGGAGGGCCAGATTAACGACGCCTGGCTGTTGGGGGTCTTTGCAGCTGTAGCACTGCACCCTGACAATCTCGTGGAGAATTTGTTCGTGTCGGAGTCGCTGCACGCCTTCAAGCAGTTCGGAGTGTTCACGTGTCGCTTCTACAAGGACGACCGGTGGGTGACAGTCACGACGGACACGAGAGTTCCGTACTCGATGGAGCTGCAACTTGATGACAGGTTTTCCAGCACACCAGGCTCGGTGCTGTATGGAAGCAGTACGGATCGGAACGAAGTGTTTATCCCGTTGTTAGAGAAGGCGTACGCCAAGTTGCACGGCAGCTACCAGTGTCTTGATGAGAGATACGGCGGAGGAATCGGAGGAAGTGCAGGGACGAGTAGCGGGCGCATTCTAGAGGCGTTTCTGGATTGCACCGGAGGCAGTGCGCACCGCGTTGACCTGCAGCATGAACGCGTGAAACAACTACAGTTCGACAACGCTACTGTAGGAAACTTAGCGGCGACAGCGTTGAGTCCGACAGCAGTACTGTGGAAGCAAATGCTGCGCTACAAGAAGAGGAAGTGCATCCTGACGACGCAGCTTCGCCAGCTCTCGTTCAATGCGCACGACGTCACTGCGATGGGGATCGTCAAGAATCGCCAATATGTGATCCAACACGTGACTGAAGTCGGTCTCCCGTCGTCAAATGCAGGAGGTTCCAACTCAAGTGCTAAGCAGCGACCTGTGGAAGTGCTGCGTTTTGTGAAGCTCAAGACCGTTTGGGGTCGCGGCATGTGGAAAGGGGAATGGTCCAACGACGACAGCAAATGGGAAGAGCACGCGCAGATTGAGCAGGCGATGCGATCCGATCCGCGCTGCGAGTTTTCGCGCTCAGGACACGACGGCTGCTTTTGGATGCTGTGGGAAGACCTGCTCGATACCTTCACGGAGCTCTTCGTGGTGCACATTTTCTCTCCAGACTCACATCAGTACAGTGTACGAGGTGACTGGGTGGGAACGACGGCTGCTGGGGCGCCGGCAAAAACAGCACTTGAGCGACCTCCACCGACGAGCGGAGGCAACGGAGACGACCACCATCACAACAGTCAAGGACACGCGACCCGCTCGAAAGAGACTCCAATTGAGAAGACTCGGTGGGCTTGGAGTCAAGACGCAGACCCCAATTGGCACCGCAACCCGCAGTTCAAGCTGTCCGTTCCGCCCATGACCTCGAGTGACGGAGATACCAGCGAGAAGTCGATAAGTGGCGTGCTACTATCGCTCACTCAACGGGATTTCCGACTGTATGGCGGAGACAACTACGCTATCAATTTCGTACTATTGCGTGAGAAGTTATCGCTTGCGGCGGCAGCTTCAAAAGAGCCACCGCCTGCTGTCTGGGAGTTCAAGCGAAGTCACGTTGTGGCTGAAGCGCATTCGTACGAAACATCGTCAACTGCAATCGAGTGGACCGGTACAGCCGTTCCAGCATCTCCAGCGACGCCTGCCACTCCAGCTTTGGCGCACCCTGCGACTCCGCTAACCAATGGGGGAACAACTGCCACACCTGGAGCTACTAGTGGCCAGCCCAAAGCTCTTCCGGAACGCGAGTTGGTGAAGGAAGATGTGACTCTCGTTCCCGGCTCAGCGTACTACTTGATACCATACACTACCAACCCCAAGGTCGAGATGGAGTTCTTCTTACGGTTGGTGGCACCGCGACCGGTGCGTGTTGAGCGTGTTCCTCCGATAATCTCTGCGGTTCGAACAGGGCGTTGGCGAGTTGAGACTGCCGCGGCTGTAAATGCCGATACGACTGGAAGCAACACCACCGGGGAGACCAGCACTGCTGGTGGTCCATTGCTGGTATTACCGCTCCCACACGCACACGAAGTAGGCGAGGAGAACCCAGCTTGGTGTCAAAACCCGCAGTTCTGGATCCGTTTTGCTGAGCGCTCACCTCGTGAACGGCGGCGGCTGCTCAAATCACTGTCCGCTAAAGCCTACGTAACAATTAAGCTTGTGCTTCGCAAGACCTCGCACCGTGCAGCTCTTGGCAACAAGACTCGTCAACAACGTGAAGCAGCCAAAGACCGGACCAATCTTGTTGGACTTACAGCCGTTCGAGTAGCCTCGAATGTGGTTCCGTTGCCTGTTGTGGTGGGCGGGTCCGGTACAGCGGCGGCAACACAACTTCGAGCGCACGCAAAAGGACAGAAGACGAATTTCTTAGGCGAGATCGTGGACTCGCCATTTGCAAAAGCGACAGCTATCAGTGAAGGTTTGATCCGTGGCACCAAGAGCCGCAGCAGCCAGAAGGTTGAGAGTGCAGATGACGACGATGTGGACGACGACATTGAAGCTCCTGCGCAGTCTGAAGAACTTGCAGCGAGTAGCTTTCCGACGCCGAAGCTGGTGGTGAAGCCCACGGAGTGGTGTCGTCTGTCATCGTACACAAGTCCAGCATCGGCGTGTCTGTATCTCCACAAACTACCGAAGGAATGGCTTCTCGCGCCAGACTCGCCGAGTGCCATCAATTCCAGCGGCGGCGGTGGCCTCCTCATTGTCCCAACTCTTGGCGAACCTGGGGCGGAAGGCTCGTTCGAACTGCAAGTGGACTGCGACTTCCCAATTCTAGTGGACGAACTGCCTAAAGGAGCTGGAGCGGTGCAGAGTTTGCCTGGAGAATGGACAGCGACGCATTCAGGAGGCTGCCACTTGCATCCCGACTGGAGGCAGAACCCGAAATTCTATCTACAAATGCAAGGCGTGCGACCAACAAAAGTGCGGATAACGCTAACTCGGTCAGAGTTGGAGTGGAAGTCGCGGTGCCAGCGCGACTCGGTCGGCACGATGATCGGCTTTACCTCTTCCGTGGCGGCTCGAATAAGTTCGTGCGGCCTGCAGATTCCGAAGGTGGCTCGGGCGCGGCAGTGAACCCCATCGTGATCAACGGCCGACCTTGGAGCGAGACGGACTTTGTTCCTCTGCACAGTGTCAGCTCCCCACCGGAGCTTGTTCTATCGGCGGCGGCGAAAGGCGGCTATGTGATCATTCCTGCCACCTATGAGCCAGGACGACTGGGCAAATTCGTGGTCTCGGTGCAGTGCGACGCCGAGTTCTCGCTCACAGGCGACGCCGAGCAGTAAAGGCAGCAGTGAAGTAAGGGCAAACACGTTTCATGTTAGCTGTTGGCTGTTGAAGGATCTGGTGCAAGTACTATTGGGCGTTGCAAGGCATGCTCAATCCCTGGATACGCCTCGCGTCCTGAGCCCTGGAAACGGATGGCAGTCTTCGTCGATCATCCAGAGCAGTTCAAATTCGCCACGTTCAGGGTGTAGTGTCGACACCATGGTCCTACGCATCAACACCCAACACCAGCAAGTTGCGATTGCCGCCTGCCTCGCCACCACTGAGACCTCCTGTGCAATACTGCTACGAGCCTTTAGACATATCCAAGGATATCCACAGACACACAAAAGCCAAAGCCCCTTGGACAGAGCCTCCAAGGCAACCAAAAGCATCCAGAGCCGAGTGCTCAACCGTTACAAAATAGCGCTCCGAGCAGCATCCTTTTCAACGGTCACTTGTGACGCCATTATCCCCGTCAGAAATCGGGCTCGAAGGCACCACCACCTCCGCGTTGCATCTGGTTGTCTACTGCTGTGTACTCAATGCGGCATCTACATCTCTTCTCGCTCCCAGGCAGGACGGATCAAAAACCAAAGAGCGACACTTTGGTGTGGATAGTGGAGACCGCCCACACTTCCTTCCCTTTCGTCGAAAGGTCGGCGCTTCTCGGCCGTTACTCACCTGCGCGGTCAGTTTTTCGAGCTTGAAGCAGCACTTTAAAACCCGCCAAGCGCTAGCAATCTCGTTGGAACAGCTGAGTTCGCTTCTTGGCGCATTTTCGAACGTGAGCTCCGACATGCAGGTCTCCCAGCAGAGTGCACCACCTCCGAACGCGTTCTCGTCGTCGACTGCTACGTCAGACAAGCGCAGGCAGTGGACGCAGGCGGACGACGCCGTGATCCAGCAGTTTGTCCACGACTACGGCACCAAGCGCTGGGCCAAAATCGCCACCTTGCTGCCAGGTCGCACCCCCAAGCAGTGCCGCACCCGGTGGCTCAATTTCCTGGACCCCAACATCGACAAGGCCCCGTGGCGAGCGGCCGAGACGCAGCTCATCTTCTCAGCGCAGGAGCGCATGGGCAACCGCTGGGCGGAGATCGCCAAGCTGCTGCCGGGCCGAACAGACAACGCCATCAAGAACCACTGGTACTCTACGTACCGGAGACGCTGCCGATTGGCCGCCAAGCAGGGCCAGAAGATGCCAAAGATGACGGGCCAACGCATGACGGGGACCACGAAAGCTATGCAGGAAGTCCAGGTGACTACTGGCTTTGCGTTCGAGTCGGTGAAAGCGGAGAGGAAGACGCCCAAGCTCGAGGGACTGTCGCCACTGTCTGTAAGTTCCCCGTCGGGCTTGAGTCTGTCGACCTTGCTGTCCCCAATGAGTGGAGCACACTTTAACATGACGCCGCTGCCGTTGCCATCGCCGATGACGCTGTTCCGGTTCGAGAGCTCCGACTCGTTGTTCCCGCCGACCAAGAGCTTCTCTGACATGTTGGCGCTCGACCCCGTCACGCCACAGCAGGGCATGACGCTGCAGAACCACCAGTCGGCGTGGAAAAACCTCCCGGGAGTGCATTTCACGGACATCGAGTCGCCGTGCAGCTCGACCGGCAGCGTGTCAATGACCCCGCCACCTTCGGAGGCTGCGTGGATGGACAAGAAGCGGTGGCCAAGGAAGTCCCGGGTCGAGGTTTTGCGACAGGAGGGCGCAGGCCGGGAGCGCAGCAACTCAGCCGACCTGTTTCTCGACTGCGTGGAGATGATGAACCCCAACGCGGCAGGCAGCGGTGGCAGCGCGTCGACGAACGAGACGGACGACGAAGGAAGTGACCACCAAATGACCCCCATGAGCAGTAGCGAGAGCCGTAGCTTTGGCCAGAAGCAGTGGTGGACCCATCTCGGCTCCGATATGAGCACCAAACACACCGACAGCAGCATCCTGGCGAGTCTACTGCCAACTCCACGTCATTCGAGCTCCTGATCTCAGCACCAAGTAAGTAAAAAAACAGATAAAATATAGTATTGTTGATTAAAATGTAGCCATCTTTTCGACTAGAAATGATAAAAACCTCATGAGGTTTTTATATTCCGTACGGTTGGTCGGGAGCTCCTCGAGCTCCGTTGCGCCTTCGCCTGCCATTCGAGTTCGCTCTCAATCCCCGAAGCTTTCCCTCTTTCACTCGCATCCTCTATAAACACCATGGGCGCTCCACCTCCGGCTGGCGAAGAGAAGGTCGTCGTTCTGCGAACGGTGGGCGGCGAGGTTGCCCCCGCTTCGGCTCTGGCCCCCAAGGTCGGTCCGCTCGGTCTGTCCCCCAAGAAGATCGGTGAGGACATCTGCAAGGCCACCAAGGACTGGAAGGGACTGAACGTGACGGTCAAGCTCACGATCGTCAACCGTCAGGCCACGGTCACGCTGATCCCCAGCGCCTCGTCGCTGCTGGTCAAGGAGCTCAAGGAGCCCCCGCGTGACCGCAAGAAGGTCAAGAACATCAAGCACGACGGCAACCTGTCGCTGGACCAGGTCATCTCGGTGGCCCGCACCATGCGCGAGCGCTCCATGGCCCGCACGCTGGCCGGCACCGTCAAGGAGATCCTCGGCACGGCTTCGTCGCTCGGCTGCACGGTCAACGGCGAGGCCCCCACGGAGATCCAGCGCCTCATCACGGAGGGCGAGCTGGACATCCCGGAGAACTAAGCTACAGGCGGACAGCAGATGATCCTCAGAAGACTCTAGGCAGTGGAGATTAAGTGACCGACGGACGCGAGGAGGCGAGCGGCTGCAGCAAGGTGGACGTTCGTCGCCTCGGCGTGTTGGGCATTCAACACGACCTGGGGCCTCTTTTGCAGAGCGAAGACGTGGAGTGTTGTGATGTTTCGAGTTATTGGTGACAGGTTTTGCGAAGGGAGTTATTGTGTGGCGACTGAGGTACGTTGTGTGTGTAGCGTGTTTGGATGGAGTGGGGATTTGTGCTGCCGATGATCGCCAATGCAAAATACTTTAATATACTCTGACCGCAATGAGGACAAAGTACAACAGATGAGGCACACAAATCCCCCGTTGTGATAGCTATGCATGTCGGCTGATGATAGGAAAGCTGTGTGCTTTTGATCAACTCGATTTCTTTTTATGCTGTTGGCTCGATCAGTTTGTAGCGGTAGCTCTTCCCGGGACCTGTGGCATCGGCGATAAAATCTCTAGCAATGATGAACCAAACCGATTTCCACGCATTGACCGAGCTGCTTGTACTTCTGTAGGCTTATGCTCGATCTGGTCAACGACACCGTCTCCACTTAGCCGAAAACGATGGAGCTTTCGCCAGCACCGTGCTTCTTCTTCCTTGCAACCGGAGGGTGGATAGCGTCGCTCGCACGTTTGTTGGCCAGCTCGCTCGGCGCGTCCACGCTTCCGCTGGTGGTCACAGCCTGGATGTCATCAATTCCCTGAGCCTGGAGGTTGGCTCGGATGGCCTCTACGTTGCCCGCAGAGATGCCGAGGTCGTCCTTCACTTCCTCGACCGTGTGCGATCCGTCGGCGTGGGTGACGAGCACACGGCGGCACGTGGTGTTGGCCGACCAGCCTTCGCCCCCGCTAATGTGCCAGGCGTTGCGGATCATGAGCTCGAAGTAGTCGTCTTCGTCAATCGACGCGCTAACGTTCGTGTAGTAGCGCACGAACTCGTTCGGATGCACCTTGCCGTCCTTCTCGCCGCCGTCAAACGTGTCGAGGAAGTCTCCCAGCACTTCGTCCTGCGTCTTGCGACCTTCCAGGACGTCCGGATGCTTCTCGGCATTGTACTTGACCTTGAGATCGTTCAGATCCACAACGCCGTTGCCATCCACATCCAACATCTTGAAGGCCATCAGCACCAGCTGCGTACGGCGGTCGTTCATCTCGCCACGCACAGCCAGCAAGAACTCGTCAAAGTCCACGTCTCCAGAGTTGTTGGTATCAATGAAGTTGAACAATTCCTCCACTTCCTTCTCACTCAAGCCCAGAGCGTGTTCGCGCACCGCCTTGCTAAACTCGTCGAGACTCAACCTCCTATTGCCGTCATCGTCGACGATACGGAACTTGCGGCCTATTCCTTTGATCCCCTTGGCCCCATGTTCATACAGCGAGTCTCGGAGCATCTCCAACGTGTGAATCACACTCCTGGACCCTCCCAGCAGCCTGGCCGGCAGCACATTGCCCCGACTAATGTCCATGTGCTTCTTGACCTTCCCTCCCTCCGCTTGGTGCTCAATGGGCCCAACAAAACCTCCCAACTGCACGAGCGACTGCAGACCTTCAGCAAACTCCTTTCCCCAGCCAGCACTCACCTTCACCGAAGCCACGCGTGGCTCCCCAATGAAAATGGCTTGCACAACGGGACGTACGTTCTTGACGCTGATTTTGATGAAGCTCTGCGTCAACACGCCACTGAGCGCCGTGAACTGTGGGTCCTGCGTGTTTAAAAGCCAAAGCAGATGACGCCGTCGAAATCCCCGAACTGCGTCAGCTTGTTGGCCGCATACGGCAACTGCTCCAGCGACGCCACCGTGAAGGTCTCGGAGCTCACTTGCTGCGTCTCCAGCTGCTCGAAGCAGTTCTGCACGGCGCGGTCCACGATCTCAGCGTCGCTGCTGGTCTTCAGTAGAGCCACTTTAACGGCTCCTTGGACGGGGGCAGCAGTTGGGGCCGTGGCTTGGACTGCGGGTTGGGCGGCCGCCTTGGGGGACTCCATTTTGGTGTCGCTCTCGGCATGTGCAGGCGGCTGCACGAAGCGCTTGCGGCCGGTGGGGGCGGGCGTCGAGTCGTCTCCGAATCCCCAGCTAGAGCCGCCACCAGGGGGCGTGCACCCTCGTCGTGGGGCGCTTGATGTTCATGTCCGTGCTGGTGAGCGTCGACATCTTTGACGTTGATACGCTTTCGTGTCTGGAAAGTTCAGGGGATTTACTGATATGCTAAAAGATAGTTGAAGTGAATTGAACAATTCCGTTGGTCACGTGGAGTCGGAGCTGCATTCGCCATGAAGACCGAGCCCCGGGTGGTCTCTTGGCAACTTCCTGCGGTCAGATCCGCACTACCACCGCTGGCAGTTTTCCATTTCGCTGGAAGTGGCGGCAGAGCGTGGGGATATAGCGATGATAAAGTGGCTGTTCTCGCATTTCTCCGCTTGTCAAGTGGCTGGGAGAGTCGTTCAAGCAGCGGCTGACAATGGCCACGTCCACGTCTTGGAGTTTTTGTGGGCCTACGAAAACGACCCCAGGAGAGCCGAGTCGACAACGTCAAGCGAATCTCAACGTGCCGCAGGAATCCCAAAGCAGGTCGTGTGGGGAACAAGCTAATGAAACGCGCTGCTGCACACCAGCGTACTGGAGTCATTCGGTGGCTGAACGAGCACTTACCCCGTAAATATGCTGACAAAACGTTAAAAAATGTTATCGGAAATATTCTGCGCATTCCCGACATTGAGCTCGCACAATTGTTGCTGCGTGGAGAGCAATGCGTCTGGGACTATGTTGATAACTGGTCGAAACCCGAAGTGATCGAAGGCATGCTGAACCATGGCTGTTTACATTACGGCGAGCGTCTCGCTGCCTCAAAATTATCGATTCTAGCTGAAGGAGAACGCTTGGATCTCATTGAAAAAGTTGTGGCACTCCATTCTCCGTTTCGACAAGACTGTGAGCATTGGAAAGCAGCTTTTCAGCATGCAATATCTGCAGCATGCAAGTCAGGCAATCTCTCAATCCTTCGTTGGCTGCTAGACCACCCGTTTGGACACGAAGCGACCGGTGATTTTCTTCTGATTGCAGCCAAGCACGGCCACGTCGAAGTGATGCAAGTTCTTTATGAACGAGAAATGACAAAGGGTTTTGAGGAGGCGATGACAAAGGCCGTTATCGCGGATCGACTCGACGCAATTTGGTGGTTGTTACGGCACTTCTCATTCGATAATCACGAATTTACGGCCTTTTACCCGATTGCTCAAGCTGTTGAGCACGGACGCCTCAACGTCCTTTGGTTTCAAGCCGAGATGAAAGTCCACGCGCGGTAACGCAAGCGAGATAGCGAGCAAGAAAGCCAACAAGAAAGCGATGGCAACCCTTGGGCTCGATATTGCGATGTCATCTACTGGGCCGCTCGCTATGGTCGTTTGACGGTTCTGGAGTGGTTGCAAGCAAACTACACTTTTGAAAGTGATGGAGATGCAATGAAGACGGCAGCAATCAATGGCCATTTGGACGTGGTGAAGTGGCTGCATGCCAATCGCTCCGACGGATGTGAGGCGTATGCAATGGTAGGTTCTGCGCACGCTGGGCATCTGGAAATAGTGAATTGGCTGAGCAGCAAAGGCTTTGATGCCCGTGCTGTTGGTGCGATGTACAGGGCAGCTGAAGGGCACAATCTTGACGTGGTCAAATGGCTATACGAACACTATTCACGTTGCCGAGAGACCCATTTGTTTTGTAATGTCATCGAGAAGGCTGTGAGAGTGAACGACCTGCGTATGGTGCGTTGGCTACAGCCTCGCTTCCCTAACTACGATCTCAGTGATAACTTAATGGAACCGCACAAACGGCTCGTGTTGACGGACACAGCATGGTGGGGAGATAGCCCGTTTGAGATGCTGCTCTTCTTGCATGTGCACTACCCCAAAGTGTTCAACAAGTGGTTCGTTCGCCAGATTCGGGAAGATCTCTGGCAGGACAAGACTCGGTCTGACAACTTCAGAGCTCGCCACCCGATCCACCACATCGAAGACTGGCTCAACGAAAACTATCCCAATCCTACGTAGCGGCCTTTGTTGGCCTGGAGCCCTGTTGTCTTGCGGTTCCTTGCTTGGAGCAACAGTTAGCGAGTGCAAACTAGGACACATTCTAAGCATCAACGACCTTTTGATTAGTCAGAGTTTTCACGAGTTCGTGAAGGCCAATTTGCCAGCGCCCTTCACTTGTTAGGCGAGCTCACGAATCCGCCCAACTGCACCAGCGACACGATTCCCTGGGCGAACTCTGCCCCCAGTTGCCCTTGACTCTGACCGAAGCCACCTTGGGCTCGCCAACGAACACAGCCTTGACCACTGGGCGCACATTCTTGACGCTAATATCGATGAAGCTCTGCGTCAACGCCGTATTGAGCGCCGCATACTGCGGGTCCTGAGAGCTCAGGAAGCCAAAGCAGATGACGCCGTCGAAACCTCCGTACTGCGTCAGCTTGTTGGCCGCATACGGCAACTGCTCCAGCGACGCCACCGTGAAGGTCTCGGAGCTCACTTGCTGCGTCTCCAGCTGCTCGAAGCAGTTCTGCACGGCGCGGTCCACGATCTCAGCGTCGCTGCTGGTCTTCAGTAGAGCCACTTTAACGGCTCCTTGGACGGGGGCAGCAGTTGGGGCCGTGGCTTGGACTGCGGGTTGGGCGGCCGCCTTGGGGGACTCCATTTTGGTGTCGCTCTCGGCATGTGCAGGCGGCTGCACGAAGCGCTTGCGGCCGGTGGGGGCGGGCGCTGGCTCATCTCCGAATCCCCAGCTGGATCCTCCGCCGGGGAGCGTGCACACGCGTCGTGGGGCGCTTGAGCTCGCCAAAGTCGGTGCTGGTGAGCGTCGACATGATCTTTGGGCTTGAATGGCTACGTTTTCAGTCGATTTTGGTGCTTCGAGATGGCTACATTGATGGAAGCGATACAAACCAGGTTTTGATAGACGTCGAGAAATGAACATGTACAGCGAAAGTCTTTCTTGTTGGGCGCTGGGACTCGCATGGGACAGATGAAAAACAGTCACAAAATCCACAGGATGTCGGGGCTGCGTGTTGGGCTGGAAGCGATTCATTTTGAGTTTTGCCACGCGCCGCCAACGTCGACAACAAGCAAGACCCTCAGCACCAAGATGAACCGCTTCGTCTCGTGCTTTTTTATCCTGTTCGCCATCGCCATCATCTCGACGACCGCCGCTGACAACATCGTGGACGACGTGACGAGTGCTGCCAACACCGCCAGTAGTTGGATCAGGGGAGAAGCAGACACAATCTCCAACAAGACTGGATCAGCCGTGGACGCGACCGGTAGTTGGGTCGACGGCGCAGCCCACACGGTCTCCAGTGTAGTCGGGCCGGCGATTAGCTCGGCTGGAAGTGCGCTCAACAGCGCGGCCAGCACCGTGAGCTCTATCGCTGGCGAGATCGGAAGCTCCGTCGGTTCCGCTTTGAGGGACGGCAGCAGCTCCACTAGCTCCTCTAGCTCCTCTAGCTCCTCCAGCTCGATCGACCAGGCAAGTCTCGCCACGATCGCAATGGCAGCCATGGCCACCGCTGGAGTCGCACTGAACATGGCCTAATCCGACGAGATGCCGCCTCTCTTCATGGTTGATCCGCTTGGACTCCGTCGGAAGAGCCCAGGAGGCTAACGAGGTCGAATCCGTGGACCCCATAGGAAAGAGTTCATGACGATGACCGACATTTTTATTTTGCAAAGGGTTTGCTAATAAATCTGCTTTCATTTCATGAGTTGCGTTGTGTTTGATCGTCGGCAATTCTCAGTTCTCGTGGAAGACGACAAATCGTGGCGCACGCAGTGAGGCGTGTGCCCTCAGCGAGTCACTGTGCCAGTGTTGTGTCGATGCATTGTGCGCTGTGCGTTCTTCGGATGTGGTGTTGACACAGCGATCTTCAATTCAAACGAAGCGCATCGACACCAAATAGGACCGTGTAGAAATCCTTGTCGAACGGATGACCTGCTGGGAACGCTGGACACGACCTGGAAATTGAAGCAAACTGACACGTAAGCGGTGCTAACGAGCCTGTCAGTGATACCTGCACTTCAAAAACACTTGCATCGCTCCCTCAAACCACCACGCTTCGTTAAACCGCCACACTTGCATCGCTCCCTCAAACCACCACGCTTCGTTAAACCGCCACACTTGCATTTTCGTTGGACAAGAAATCCTTGTCCACAACAGCTCAACAACAGCTCAAAATGGCAGTTTCGATCACGACGATATTCAGACAAAGAACACCACTAAAACGGTCGCGAGTTCTCCGCCAGAGAAGCACACAAGAAAAAAATTCTCGCTCATGAAGGGCGTTGGCAGTTTAACGTGCGTGTGACCACCGGGATCGACCTGCACCGTTGAGCTGATAGCTCGGGAACCGCACCAGATTCGCCACCTTCCCACATTCGCGCCACCATCCCAGGCACGTGTCGCCGCATAGACGCGCTGTTGTCGTCCGGTCGCGACGACGTTTGGAGTCTCGAATGATCCGGTGGCAGCAGCCCCATAGTAATCCGCATACACGAAAACTCAACATCACTCTCCCATCCGGACGTCAGAGCCCAATTGCCGCTGCCTAGCAGAGCTCTCCTTCCGAATACCTGCCGCTCCTCTCACGAACGCCGTAGCCGCATGGCGCCCAACCTCTCTTCGTCCGACGCGTCTCCGCTAGAGACCATCGCAATCCCCGTGGAAACGGACGACTCCATGAAGCAGCGCGGCAGCAAGTCGGCCACCGAGATGGAGACCGTAACCAAGTCGCTAGAGAGCGAGTCCGAGTCGTCCAAGTCGCTCATGGGCTCGTCCCGCACTGCCAGACGGGCAGCCTACGCTCTGGCACTGTCTATGGTGCTGCTGACACTCTACAGCTTCCCTACACACCGCCACCACCACGGCCACAGCAAGAACGCTCGCTACGTGTGGTGGTGCGGCTGGCTCACGGCGGTGGCCACGGGGTTGGGGGCAGTGCCGTTCTACTGGATGAAGAACATGGATAAGTACTGGCTGGGTATCTGCAACGGACTGGCGGCTGGCATGATGCTGGCAGCCACGGGCTGTCTGTTCTACGAAGGCTGGTACCTGCCTCAGGCCGTGGACTACGCCGTGTCGGTCGGCTACAGGTTGGCGCTGGGGGCGTTCCTCGGCGTGCTGTTCATCAAGTTCACCAAGGTCTTTCTAGAGGACTATGAGGACGTGTCGGTGTGCGGACTGCACGGTCTGGACGCGCGCAAGGCGCTGCTGATCATGGCGGTGATGACACTGCACTCAGTGTCGGAAGGGATCGGTGTAGGTGTTTCCTTCGGTGGCGAAGGAGGTATCCGACGCGGACATATTGTGACTATGACGATGGCGATCCACAACATCCCGGAAGGTGTGGCCATCAGTCTGTCGCTCGTGCCGAGAGGTCTGAGCGTGTTCTACGCCATCTTGTGGTGCATCATGTCGAGTGCGCCGCAGCCGATCTTCGCCGTGCCTGCGTTCCTGTTCGTGGAGCACTGGTTGCCAATTTTACCGTGCGGTCTGGGCTTTGCTGGCGGCGCTATGGCCTACGTCGCGGCCCAGGAGCTGCTGCCCGAGTCGCTCGAAGACACTAAATCGATGCCGACCACAGTGTCGGCCACCGCGCTGGCATTTATGGTGTTTCTCACGATCCAGATCGTACTGAGCGGCTCCATCTAAGCAGCCAAGTGATGGATAGGTGAGTTGTACACAGCTAGCTATGTGGGGATAGATGTCATGCGAGTGATACCAGAACAAAATGCGCTCGATTTTATTTACCAGCGGAAGTTTGGCCGAGTTCATGCCTTCAGTCCCTACTGGCTTGTCGAAACGGCCAACGATCCTGAAAGGTCACGTCTGTCTGTCGCAAAGAGCGAGAATTTCTTCCCACTCACTAAAGCATTCGACAAGAAGACCATGAAGTGGACGTCGCTCCTGCTGGCTTCGACCTTCGCGCTGACGCTGCTGAGCGGCACTGCGGCCGACGAAGGGAGGACATTATGCGTCGCCAGCTGCGCGTGGGCAAGATGGTGGCTGCCCTGTTTGAGAACCAGCACCAGACCCAGAGAGACCTCGAGGCGCAGATGGAGGAGGACGACGACAAGCCCCAGGAGGTGCAGGCCGAGCCCTCGAGGTTCCGCATGCGCCGTCTACGCTCCGACTACGTGGAGCTGGAGGAGTAGACCCAAGGGAAGAGCTGCGTGTGAATACCAAGAACAATGAGTCGTCGTCTTCCAACTGCTGGCCCCCAACAGTCAAACTTCGAGGTGGAGCCGTGAAACCAATAAAGATTCTGCTGGCGAGTCGCCTCCAAGAGTTCAAAGCGTTGTTGCCCCTTTGGTGTCTGCTAGCTTCTTGCTCGTCCTTGCCCTTGGTCTTAGCCATTCTCGCATTATCCAGCAAGCTCCCAAGTCGAAGTTATGAAGATTTTCTTTTTCATCATCACGCTGACGCTTTTCGCGGCGGTGGCTCAGAGTCACCTTCGTCGCAAAATGCTGGCCGAGGACTTTGCTGTTGCTGAAGTGCCAGAGCAGAGCGAATCGGCTGCGGAACTCGAATCGGCAACCAGACGCCGGGAGCTCGAATCGGATAGACGCCGAGAGCTCGAATCGGCAACCAGACGTCGGGAGCTCGAATCGGATAGACGCCGAGAGCTCGAATCGGCAACCAGACGCCGGGAACTCGAATCGGATAGACGCCGAGAGCTCGAATCGGCAACCAGACGCCGGGAGCTCGAATCGGCTACCAGACGCCGGGAGCTCGAATCAACCACCAAGAGCCGGCAGCTCGGATCGGACAGACGCAGGCAGCTCGAAGTGTCGGAGAAGTCGCTGCTGCAGCTCGGAGGATCAGTCCGCAGATACTGAGCAGCGACAAGTTCTTTGTGCTTTGCTCGAAATACTGTCTTGGTAGCACAAGGAATTCGTGTAGTACATTGCTTTTCGATTCCGCTCATCGTTTTTTCTGTTCGACTTCGAGCGGGTGCAACATGCAACCTGTACCCACCAAACCTTCCCGCACAACTTGCTTCATTCCACAAGTCGCACCGAACAGCACACGCCAAAGCCCCCAACCATGCGCACGAACTTCCTGTTGACTCTGTTGGCCATCGTCTGCTGCGTGCTGGTTGCTCAAGGCCAAGATCTCAAGGTCGAGCAGAGGAAGAGCTCGCGTCGCCTCAAGGCTGAAGATGACAAAGTGGTGACTGCCGAGCTGCAGAAGAAGTCGTCCAACTAAACCCACAAGAGCAAGCTTACGCAGTGTAGTCAACAGCTTAAAACAGCTTAAAACACGAAAACACATTGAGATTGGTCGACTGCTCATACCTGTTCTTTTACTCCTCCACCTTCATCAGACCTGACCGCAGGCTTCTGCGAAGACGAAAGCCAAACTGCTCGCGCTTCATGGCTTCATGGTGGACGGCGAGTTCGTTCTCCTCGTTGATGCTTCTCTCCAGCTCACGAGGTGTTTGCTCCTCGTTCTCGAGCAACCGTGCAACGGCGATGCCGACGTGAAGTTGGCGGCGCATGATGTCCTCCGCTGCGGTGCTGGCAGTCGTTGAAGCCGTCAACAGCGAGAAGGACAGCATCAACAAGTGGAAAAAGATAGTCTTCATTTTAGTTGGGTCTTGCCGGCAGGTACTCGCGGCGGCGCGAGTTGGGACTGGGTAGGGTAGGTGTGCTGACCGAGTCGAAAGGAATTGTAATCGGCAGCACTGCTTCGACAACTCCACCAGCGTTCTCGGTTCTTGTCCTTCATCCTCCATGGGACAGCATGCATTAGTTCATGTTTACTTCTGGTGCTCAATTAATCCTTAAAACTACAGTTTAGGATCATGGTCAAGAAGATGTCCATGGTCAAGACGACATTCAGCCGAATGTAGCCAGCAAGTATTGTTGCTGGGTTCGTATCACACCATTTCCCAATCGGCCGTCCAACAGCAAAACCGTCAAGATGAAGACAAGCACGTTGGTGCTGCTGAGCTGTGTGGCTTTGGTCCAGATCGAAACTACGAATGCAATCGGCCAGCGTCGTGAAAAAGAGCAAGAAGATTTTCTGATGGACTTCGTCCAGGCGATGCAGAGGTACTTGGAGAAGAACCCACATCGTCACCTTCGCACTGAAGACGACAACGAGGACAAACAGGTCATTGTCAATTTTGTCAAGGCAACGAGTGTGCTCGCAGACAAGAACAGGAATGATGGGAGACGCATGGAGGAATACGACTCAAAGCACTTTACTGTGGACCTGCAAACTCTACGGGACAAGCAGAATGCGCGTGGACTCAAAAAGCAGTAGCAATGTTTTCTCGAACGGAGGCTGGCAATCGCCTACTTCATATCAAAAATAATACAACTCACTGCTGTCTACTTGCCCACATTTGCAACTCGGAGCTCTTCCTCCTCGTCCTCTGCATTCTCTACTGACTCGCTGGCGTCTTCTACGGAGCTAGGAGTCAAGAATAAATGAGTACGAGATTGCCCGCGAAGCTCTTCTTGGCGCTCGCTATGCATCAACAAATACGCTTCGCTGCCCATCTGAAACATACACAGAACAATGCTCACGTAAGCACACAAATTAAAAAGGTGCCAGCGATCGCTGCATACCTCCATCAAACGGGAAACTGTGCGGTCAAACGCGAACGCTTCGTCAATGTGCGACTTCGCGTTAGGATCCATCTGGTACAGACGCTCGGGGCTCTCTGCAGCTAGGCAATGCAACTATCACGCAGAAACAACAGCATTGTTAGATCGACAGCTTCAGCCATTGCACTAGACACGACTTTCACGCACCCGCACGCCCCGATCGTACATGCAGTCCACGAATGTGATGAATCGTCGCATCTCGTTGATCCGTTCCATGCTGAGCAACGGGATATCGCGAATAAACACGACGGAGAAGGCCTCAGCGATGGCCAGATAATCTGCAGCTCCCAGCGGTTTGTTACACAGATCTTGGAACGAAAATTGGCACACTCCAGCATTGGTAGCAGCTTGTGGAACGTGCACTTGTCGTCCTTGAGTAGTCACATACGTTTCCACCGTTTCTTCCCCTTCACAGTAAGCAAGGAACTCGTAGTCGAACGCAGCACGCGTGTCCGGATTGATTGGGCTCTCATACACATTGTCGGCGTGCACCGCACCCTTGAGCACACGGTAGTCCGTGGTCGAGTCTTCCAGCGACACGACATTGCACCGTTCGCCCAGCAAATCAATAAACGGAACGAAGAGCTCTCTCTGCAGTCCGTTCTTGTACAGGTCGCTCGGCGGTCGGTTCGACGTGGCCACCATCACGAACCCGCGCTCCAGCAGCGCCGAGAACAGTCTCCTCAGAATCAGCGCGTCTGCCACATCCGTGACCTGGAACTCGTCAAAACACAGCAGCCAACTGCTCTTCAGCAGCTTGTCTGCGATGTGCGGGATAGGATCTTCATGGAATCCTTGGCCGCGCAGTTCGTGCATCTGCTTGTGGATGTCCAGCATGAACTCGTGGAAGTGCACGCGCTGCTTCTGCTGCACTGGCACGTTGTCGAAGAACATGTCCATGACGAAGGTCTTGCCGCAGCCGACGCCTCCGTATAGGTACAGTCCCTTCGGCGCATCACTAACTGGCGGTTCAGCGTCTTCCTTGCCCGTGAGCTTCTGCCACCAGCCGCCAGAGCTGCTGCTCTTGGGTTTGGGGCCTCCGTAGCTCACCAGCTCGTCATATAACACGTCCAAACTGTGCACCGCTCGCACCTGCACCGGGTCGTACGTGACGTCGCCCTTGTCGGCTCGTTGCTTGTAGACGCCATGGAGAACCTGCGCACTGGAGCTCTGCGTCGACTGCCATCGAGACCCAGTCAACGGCGGAGAGAGCCGAGTATGGTGGAGGTGGTTGATGCGACGTAACGTCAGTCGGTGCATGGCAACGAGAGCGAGCAAGAGAGTTAATGTGTGGCCGAGCCGAACGAGGTTGCTCCGTTGCGTTTGCTCTGATGCTTGAAAAGTGTGTTTAACTTTTTTGGACCAATCAAATCGTAGTTCAAGGGGATAGGGCCGGTGCGAATTCAACTAAGTACGAGTGGCATAAACAGCAGCATAATCCGACTTGTACTCAACATTTTGTCGGACGAACTGCACGGTGCGGCAATTTCTGAAGTGAGGTGATACATACGAGCCGTGTCGGGCTTTTAGCTAGCTACGGGTGGGAACTTGAACGGCTGAACAATAACATGGGCTATTACTAAGGAGTAGTGTACGACGTGGACGGCCCCATCATCGTGAGTTTTGCTGCAGCGTCCGCGCTAATACGCACACTGGTCGACGATTAAAGCAGGACACGGTTAGATTTAGTTGCACCAGCCATCTCATTCGAACCCGCTCCTTACCATGACGCAGTGCACGCACGCACTCTTCTATTGCTGCAGTGTTCTTGGAGGCCAGAGCGCCCTTTTTGTAGACGACCACGAGCGCGTCGCTGCCTTCCACGACGCTCACTTGTATGCACGAATTGCGGCCGGTCTGGATCGTCATGGAGCTTACACCGTCGCCCGAGAAGGACACTGCATAAAAGACCCACCACGGTTGTTAATGCAAGGACTCCAGACCTTCTCATTTCGTCCCCAATGCAACAAACGTACTCATATCGATCGAGCTGTTCACGAGAGCCTGTAAGTTCGCTAGCACTCCGATGGGGTCCACGTCGCCTGTTGCACACGTCACTGCGCCGTCCACGACCAGCATCGCCTTTAGAATTCCTCGCTGCTTTTGCACTGTTCGAACAAATTCATCCCCAACACATTCAGCACCATCTCTGCCGTCGCTCCAGACAAGCAAGCACGTACGCTTCCTGACGATCGGCTTCACCGACTCGCGGATAACACTCAGAATGCGGTACTGGAAGCGGTGGAAGTCCCGCAGATTGTGCCCCACATTGCCCAGCTCGTCTCCATGCTGCGCAATAAACGCCGCCAGCAATTCCTGCGCCACGAACGCCGAGAAGCTCGCGCCGTCCGTCGTGTCGTGGAACATGGCGCAAAATACCTTGTGCTTGTCGTTGGTCACCACCGTCACCGCAACTATCCAGCCGAACCGAGTAAAACAAAACAACAATCAGGCAACCGAAAGACTCGATAATTCCGCCACAAAATTCCTCACCGGAGGACATTTGGATGTACGACACAGGGGCGCCGCTGGCCTTGGTGGAGAACTCGAGCATGGCTGTGATTAAAGAGCCCACTAACCGCGGCTGCAGTGAATTTGGAACAAAGTGTCATTACTCTTCGTCCTGATTGCACAGCTTGTAGCGCGAGTCGCAGCCTCGGAATTGGAGGACGAGCAGGCCCACAAGACGGAGACGAAGCGTACCTGGGCCACCGCGTTGGCGTACTCCTTGAGAAGAGCACGATGCCGCTGGACGCCATGATCAGTACGTTGCGCAGCATGGTCCCCACCCGATTTTATGTCTTCCGACTCTCTGAGCAGCTACAGATACCGACTGTTGGACGTTTTTTGCACCATCCAGTCGGTAACAGTAGCGTCTGGTCTCACTTGACTGCAGACTCTGCAGTGCAGAGCATCATGAAGGACTTTGGCGAAGACAGCGCTCCAAATGTGATGGAGAAATACCTAACGGACGAGCAGATCCAGCAGTTCATGGACCAGGGAATGTTGGTCGTCCCCAATGTATTGACGTTGGACGAGGTGAAGGAAGCTCGACGAGGTCTGCACGACGAATTGGCCAAGTACGGAGTGGTAGGCAACGACTGAATGCATGGGGATTTACAATATTTTAACGATGATAATTGCAGGACCACAACGACTTAGAAGCGACCGGCGACAAGTTGAAGAAGTTGTCGAGTACTGAGGCGCCGGCGGCATTCTAGACCTGTTCTATCCGTCGTGGAGGCTGACGGTGGCGGAGAACGACAAGGTGTTTGCCGCCATGACGGATCTGTGGGAAGCCACATACGCGCACAACCACCCGGACTTCCAGCACCCGTTCGGCGACTTTGACGGCAAGAAGGGCTACATGTACATCAACCGCGTGTGCTACCGAGTCCCGGACGCGATCTCCAAGCAGCACGCGGCCAAGAAGTCGAGACCGATGCAGCGCTCGCTGACGCCGCACTGGGACTGCTGTCCAACCAAGATGTTCGACTCGGGCAAGGATACGCCGCGCTGGCGTCCGATCCAGTGCATCACAGTGCTCACGGACAACACGGAGCCCAGCACGGGCGGATTCGAGTGTGTCCCGGGCTTCCACAAGGAGTTCGCGAGTTATGTCGCGGAGCATCAGCCAGATGTGATCACAGAGGAGCCGCTGACTGCGCCGTTGCGTCGTCCGCAGGTTTGTCTGGGCGATTTTCTCCGCTGCGAATGCAGGAGGACCGAGCTGTGATCGACCGCTACCAGCACGTTGGCTGCAAGTCTGGCAGCGTGATCTTCTTCGATTGGCGTCTCCCGCACGCCAACAGCTACAAGCACGTGGGAAGTATCCCTCGCGAGGTCATCTACACGGGATTCCTGCCCGATACGCCAATGAACCGCAAATACGTCCAAGAGCAACTTCGCCGCTATACTGCTCGCTTGCTTCCCGCAGACCACTGGCAGAAGGACCAGGGCGATATTTGCGTTGCAGAGCACTTTTCCGAGCACCACTTTTCAGCGCTGGGCTGCCGTCTCATTGCTCTGCATCAATGGTAAACTGCAGCCTCAAACATATGGCTACATTTCTATGGTCGACATCCTACAAACATTTTCTTTTATAGCTTCTGTGCCAGTCATTTGAAACGATGCTTCGTCGCTCGTGGTCACGTCGTCGAGCGCACTGCGACGACGTCCCCGTGCACTACTTGCAGCTTCTAATGGCCTCTGCTACTCTGCTAGACGCCTCTTTAGTGCCTGCGCTGCTCCTGATGTCGCATTTCATCCTGCAGCCGCCGACTTTGACCCTGCAAAGCAGGACAAGCACGTCGTGGTGGGCATGTCTGGCGGAGTGGATTCTTCGGTGGCTGCATTGCTGCTCAAGCATCAGGGGTATCAAGTCACAGGCGTATACATGAAGAACTGGGACCCCAGCGACGAAGAAGGCGAGTCTGCGTGCCCCGTGGACTCGGAATTCCTCGACGTGCAGAAGGTCTGCGAGCAGCTCGGCATCGAGGCCAAAATGGTGCGTTTATTTGCATGGCAAACGCCGCTAGAAGTGAAAATTAAAACTTTATTTGTGACTGCAGGTGAATCTCGTGCAGTCGTACTGGAACTCGGTGTTTGCGCCGTGCTTGGAAGGATACGAGGAAGGCTTGACGCCGAATCCAGACATCTTATGCAACCGCGAGATCAAGTTCAAAGCGTTCACAGAGTATGCAAAAGAGATCGGAGCAGATTATGTGGCTACAGGACACTATGCAGCACTACGACCTGCTGCAGAAGGTGGACCGCTGAACCTCTGTGCTGCAGAGGACGACACAAAGGACCAGAGCTACTTCCTGTCAAGTGTGAACGGCAAAGCGTTCGCCAATGTGCTGTTCCCGCTTGGAGGGATGCGAAAGACGGAGGTGCGGCGTATTGCTGCGAGCGAGGGTCTCTGTACAGCCACGAAGAAGGACTCCGTGGGCATCTGCTTCATCGGTAAGCGCAACTTCGGGGACTTTATCCACCAGTACATTCCTCGTCAGGACGGCTTCTTCTACTCGATAGACGGTGAGAAAATGCACGGACATCACGGCTTTACAGCATATACGGTGGGCCAGGGCGCTCGACTGCAGGGTATGAGCGCCAAGTGGTTTGTCGTGGGCAAGCACAAATCGGACCACTCAGTGATAGTCGCCGAGGGAACTCGTCACCCGGCACTCTTTTCAGATTACCTCTTCTCCTCAGCTGACAAGTTCAATTGGATGGGAGGCGATCTCCCAGCAGAGCTCCGTGAGGCTGGCCAGATGCGCTGCTTCTACCGCGTGCGCTATCGCCAAGAGCTGGACGAGTGCACGATCTCACTCGTTTCCGACCACGAAGCTCGTGAGAGTGCCAGCACACTGCACGACTGGCAGTCAGAGCAACTTGCAGTTGACGATGAACAGCAGGAGCGACAGTACCTACGAGTGGAGTTCGACCACCCTCAACGCGGCGTCACGCCGGAGCAAGCTCTCGTGCTCTACCGTGCCGACGGACTCTGCTACGGTGGAGGGCCCATCGCAGTCGCCGGCAAAACGTACTTTGAACAGAACAAACCGCTGGCGGAAGACGTACACGACTGGCATAGCTGATAAGGCTCGACAAAACATGTAATAGACGTTTTCGACAGTGCAAGAAGTTGCCGTTGAAGCGGGGATCCAAGCAAAATGAACCTATCTACATAGATTTTCTATAAAGTCTCATTTTCGTTAAACTAAAATTGAAGCCATATCCGCTTCTTCCTGGCCACGATGAGCTACGCCGCGGACTCTTCGCCCATGCTGCCGCAGTCGGCGCTAACGCAGGCCGCTGCGGCGGCCGCCGCCGCCATGCCGTTCCTGGGCGGCAGCGACGCGTCCGACGGCGCCTTCCCGTGCAGCTGCCGCTGTCCCCGAACCTCATGCGCAATTTGGGCGACCGCAGCTACGACAAGCGCAAGGGCGCGGCCATGGAGCTGGAGAACCTCATTAAGCAGCTGCAGGAGAACGCCGCCAGCATCGAGTTCCACCAGCAGCACCAGCTGCAGCTGCACCAGGACTCGCCAGGCCTCGAAGCAGCCTCCGGGACCGAGTCGGAGAGCGTGGACGGTGCCCCCAACAGCTTCGCAGCCAACAACCCCAGCAGACAGCGCATCCCTGCCATCATCGAGCTGCTGGGAAACGACTTTGCCTGCTCCTCCAACGCCAACCACCGCAAGGGTGGTCTCATTGGCTTGGCAGCAACGGCCATTGGCCTCATGCACGACGCCCACCTGTATCTGGACAAGTTGCTGCCCCCAGTGCTGCACTGCTTCGACGACCCCGAAAGTAGAGTCAGGTACTACGCCTGTGAGAGCTTGTACAACATCGCCAAAGTGGCCAGAGGACACATCTTGCAGTACTTTAACCAGATCTTTGACGGTCTCTGCAAACTCTTCGCCGATGTGGACGTGGACGTGAAAAACGGAGCCAATTTGCTGGATCGACTGGTGAAAGATATCGTCACCGAGAGTGAATACTTTGACGTGGACATGTTCATCCCACTACTGCACAAGTACATTCGCATGACCAACCCGTACATTCGTCAGTTGCTGGTTGGGTGGATCACTGTGCTAGATTCGGTGCCTGATATTGACATGCTGGACTGGCTGCCGGAGTTTCTAGACGGCTTGTTTAATATGCTGAGTGACGGCAACAGAGAGATCCGACAGGCGGCTGATAGTGCGTTGGCAGAGTTCCTTCGAGAGATTAAACAGACGGAAGATGTCGAGTTTGGACGCATGGTGGATATCCTCGTGGGTCAGTGCAACAGCAAAGAGCGTTTCAACAGGTTGACAGCTGTGAGCTGGGTGCACGAATTTGTGAACCTCGGGCGCGAGAAGCTTGTAGAGTTCTATGCAGACTTACTGGCTGCTGTTATGCATTGTATCTCCGACGCCGAGCATGAGATCCGGCAGGTGGCAGAGCGCGCTAACGATGACTTGTTGCAGCTCGTAAAATCGACGACAGAGGAGGTGGAACTGCTACCTCTAATGCAAAAACTGACGTCGGAACTGAGTAGCGAGGATGTTGCTACTCGGATGGCTTCATTGCGCTGGATCTCGATGCTACTCGAGAAATACCCCAACCAACTCTCGGCGCACATTGCTCAGTTGCTGCCGGCGTTGCTACGTACGTTGAATGACGCTTCAGACCCGGTGGTTCTTCTTGACTTGGAGGTACTGGCACGCATTTCGCTGAACAAAGTCGAATTCGAGAAGGTCTTAAACTCGATTCTGCTACTGTTCTCTCAAGACCGGCGCTTGCTGGAGCTGCGTGGCAGCATGGTCGTACGAAAACTGTGCGTCCTGTTAGATTCCAAGAGCATCTACCTCATTTTCGCCAAGGTGCTGGGAACCGAGGCTGTATACCTCGACAGTCAGGCCGACAGCGAGTTTGCGGCCGTTATGGTTCAGACACTGAACCTGATTCTGCTCACTGCTAATGAGCTGGAGAATCTTCGCGACATTCTTCGTCGCAGCTTTCAACCGCGTGCTTCAGAGAACGATGTTCAAGTTTTCACGGTGAGTTCACACTTCTGTTGTTGCTGAAAACCTGGTACATATGACACTTGAATGCTTTGTGGAACAGGCGCTTTTCCGATCCTGGTGCCACAACCCGATCGCGGCATTCAGCCTCTGCTTGCTCGCGCAATCGTACTCGCTGTCTGCGGCGCTCATCAGCAAATTATATCCTTTTCGACTGCTTACTACCAGTAGCTGCATGCATTTATTACTTCCGAGACGTTGCCTTACATCACAAGAGGCTGTTTGTGCCATTTTGTTATTTTACTGCAGACATCGACGCGTCCGTGGGCTTTCTCATGCAGATCGACAAGCTGGTGCAGTTACTGGAGTCTCCGATCTTCATTCACATGCGACTGCAGCTTTTAGAGATCCAAGAGGACTACCACACTGATCTAGTCAAGAGTTTGTACGGTCTGCTCATGCTGCTCCCACAGAGCGCCGCTTTCCGGGTGCTGCGAGACCGACTGGCCAGCGTGACGAGTATGGCCACAGCCATTGACCGGATCGACTTGAGTGGCGACTCCCGTCGCCTTCGCAAGATTAGAGACGCCCCGAAGAGCACGTCAAGCAACGACGCGTCTTCGGGAGCCCCACAGATTGACGCCGATGCGCTACTGTCGCACTTTGAAGCTGTACAGGCGAAACATACAGAGCTTCGGAGGAAAGGTAAGCTTTACGCCAAAGTTTGAGCTTGTTACTGACAACGGTTGTGTAATGGCTTTCAGCGATGTACGAGAAGTCGTTGGCAAAGGAACAACGCAGGAGTAACAAGTAACGCAGCAAGCGAAGACGATACAATGCTAAAACGCGTATATGCGACCAAGTACAATGACAACGATTCACACGGCGTTCTGCTACAGTCTGGCAGTTCTACCTTTTCCTTTCAGCCTTGATCTTCTTCTTCTCGTCGTCTCCTTTCTTCCCCCACGCCACAGCGCCAATCGCCCGGACGAGTTACCGCCCGCAATGAGCTCCAGATGCGGGTGGAAAGCGTTGATCGAGTGCACCGACGCAAAGTTGTCACTTTTGAGTTCGCGTACAGGGCGGCGACGACCAGCACGGAAGATCTGTATTCTACGAGGCTGCTCCATGCATCCAATGACAAACTGGTTGGGCCGCTTCGGGTCCCATGCCGCATGCAGCTTTGTCAGCCACCGTCCCGTCATGTTGTTGTGGCGAACTCGAACGGGCTTGGGGATGTCAACCGTGGCCTTGCCTGAAGGCTGCCGACCAGCAAGACTTGACGTGTCGAACATATCAATGTAGGAATCCTGGCCTACTGTCACAAGCCACGCTCCCTCACGCGGAGAGAAATACGCACAGTTGACACTACGAAAGTGAGGCAACGTCACCAGCGGCGTGTTCTTCTTCGCGGACATTTTGCGTGCATCCCATAAGCACACTGTGCGGTCCAGTGAGGCAGTTGCGAAGCAACTATGAACAAATTTCCAATCAGCACTCACGGCAATCGACATCTCTACACAAAGTTACGTACAAGTCTTGACTGGGATGCTGTGACACAGTGTTAACCTTCTTCTCGTGGAGAAGGTAGCTCGAGCTCTTGACTTTTGCAGCGCGACGATCGATTAACCTGACAGTGCCGTCGTCGCAGCTTACGTACAGGCACTGCGGCGTTCCTGCAGTCGCCATTGATGTCATTCCAACATCATCAGACGCTTGATACACTACCGAGAAATCTGCAGCGCGCAAGTCGAACTCCTTGATAGTTCCATCAAAACTCGTTGATAATAATTTCGACGAGTCTGGAAAGATCAACTGGCCGGCCGGAAGAGTATGCGGTCGGAAGAGAGCCACGGGCGATGTCGAGGTCTCCTGCTCCACCTCGTTCGGCGACCACAACGCCACATGGCCAAGTTTATCTCCACAAGCCACGACTACTCTGTCTGCGCGCGGCAGGAAGGCGATCGAAAAGATGCGATCCTGCACCGCCTTGGTGATATCTTGATCTGCCAGCGTGTACTCAATTCCGTCGTCATCATCCAGCACTATATCCTCCTCCAACTCCTCTTCCAAATCCCCAAAGTTGTGCTCTAGGAAGGCTTTACTCTCTGGATTCACCTCATCCAGAGCTTTAAACGCTCTAGACCTCGGGTGCTTCATCTCCGTCATCACAAACTGGTCTACAGCTTCAATGGGCTCCACCTCCGCCTTCTTGCCTTCCAGCCTCCTGGACTTCCTGACTGGTTGGCTCAGTAATTCGGCTCTATTGGCAGCCTTTAGAGCTCTCTTGATGGCCAACTCCTGTCGTTTGGCTTCTTTGGCAGCCCCATCTCCGACGGCCGTCCTGGCCGCGATCTTGGCGGTGGAGACGCCCATCTGCTGCATGAAGGCCAAGTTCCTCTCAATGTTTTCCCGTCGTCTGCGTTCATACTCTGGCATCTCCTGTTGCTCTTCCTCTTCTGCGCTGGAGTCGCTCGAGTTTTCGCTCTGTTTGGCATTTTTACGGCAACTGTTTGTTTAACTTTTCTAACTGGCACTGCAGTCTCTGGATCCGCCTTGTCGATGCGCTTGGAGCGGCGCCTGGACTCGATGGGAGGAGACAGCGGCGGGTTCCGTGCGGAGGAACGCAGCGAACGCAGCCGCTGAGGAGCAGCCTCCAGACCGCTGGACCTGGTGCGCCGCATGACCGAAATGGGTTGATGGGTTAATTCAGTCAATATTTTTAACGTATTTTTCAGATTATTTTTGGTGCAAGAGATGAGCCATGCATTATTCACGATTGATAGTGTTGGGCTGTGGAAAGGTGAAGGAATTGCTCCGTTGATAGCATCTTCTTGCCCCCACCGATGATAGCAAAATACGCCAATAAGTATAGCATAGTAGGATTTGCACTGGGTGGGTGGATGCCTTGACGACGTAGAACCCCCATAATGCGGGTTTCAATTATTGCAATGACCCAACTGTTCACGTTCACTACGGCAGCTCGTCCTTTGGTCACGAACAGGAGGGGGTCGTGTTCCCACATCGTTATATACCGACAACGTCACAAAAAGCAGGGGAACACAAAACCCGGACTCCAACAATGTCAATACAAATCAAAGCTTTCATTATATCTTTTGCCAATAACTGTCAGGCTCAGCCGGACGCCAGACACTAGCCGTCTCTCAAACCGACTCCAGCGCTCAAGAGTTCGCCGTAGTCTGACCCAGACCAAGAGTACAGGGCTACGTGTGCGCTGCAGAGTTCAAGGTGCATCGCAGCATGCGACGCAGGACGCGATTATGAAGATCTTTAGCTGGGTAGGTCGTTCTGCCCCCCGTAAAACATGGTTGGTGGTCCTCCAAATCTGAGGCCACATTGCACAACCTGACGCACGCCATGCCACCCAAGCAGCGCGGCTACTCCATGAAGGAGAAGCTGTCAGTGTTCGCCGGCACTGAGGATATCGGGCTGCCGGGGACCATCGCTGAGCTCGGCCATCCACATGACACGGTGGATGGGTGGTGGCGGTCCCGGGAGCGGCTGCGGGGAATAAGCTGTACAAGACCACCAAGGGGCAGGGGGCGCAAGGAAAGCTTTCCTTTCACCCCTGCTCTCGTGACGTTTATGAAGGATACAAGGCGTGAGGAGGAGGTAAGATGCTACATATATTATAATATTATTTATTTTTACTCTAACGTATTATGTAGTAGTGGCTCACGATCTCCATAATAGTAGATTTTATACAAGACAACTACAGTCACTGGCTCGAAAACTACGCAGTGAACAAGAAGTCGCCCAAGAAATGTCGTAGGGCCCTAGAAAGATTGTTGCAGCGCGCTACAGATATGTGATGTTGCTATTTCAGTGCTATCACTCAATGTTATTAGCAATTCAGGGATGTACTGACAAAATGTACTTCATTTAGATTCGGGTTCTCAATACAAAAGCCCAAGAAACAAAGTTGCCTACCGCAGATTTGTTACAACTAAAGGCAGATTTGGGCCATCAGTTTTTAGAGCACCTACAGTGTCTATTCTCCAATCGAAATTTATAACGTGGACGAAACTGCTATAAATTTTGACATGCCGCCAGCTCAGATTTGGACCATCACGGGGCGGAAGGGGTCGGCCAAAGTGCGGGACTTGACAAAGCACTTGTGTTTGTCTGACGGAGACGCGCATACATATCTTGCGGTATGTACACAACCCTTGGGTGCCATCGCGGACACAGAAAAAGTAACCAACACGCACGCAAGGCTTGCGGTTTCGATGTCAGATCTTACCGATTCATCAAGTGACCATGCAGCGACATTCCGTTCACGAAGGTCGAACAGGTTCTTCTACTCACAGTCTTCACGAGAACGCTGACCGTCCAAGCACTCGTACCCTTGTATAATCTGAAGCAGACCCTGTCAATGGATAATCGCCTGCATTTCCGCTGAGAGACCGAAAGAGTTTGTCCTAGAAGAACGTAAATTGAATTGTCAGTGCCAGGCTTTCCGAGCTTGCTATCGTAGGGGACTTGTCGACTAAACATTGAACGTCAGCGTAGACAACATGAAGCAGCCTAAGCGACGCACGGCTCGTCACTCGGGTGTGCTCACGTGCAGCTTGCAGCGTGCCACGATCGAGCATTACAACAATATCGGACTTCCAATTGTTCTAATTCTTGACTTCCCGACGAACCTGGTCGATGCAAGCTGGGTCCTCCTTCTTTCTGCTTCGCTCGGGTTAGCAAGAAAGTCAAGCAACGATTTTTAGTTCTTTTTTGGTAGACGCAAAAATAATAAACCCCGCTAAAGACTGTTGTTCATGATAATTGATGTGTTTTGGAGTTAAATGTAACATTCAACATGTCGATCGGATATGTTCTTGTAGCACTACAAAGCGAAACCCGATTTCACACCTTCCTGTTGGCTAATGGGATGCTTTTTATTATAAAACAAGCGTTCTTGCTGCGCCGCATAGCGGCGCAGTCAGTCCACCCCAGTTCCCTTTCGATTTGGTTTTTAAAATGCAATGATTTAATGATAAAAATAAAATTCCAGCCGCGGCTTTTTTGAGCTTACGTGAATAAAAACTACGCAGGATGATCAGCCAGTATGGCGGTGCTGAATACTGGAGGTAAAGACGGCAATGCAGGTCAGAGCCAAGATCATACTGTAGTCATAGTTATTATAATATGTTTATTTTAAAATTCTAGATGCTTCTAAAGTTTTAGATCATTGTTACGATGCCGTGACTATAAAGTTGTACTCCATATTGCTATGGATAAATAACTACTGGCTAAAACAACAGATTTTGCCGTCTTCAATCTAATTTTCTCGTGAATGATGAAGTCTATGTGGCTGCGGAAGATCATTGTGTTTGTTTTAGGCACGGCTTTATAATATACAGGCAGCCTCAAATTCATTTAACTTTTATCGGAGCATACGATTTTGTAGTTTCCCAAATCACCTTAACTTGACTCGCGAACTGATTGTTAAGATATGCATGCTGGGGGGTGAAAATATTCAGTATTGTACAATAAGTTCCACCCTTTCTTGGATGCGCCTATTTTAGTAAGTCTTCAAAAATATCATTATTTCAGTTTACCGAAAGTTATTTCGCATTAATCGCTTGACATCACACACTTCCGTGTACTGGCCTTCGCAAATTTGACCGTTGTCTAATATAGACTAAAAGGACAACTTTTCACGATTAGCTTTTAGTTTTGATATCTCTTTTACTTGGTTTTACTGTGGTCAACTACCCTAACTACTACAGGGACTGTAAGAATGTGGGATTTTGCATATTAACCCCTTGGTTCCCGACGTCGTAAGATACGACATGCTGAGAACACAATGTCATAAGTTACGACATTGAAAGATGAACAACAGGAAATGGCTCAACCAATACATTGTTCAAGTCATTTCCGACGCATAAGATGCAAGAGGTAACAGCGGACAGCTTTAGAAAAAGGACGCTTCCTATCGTGATGATTTGAGATTGGGAAAGAATCAAGCTGCGAGTCTCTCTCAGACCAGTCATTCCAGATTTTGCCGGATGGCTCGCAAACGCCGAAGCGAGGACGATGCCATCGCCGTCGCACGCGACATTGACTTTCCGCACTTCTGGCGGCAACTGCGGGCGGCGGGATGGAGATACAAACGGCCAACTGGCCTTGCGACGGAGGGAGGTACGTCAGCCCCGACGGCACGGACGAATTCGTTGGCGAGAGAGCTCTTGTGACGCATGCGTTGGGGTCAGGACTGCTGGGCAAGGAAAACAATGCTGTAGGTCCAACTGCAGGCATGGTGGCGTCCAGCACAAGAAAAGCAATTTCGAAGGTGGTGGCACGGACAACAGGCGCCGCGACACGGACCACCGGATCGACCACGACGCCGACCATCAGCACGGCGCCGACCACGAGTGCAACGTTGACCGTGCAGTCCTCGATCCCGAGCGCGACATCTAGTGCGACACCGACCACAAGTGTGATGATCCCAAGCGCGGACGTGGAGCCGTCCTGCACTACATTGGCGGCCTCAATCGTGAGTGCGTCGCAGATTGACACGACTATCGCTCTCTCCCAAGGAACCCTCAACTCATTGTTCGGCTCTCAAAGGGAACCGGAAATCGAGCTCTCCCAAGCTGCTGTACCGTGGGCGTTCGGCCTATCGCCGAGTGACTTACAGGTCTGCACTTCTCATCAAGAGGCAGCGGCGACGTTGCAGCTGCTGTCAGAGGCATCTAGAGTTGATAGCGATCTTGAAGACAAAGCCCCGGCTCCACCACCAACACCAAGCCGTACGGTACGCGCACGAGCCGTGAAGAAGGATATCAATTCTATTCCTGAGGATGAGGATACAAGGGACTACGAGAGCTTTGACTCCAGTGAAAGTGATGGAGATGCTGTTGGTGATGATGAAGATGAAGATCCTGGGCGTGGTGTACGAGATGAAGACGACGATGTAGTATCAGAGCACGACGCAGTCGAGATGGACGAAGCTTTCATAGCTTCACTCATGATTGGGAACGACACTGCACTTGCTAAGAAGCAACGCACGGACGCGTTACGTGCTACGGTATGGACTCCCGTATCGTCGGACTTTGAGGTGGGTGGAACCGCGTACGCTGGCATGGGTGACGAGATGTCGCAGCCCGTGACCGAGTTGCGTGCGCTCACGCACTCGCCGCTTTTGACATTCCTCTACTTCATGCCCAAGTCGCTGTGGGTCGTGGTCAACAACCAGACTAATCTGTACGCCCTTCAGCAGATCGACCGACGAGCGCTTGAAATTCAACGAAAGCAGCGCGGCGGGCGGGTTGAGACGCTGAAATGTATCCGACTGTGGCTCAAGCAGAAGCGTGGATACGAGACGCATGAAATCCTTCACGTGATCGGGCTTCTCGTGGCGCGAGTGGTATGTCCTCAGAAGCGTCGTTTTGCTGACCACTGGTCTATGACTGAAGACGGCGCTGTCCCTGCTGGAAATTTCGGTCGCTTCATGGATCGCAACCGATGTCAGGACATCCTTCGTGACCTGCACTTTGTCGACAACGACGCCGAGCGCACGCGTGACAAGTTACGGAAGATCCGCCCAGTTATCGAGAGGCTCCAACAGAGTTTTCTAGCTGGGTGGTCGCTGCCATCCGTGTTCTCTTTCGATGAAGGAGTTCTCCCGTCGACATCGAAGCGGAACACCACCCGGATGTTCATGCCGGACAAGCCCCACCGATATGGATCAAAGATGTTCATGATGTGTGACTCCAGAACAGCGTATTGCCACAGGTGTGTATGTGTTTTTTGGATGAGCTACGATGTCGTAAGTTATGCTTTATGCATTGAAATCTGACTAGTTATGTTGTATCTGAATAGATTCGAGATGTACGCCGGAAAACGCGATGCTGGAGATCGTCCCAATGCTGCATTTGACATCATGCCGGTGCTGCAGCAGTAGTTCGGAATCTGAAGATTGTACTTGACTCGACCGCGCGACACCAGTGGCATACTATCGTCATTGGTCGCTATTACTCATCAGTCCTGCTCGCCATTGAGCTTCTTAGTATGGGGGTGTACATGATTGGAACAATCATGACCAACCGGCTCGGGTACGACGGAAACGTGAAGGAGGACCGCCAGACTCGGCCAGCAAGTATTCCTCGAGGCACGTTCAAGTTCTCCCGCTCGGTTGCCGTCCCCAACATGATTGCCTTTCATTGGTGGGATCGAAAGCCGGTCCACTACTTGTGCACGGGCTACACGATGGCGGAGTCAAGTATTGGAAGGAATGTCAAGCGAATCGGGGCGATCGCTGTCCCTTGCCCGGCTGCGGTAGCGGACTACCAGCGCTGGATGGGCGGAGTTGATGTGAATGATCAACTCCGTCTGCAGCGATACTCTCTGCAAACATCGACAAAGTTCAAAAGAACTACAAAAGCTTGTTCCTCGGGTTAGTGGACATGGCGATGGTAAACGCTTACCTTTCCCACAAGGAGGCTGCACGCATGGCGGGAACACCGCCCATGAAACGAGGAGAATGGCTTTGCGTGTTGCAGAACCAGTTCCTCCAACTCAAGGCCCAAGACTTCGCTGGAGTGGTCGCTACCCCGACAATCACAAGCCAGAAGCGTAGGCGAGCACCCATTCGCCACACTCACGCCCCCGAGCAGTCCAAAGACTGGGTGATCGTGAGCGGGGTGCAGAAACGAAGGCAGCATTCCTGCAAGGTCTGCGCGCTACTGCGGACAAGAACGACCAAGAAGTCGTTCGCCACGACCTACTTCTGCGATCGCTGCTCCTCGACGACGCTAAGTGCTGGTTGTGCAACAAGATACGCCATGAGTACAAGGGTGTGGCTAAGACATGCTTCGAGATATGGCATGACAACTTCGCAATGGGCAAGGCGATCCCTTCAACCTGGGGAAAACGCGTGGTCCTGCGACGCCCCGGCCAGAAAGCTGGCGAGCGAAAGAAGACGCGCCGTGAGCTCGAGCTCCAGGGTGGAGATGCAGACGATGAAAGCTAGAGTGCCGGTGAGCGGGACAGCGATGGTGAGTAAGTTTCTGTTGCGTCGGACGTGATGACTGGCAGCTGTTGGCAGCGCAAAGCATGGTTCCTTGAATAGACGTACCTTCTTTTCTTCCTTTTCTGAAATAGCTGGCCTCGCTTTGCAATGCGTCGTCTCTTTTCTTTTGCTGCCGAGTGTCGCGCGGAGGTAAGTTACGACTTGGGCGTTCTTCATGAGATCGGAACGGTGTATAACTTACGACATTGATTGAGAAACCTCTGGACATCTTATACTCCTATCTCCATGTGGAATCTTTGCCACATGCAAATGCAATGGTGCACGAGTACGTCGTAAGATACGACATTCTCTTGCGTGTTCTGCAGCTTTTTTCGGGAACCAAGGGGTTAAAGCATTTATCCGCGCAGAACTGCATCGACGGGACCTACATCTAACACGTTGTGCTGTACGATAGACAGCTCTCGGCTGTAACCGGTTTTTCGGCTCCAGGCTGTTCATTTGGTGTATATAATACACTTGTGGCTTTGCTGTGTTGTTACACGAGACGATCTCTGCCGTACAGCTACGTACACTTGAAGGTAGCTATCTTCTTGCCTGTGCGGCCCGTTGGAGGCACGGAAATGTCGCCTCCGATCGTTGTTGAACAACTCCCAGAGGGGGCAATATCACGCCCACTATATAGTGAAGCTCTCTATTTCGCACATTTTTATTTCCAAGTATCGCTGAATGTAGTGGGGAAATTATTTCTTGAACTTGACCCGGTCGGGGATTGGAGTGGTGAGCCCCAAAACTGCACCGCCAGTCGCGTTGACTGGGTCCACAAGCACATCAAATGTGGAAGCTGCCTCGATCCCGATGCTGAAAGTGCGGTATAAGGCTGAAACGCATTTGACAGCCAACGCCTTATTAGGACGAGACGATCAGCTTCGCCGTTAAGTAGGGAAGTGGCGCCACCAATTCAGATGGAGCGGGCCGAATAGCGCGTATTGTCTAGCCCTTGGATGTTGATGCCCGCTTCAACACTTCGACTATCTCCTTTGCAGTGTCCCGGGGCGGGCCGGGGATGGCCGTGGCGGTGCGCTCGCGCTGCTGGCTAGACCGCGCGGGGATCGGCGTGCCGCGGCGCCCCGAGCCAAATAAAATTTGTTGAGGGTCTTCTGCTTGGTTTGTAGCTCGGCGCTTGGACTGGTAAGAGATGGACGACGAGACTGTTCCGGAACGGCAGTACGGAGTCAAAGTGTAGAGTAGAAAAGCTGTCGATTAACTGGTTATCGAAGTACTTCCTTGGGTTGGCTGGCCGAGGCAACCGTTCCCCTTTCTTTGGTGTTAGTCGACCTGCTCACGAACGAGAAAAAGCTAAAGTGAAAAAGCAAAATCCCACGACGCCTTCCAGCGCTCGCACTCACGCACCCACGCTCCCAGCCATTCCTCCGGCCCTTCAAGCTGCATGTAGCACGTCAGACCCTCAGGCGTGCTCGCACTCGTTCCGTCCCTGGCTCCTGGCGGCTCCTGGCGCCCAACATTCTTTGCTGCACGATCGATCGGCCTTCTCCTAGCCTCCGCGCATTCAGCCCTCGGTCTTGACGCCCCCTCTGCCCACGAGCCGACGCCCAGCTCCGTCGCCACCTGCCTTCTATCCCGACGACCCGCGCTGTCGCCCCCTTGGTCGCCGTCCTCAGGCACGGCCGCTGCCGTCGCCTCTCCTTCTGCCGCGTCAAATTGATTTGTGCTAGGCTCTCCAAGGCCTGGCAGCATTTTCAGCCAATCCAGAACCAGCAGTCATCGGGCTTGCAGCCACTGCACCTTCATCCGCAACCGTTCGCGGAACGGCCAGCGGATCTGTCTGATCAGCCGTCAGACCGATCCCGGGACAGCAGTGATTACGCCTGAGTTTCCAAAGAGAGCGCCGGTGCCTCAGCACTCGGTTTTAGTGCCAAAACAACCTTAACCACCCATCGAGCGCTTTTGACAGGGCACAATAGTTCATCATTGGACCGGTGATGATAGCACCGCTTCCCACGACCATACTGATTATTCATCGCCCCACGAAGAGTGATTCCTACGAAAGCCGCTCTGTGCGGCGAACAACGGTGCATGTCCACATCCTAAAACCTTGATGTCTTTTAAGCGAATGATGTAGTGGTAACGCGTGCGCCCCCATGAACAGATACTCCGAACGTCTCAAAAGAAAAAAATAGCCGAGCAGGACGCCGCCCCCCTCCAAACCAGTTGGCCGCGTGGTTCACGGAGGTCGAGAGAGTGAAAGAGGCATCGGAGCAGAGCGGGTGTAATCGAGTGCTGCTTGGCGATTGGCGCAGTAAATCCCTTCATCCTGCGGAGCAGAATAGCGTGGCTGGCCAGGATCATACCCTGCCGTGTTTCGATGATACCAGCGGACGGCGCAAATCTTACCACAACTTGTCGAATAAGTGTTCCCCGTGTCTGAATGGTTCATTCCAAATTTCCAAAGGCACACCACAAATGTGCCAAGCTGGGCGGTATCTGCATCAACTGTATGCTGGGACAGCCACGGCTGATAGCCCATCAAAGCACACCAGCCCGTCCACTGCTTCCAACCGCGCTTGTAGAGACTACATGAAGAGGTAACGAGAGTCCCTGCTTGAACCAGCGCTCCCAAAGTGTGCAGAAATCTCTTGAGCTCTCCGAGATTAAATGCTGTTGCCATGGACAAGAAATACGAGAAATTAGGTCAGCTAACTGTGGGGACTGTCACACCCTTGATGCTGCATCAGGTACGACGTTCTTTGATCCAATAATGTGATCCGCCGACGTATAGAAGTCGTAGGTGATTTCATATAAAGCCAATACCCGCAGCAAATTCCTGTACTAGCAGGTTTCTGCTGGATCTACGATTGCTGTACTGTTTGCTGAATGAAGCTGTCCATCCAAAGTATCCAGAAGCCGACCGGCTAGTATTTTTGAGCGCCAAGATTCAGCCCTACGGACTCGCCGCCTATAGGAGGCTCGACCGGCTACGCTGGTGTACGATTGCCGCTACGCTCGAGCCCGGCGAGGTGCCCTCGAATTTCAAATTAACGACCGAAGTCAACCAACACCAGCCTTCCCCAGCATGCAACCCCTGCCACGCCAATCGGCTCCGTTGTTGTGTGAGACCCCGAGCCTCCGTGATCAAGTTCGTCAAAGGTAGAAACCATTGTCATTGAAGACAACGAAGGTGATGATGACGACGTCAGCACGGATGCCGGGAACGTCACTATGGGTGGATTAGATGAGGGCGTCAATTGTTCAATCTGCCAAGACGTTGGTAACAACCCGGTCACTCCCCAAGCCCGTTCCCATGCGGCATACAGCTCGCAAAAAAGCTCCACAACTTTCACGAAGTATTGCTCATACGGGCGCAACGGATAGGCGGAACGACATGAGTTGGCTAACCACTGGTTTGCGGGTTCTGACAAGTTAGACCTTACTTCATCGTAAGACGGCTGTTTGTACTTCTCACTGAAGGCATAAGTCACCCAGTGACATTTGTCGATCTTGTTTAGATATTCGACTTTGAGCCGCCGCGTTTCCCCCAACTTTGAGAAGTAGACGTTGTAATATTTATCGCACTCGCTTTGAGCCATCTGGAATGTCAATGCTTTTCTCCGTTGGATCTAACTTTCGAAATTAGTAATGATATGATGAACACAAAATCAATGCCCACAGAAAGGGTAGAATTTTGTCACCGCTCCTAATAAACCTTTCTGATAGTCTGAAACGAAACCAGGTTTCCTAGCCGATTCAACCTTTTGTAGAGTTTTTATCATGTGCTCCACTAGCCATTTCTAGTTCGGACAATCCTCTTGATGCACTAGTGCTAAACCGAACACGATGATGTCACCGTTGACGTCTTTCGAAGTGGCAAGGAGGAACATGCCACGTTTGTCCATCTCCATTTTCAAGTGCGTGCTATCCAAACGAATAATATGACGATATGTTTGTAGTGCCTTTGAATAGGAACTTAAAAAACAGTAGGCTTGCTTGAAAAACTCCGTTCTCGTGTTTTTTTTTTTCATTATGTGTCCCGGCATTTGCAGCAGCCACTGCACTCAGATGCGATTTTAATTTCAGATAATAGCTTTGCCTTTCACCGAAGCACAATCATCACTGTAAGCTGGGAGCGTGTCGCAGAGTATCGCCCGACGTTACCTCAAATCATGGCGTAGAGAAGATCACGATTGCGTTGGGCATGTACATCATCATCAGCTCACCCTTGACAAACGTCATCACCTGAAAACCCACGTTCCAGTAGTGGCCGTGAGCAATACACAACTTCGTCAATTTTCACTGATCCCGATTACCGTAAACCGTAATGAAATATGAACGTTGGTGATTCGTATCGGGTACAAATTGGTGTCCACCTTTCAGCACCTTGCACATATATCTGGTGTTGCCTTCCTTCTTTATTTTGCGGTAACTGTTTGCACCGACACGAATAGAGAAACCTGCTCGACGCGAGAACTCTCGACAACGTTGTGGAAGCACTACCTTCTCCTTAAAGGTCCCCGATGCAACATTTTGCTCACGACCAGTTACTAATCTATACGACTCTAGCTTCGCCCGCTTTAAATCTACAGTGAAGTCGCTGCGTAACAACCCAAGACCCTGGAGAATCGCGATGTCTCCAGGCTTAACATGGCTTCACGCTCAATACCACTTCCGCTTTAGATCAACTGATTTTCTCTGTGGACCGCTGGGATTTGGCCGAGGCGCTACTAGCAGGTTCTGTCAATGACGGAGAATCGTCATGGATGATGTTGGTAGGAGTAGAGGAGCCTGCTGTGGCGGCGGATTGTCTTGAGTAAAATATCTAGCTAACTGAAGTCGATCAGCGTGTGCCGTAACGAGAGGTGGAGTGGTGTCTGACATGACTTCGTGGCAAGAGGCGTAGTGATGCAAGTATTGTTTGTGTCGTGGTTGTGATGGGTGGTATTCAGGATTTCTTACGATGCTCGCGGTTCGGTTTCTTACAGTTTGGGCCGCATCCCACGCTTCCGTTAGATGCAGCTTTTGAAAGCTGATCCTGTCGACACTGCATTACGTGGGTTTTGTTGCTGAGAAGGCTGCACAGGATCGAGATTTTGAGAGTTCTTGATGTGCTTCTTTTGTTACCGCTATTGCCGCCAATAGGTACGGATAGTTCGCGCCATCGGTGCTCGGCATTAAGACGACATCGCACCTTAATCAGATCCAGAATTCCTGGTAGAGTCCATTGCTGATACAGCGAAAGGATACTTGCTCACATGCCGTGGGTTCCTTTCCTGAAACTTGCGACGTGCTCCATCATTGAATTTAGCGTTTGCTGGACCAGAATTTTGCACCGTGTCGCGTTGCCAGACCGTGTGGTTTCTGCTTTTCTCGGTTGGAGAGGAGTCGTTGACGGCAAAGGTGATGTAAATTCCGAAGACGTTGGAATATCTGGATCAATTAACTATGAAGCTGATTCGAGGGGCGTTATTTTTTTCTGATGCAAGATTTTCTTGCACCGGTGCAGCTTTGATATCTTCTTGCTTATTCGACGACACATCAATCTGTTCTGACTTCGACTCCTCATCCTCTTTGTGTTTGCCATTCTCGTAGATCACGTAGGTAATTCCAACGGCGCTCAAGAAAATCGTTGCTCTTGCATGTAATGTCCACGCACGCGCACGCCGCGAAGGCGTACACGAAGTGATAAACTTGTTTTACGTGCTTGATACCTAGGGGTCGCCGAAATATGTCAAATAACTCTTCTTGCAATGCCCTTTCGCTCGGCAAGTTTTCGTTGCCGTAGACGAGTGGGTTGCGTTGCAAAGTTATGACGCTCGTTGAGGTTGCGAGCGGTAGGTTCGAGAGTTTGTGAGCTGAGAATCGATCGACCAGAGGCTTCGCGCTATCGCACGGTGAGACTGCGCTTTAACAGCGAGACTTGGGATTGTCGAGGTTTCTGACAGCCGTATTATACAGTATAGTGGTCGCCATCTCACAAAACGACCAGACCAGGAATTTTGCTGCACGTTGTTCCACCCTCAGCATTTTCAGCAAGGAAAACTCATGTAGGAAATTCGGTAGTGTTATCATACTTAGGCTCAAGACTAAGATTTTCAACAAACTCATGCTGTGTCGGTTTTTTCCTCTGGCCGCTGTTCACTGCGCAGAATAACCCCGAATATCATTTCGATTCGTGTCGTCTCCAAGTAGTTTTCCCTCCGCTTTCTCGGTGCGCATTGGGATCATGTCGTACAACACTTCCAACGACCAGTTGACAGGAGATGCTACGCCACTAGGTCAGAACTGCTGCAAGCTTTCTGTTTTTGGCTGTACGGCAAGCAGTAAATTAATGTATTTTAGCTGCAGCATATATATAGCAACATTACAAGTCACAAGAGCACTTCGAGTCAGCGTTACAAAGTCGAGGGCGCTAACGGTTGGGCTCCTCATGAAGGTAGCTCTAACATTCAAGTTATGCTAGCAACACAAAAAAGAAAACCTCAACCATATTGCTGGTTTTGGGCGAACATGATATATAAAAAAAACCTGGAGCAGACAATTAGCTAAAATTCGAACGCCAACGTCAATCGAAAGAATTCGGTGCCGTTCACCGCGTATGGATCGTCGCGGCGTATTTGCTCAAGGTTAATGTTGATAGTTTCCTCTTTCTCAGCAGCAGACACTCGAATTCTTGACGTTTGTACTTTACAAACTGCAGTAGCAAACATTTCTGCCATAATTGTTGGCGATCGAATTTTTTTCCCGCATCATATAGTGCTTTCGAAAGGCATTTCGCAAGCCAATCACGCACATCAAGATCACTATTTTCTGTTACACTCTGGAAAACATGAAACGGATCCTACTTGATAGCAATAGTATCTCCAAATAACTTGTAATGAGATTTGGCATGACAGTGGCGTGATTACACACGCAAGACCTCTCGTCGCCTTAGTTGGTTATCAATTTCACGGCTACGCCTTGCAGAAATTGCCTCAGTCTCGTCACGATTTTCCGACCGAGGGAATCCTCTTACCACCACCTGTCCTATTTTGTTCTCTACAAGTAGCAGTATCCGGACGCTAGCAGTTTGTGTTTTATTACCGGCTTCCTCATACACTTTCAGCCAGCTGCAGAACTTTTGTGAGTGATCAATGTAAAGCACCTTGTTGCACTCTGATGTAGCCATGTTTTGCTTCGAGCAATCTGGTACACACTTGCGTCTGGACAGGCCAAACCTGCTGCAAAACCTCGCTATCTAAGCACCGTTTGGTGGAGAGGTACGTTGTAATCAGAGCTGGCAAATTTGCCCTTTTCGATCTCTGAAACAGTAGCTCTTTTCGCTTTTGACGACGTCGCGTGATGTTGTCCGTTGCTCCCGCTAAACCTTTGGTAACCGGCATGCTATCATACACAAGATCAAAGAAAGATAACGAGATGCCGGACTGATAGGTTAGAAGGAAGGGAAATGTTAACAGCATCGACTTCGAGGTCGAAAGAGCACGGCGACCCGATCGACAATTGTTTCTTGCATAGTTCAATGTCGTCTTGTGTCCAACATCATGAACCGTTTTCTGCAAATATTATTTTACCTTTGGTTCACACTTACAATCCTCTGTAGGATACACAGCTAGTCGATTCGTGTTCAATACTTCGATAGTCCACGTAATAGTAGGAAGCTGAAACCATACCGACAAGACAATCTTTCGCTGAGTTTCGGGGAGAAATATCGAGGAGGGAACTTCTTTGTTGGCCCTCGTGGGAATTTCTTCAAGGCGATGTTTTTAGATCTATTCCGAGCCCACCCTGAGGCATCACATTAGCGCCTCTTCGCTTCCTCGTGGATGAGGTCAAGCAGCTATACATTTCAACGTCCGCGGGTCATCGTTACGGTTTGCAGCATCAGAATCGAGCGGACAAAGATACCGTGTATCCTGCTACGACACCTTGCTTGCTCATGTCGACTAGGAGGCAGTACTGGACCACAGTGATGACACGATGAACTCTGCAATCAACGCTACAGGCATACTTTTGCTTCAGATCGACAAGAAGATGGAGTTTGATGAACGGATGGTCGACAGATACCATCAGCGCTCAAGGTTAAGAGGCGGATCAAATGCTTAAGATTTATCGATGGTTTCGCCCTACCGATTTGCCGCCCAAGTACTTCCAGCGGTAGGCCGTCAGGGTCCCAAAAATCTTTATTGCATCAAGTTCCAAGGTGTTACAGACTAGCCATTTCTCTACGGTCTGTACGAAAGCCGTCGCCATTGTGCATTCATGCTATAGGACAACAATGTGATAGTGATGGTGAGCTTGACCCACGATATGTGCGTTATAAAGACCATTGATATTAGCTTCGAGATCGATTTCAGACAGTACGCAAATGCAGCGCCAACAGAGATCAACAACAATTTAACCGTGACATCAGCACAGCCTGCATTGTCGTGGGGTGGTGCTTTGGAGGGATTATGTATTACGGGAATTACGTTTGAACTCCGATCCAACATGAATGTATTCAAGTCTTAATTAGGGGTGTTGAGTAGTGCTACATTATAAAATGAGGCTAATGATGGAGCCTTACTCACGCCGCAATAATATCGTGCTTAACTACTAGCTAATGGATTGGGTTCACTGACGGCATTGCTGCTAGCATTGTGCATCGCTTCCGCCACGGCTTTTGCTTTCATATTCGCTGGTGCCGATATTTTCCTCATCATAGCAAAGGCGGTCGTGAGAGCCCTCGCTGCTGGTGTCTTCGCTGCCACCTCAATCTGACATATCCGATTCAATTTCAAAGAAGCCAATCGCTTCGTTAGGGCTGCATTTACCTCCTCTCCACTTGCGTGAGATACGCCAGATAAATATTCAGGATTCTTAACATGCACAGAAAATACTTGCTCGCTAGGTTTCACCTCCAGACTCACGAGAGGTTTTTAGTAAATAAGTTTGGGAAAGGTGAAAGGGTCGACCTTCTTCTTGCGCATCTTCGCTGATATTTTCCCTGGCAGCGATCATAAATTACAACTTGGACAAACAACCTGAATACAATTTCGATGCGATCTAGACAACATTTAGTTATGGAAAACAACCTAGGCAGTAGACTCACGGTTAGTGTTACCTGGAGTTGGCGTCAAATCATAAGATGACTTGTCTACATTTTCAAACAAACGTTGACCCCCTCCCCGGGAAACTACCGCTAGCGATTTCACTTAACAAGGATTAGTAAGCGTCACTCTTTTGCTATTGGGCGCTGCTGTTATGTGTCTGTAGAGTTCCGGTGTTTCAAAGATGCAGCACCGCTGCGTCTAGCTCAGCCGAATCGGTGCTACTCCTGGCCAGGGGCAGCAGTCGACAGATACCAGGAGATCGTCGCTAATCAACCTATTCAATAAACGCTATCTATTCTGGTAGAACTATCTCCCGGACCGATCGATTTTGCTTGACTTGGACAGGGGTGGCGCTAGATGAGGTGCAGCCGCTACAGTATCAAACCTCTAAATCCGACGGTGTACGGATAACGCATGAAATGCCTCCAACCACTTGAAGAGTAGGCACCCCAAACCAGATTCATGTTCGTCACGAACTCGTAGGATCACAATAGGCGTACAGAACAGTGCTTCGTATGTCTTCCAACGACTCTCATCGGGCGTCTTGTTCGGCACCTTCACGCTGTTCATGTAGTTACGGTAGCGACGTAGCTTGCGGAGACGGGCTGGTTCCTCAGCGCAAGCCCGCCCGAACCAGAACGAAGCTGACGCGCCGCATAGAACGGCCACCCAGATGTGACTGTAGCATTCGGCAGCTTCTGCCAGAACCCCAAAGCAGCAACAGTGGCGGCCACTGACTGGCGAGGCGGCCGACGCAAGAAGATTGCATAGGTCGAAAGGCCACGCTGCCCATGTATATTGGATGTTAAGTTAGTTTGCGATTAGCAGTGAAAGGCCAAGAAACAACACAAATAATTGAAAAGGTCAAGGAGCCTATTGAGTTCTTATGCTGTAGACGACTGTCGCCATAGGTCGCAGCAATCTCCATAGCAGCCCCAGTCCGTACGACGCGACGGAGGCGTCAGTGGGATGCTGCGATATCAGCAAGAGTGTTGGCTGTATGCTGGGAGACGACGTGGCGGGCAGCGGAGCGGTAAACCGAGACATTCTCCGGTACGGGGTGAAGTTGTCTTTGCGCCTGACGACGCACTTGTGCTAGGTATCGCGGTGGAACTCGACCTGGAATCTGTGACTGCTGGGCGTCTAGGTACAATGCGTGGCTGTATGGTCATATGATTAGCACATGGCTGTATAGCCGTAGGCTGTAATGTTGGATAAGCAGCCGAAGGGCTGGTCCCGCGGCGGAGATCCTGGCGCCATGGCACCGTTCCACGCCAACGACCAACGGTGGTCGACGTATCCGCACGAGACTCATTGGTTTGGGGAAGAGAGGAGCTGGTATCATTAGCTACATTATCCCGCTGAGTAGACCGTAGCGACGATGAGTCGCCAACACAATGGCCTCTTCAGGCCCTGTCACCGTGTCTCCGGTAGTCGCGCTAGTCGTCACGCTCGTATGCACGATGGTCGTGGTCACGCCGAGCAGTTTGACGTCGGTCCTGGTCGTGGCGGTCCCGCCCCGGGTGCTCGTGGGCGCGGCGCTCCCGTTCAAGTCGTTCGTGTTGCGGTGGTAGGTGTGCTCGACCCACTAACAGATGTGCCTAGGCACGTGCTCGCGCCAGTTGTGCACCCGATTTGGGTGACCGTATCTCTCGGGGTTACCACCAGAACACTCTACGCCACTGGGGTTGCGAAGATATGGCTCGTGGCCGTATCAATTGACGGGAACGATGGCTCGAATGTCGTCAGGCACACCCTTCTGGCGAGGTTGTTGCTCGGCCGGGTCACGACGGTAGTTGCAAGTACGGCCCGTGTCGGTACTCCGCGATGGTGTTCGGGCGGCACTTCGGTGCTATTGCCAGTGCTTGTGGTAGTGCAGTGAGATGCCGTGGTTGTAGCAGCTGCCAGCGTGACAGGTCTTGGGGCTGCAACGCTAGCGGGCTCGTCCAAGAGCTCCGGCTCGCCCGAGGGAGCGAGTCGTGCACGCTTGCGTCGGCTTTGGCGGACGTCTCCCCTCAGAGCTCCCGGTCGCGCCTGTGGTAGCAGCATCCGTGGTGGCTTTAGACGCGAGTTTGTGAGTAGATGCTGAGCAAGTGAGTTGCTTCTTCCCCTTCTGGCTGCTTGTAGCCTCCGGGAGTGGAGCTAAAGCGTTTTTACTGAAAGACTTCACGTCTCCAATATAAAATAAAAACGAGTTTAAACTCCCGATTTATTATAACAGATCGTAGTAAAACGCTAATAAAAATTCCTACTCCATGTTCACTGATTACTGTAATTTTTGCCGTTTCTCCTTGATTTACAATGCAAGTCGCATATAGCGAAAAGACACATATCAGTAACTTGCGACATGTCTGTACCACGCGGACACAGTTCATTTTTGATTTCAGACAATAGGCACCCCAGCGAGATCGAGGCCGGGCTCGTAGAGTCTTCAAGTGACGGCTCTTAGCGTTGTATCACAATCGACGTGTGGTGGATGTACCTCCGCGCGGACCGTGTCACATGTCACACGGAATGCCAAGGACTCCAGCGGAAGTTGAGGTTGTAAAATCATTGATATTTTCCAACGGTATTGCTTACCTAGACACCCAGATGTTTTAAGTACCGCGATGGAACTGAGAATAAAAACGCTAGATTCAGAGATAGACCAAAGCAGATTATCGACATACCGTATATTTAAAGGGTTTTGGAGCCAAGTCGAGTTAGTTTTTTCTTCTTCTATTGGCGCTACTGCGATGGACGCTGGCGGTCACTGCACCTAGTGGCCGTGCCTGACAGCCGAATTCGTCATGAACCGTGCAGATCTCGTCGCCACTGACGGAGCTTACATCCTAAAACTCATGGGTGAATGGAAAGAAAGTACTTCGTTTCTGGTCGCCAAGGTCACACTGCAACAGAAGATACGGACGCAGCGGCAACGGGTCTCACTTCAAGGCAGCCGTGATGGAGGAGATTGCGGATTGCATTCATTCATGGCAGTATTCGTCCTGGTCTACTCTCCGTGGATAAGTATAAAAGGGTGAACGTGTTAACCAAGAAATCATACAAGTGATCCGGCGAAATGTTGTAGGCCGGTGGGCATATCCTGGCTTTAATGGACTTGATACTCCCACTAAATCAGGTTGAAACCCTGCTTCCCAGATCACGACGACGGTATCCGCCGCGACACTGTCGCCGGAAGATGTCGAATCGCACGGCGACGGCGGCAGCAGCAACGCTGTTGATGTCCTTGATGCGCGCTGCACCAAGTGCTTCCGTGAGTAGGTAATCGAGTTCGCACGGCGCGGTGCAATTTCATGATTGACGGTGACGCTTTTGGGCTGAGTTTGTTTGCGATCGATGCGCAGCACATTCTTGTCATCGTGGCTACGCTCGTACTTCTCTCAATAGTGGATTGGTCATAATATCAGCGACCAGATCGTTTGTACCGACATGGAGTTTCTTCAGCTGCTCGTCGTCGGCTGCGTGACGCACCAGATGGAACTTGTTCTGAATATGTTTTACTGTGCTTCCCAGGCTTGGTCGTCAGGTAGATGCACGACCTGTTATCGTCTCGAATGCAAACGCCCTGTTGAGTTCCTTGCAGAGGCCTATCAATCATAGTGGATCACGAATATCTTCGTTCATTGTAATATACCTTGCTTCTGTTGTGCTTTGTGCGTTGATCTCTTGCTTCTCGATCCACGCGAATCCACGTGCCGCTCACTAGCATCACAAACCCGCTTGCCCTAATCCTACCACCCGGTTGCTTACATAGTCAGCGTGGCTATAACACGCGAGCTGGACTTCGTTCGCAGCAGGCCATAGCCGTCCGTAGCAACGAAGTAGCGTAGGACGCGCTTGTATATGGCGTAATGACTATGGTCGAAGCTGGATAGACACTTGAGTGATGATGCTCGAAATGCAGCCCGAAACTGACATCACCTCGTAGCTAATTTCCATGAAGAATTCCTAACACGAAGACAAAGGCGGAGTGCAGCCAATGAAACCTGTTCTATATAGTGCGAAAAGATCCACCGATTCGTGCGCTTGTTACAGCGTTATAAATCCCCTTCAAGCCGATTCCCATTCAATATCATGTGTTTGTGGAGTTCCAACTTGTCCGCCTCTACGAAGATCTCTTCCTTTTGCTTCACATGCCAATTAATCTTCGATCATTCCCCGTTGGTCTCGCCCAACCCTCCATGAACCTCGCCACCGATGATGCAGTGTTCGTCAACGCATTTTCGACTTGAACATTGAGCATGGCTTCAGGCTCTAGGTTCGATATCCCTGCAGTTTGTTAACGCGGTGGTCTTGCAGACGAGGAAAGATGAAGCTTGAGTGATTGTTTCAACTGCTATTATGTCAAAAAGTGACGGCAAAAACTTAAAGTTAAGTATTGTTCGAGTTATCTTTAGATGCTCTAGCAGCCAGCCATTCCGTAGTAATCTTCCAGTTGGTATGGTTGTAAATACAAGCACTGATGTCGCTTACGTCATTTTACGAGATATATACAAAAGAATCGTTTCACAAATGAATCATAATAAAAGCTTAAATTATAGTAACTATTTTTATTTTAAATTATTTATTTTTGTGGCCATAATGCGACGGGTTCTGCTGGCCGCCAGGCGTCGCCGTCTGTCGGCCTCCTACCATGTAATTCGGGCGTTTTCTTCACCGAGTACTCTTCCTGACGGCTTTCGAAGTCCCCAAGCAGTTGCAGACGCAGTGGCAGCCGCTATCGCCGCCGAGAAAGACGCAATCAAGGCTGCCAAAAGGCCAAAAGTGATGCATCCAGCAACCCCAACAATTTCAGCAGAATCGAGCGACGCCACTTGGAAGGAGACGTCATCACCACAAATAGAATCACAGTCCAGCAGTTAATGTACCCGAAGAACACTCCGTACTGGCAGCTGATCAAACCTGAACACTTTGACAAAGTCCCCATTCCGGAAGGTTGGGACGACGGTCTCAAAGAGCTGCAGGACCGTATCGGAGTGCAGTTTAAGGATGTGACTCTGCTGCGTAGTGCCCTGACACACCACGGATACCTCCCACAAGATGTGGTGCCAGAAGATATTCCAGTTGTTAGACTGTCGAACCGAAGTCTTGAGTTTTTAGGCGACTCGCTGCTTGGTGCAGCTGCAGCGGGATACGTCTATCAAATGCTGCCGAGAGAGCAAGAGGGGCAGCTGACAAGAGCAAAATCGTCGCTGGTGAAGAACAGCACGCTCTGCAAGATCAGTGAAGACTTAGGCATCTCAAGTCTTGTGCTCTGGCCAGTGGAGTTTAGCTTGAAGGAGGCGAGCGCAATGCCGAGATTTAACAAAGGTCGTGTCACTATTGCCGCTGGAGCGGTGGAGTCGCTTATTGGGGCCATCTACTTGGACCAGGTGCAGTCTGTTGTGACGTTTCCTAGCCGACAGCATGATTACTAACTTGCTGTCAATTCCGGTAGGGCATGGAGACTGCGATGGAGTTTGTGAGCACACATATTCTTCCGCGGTCAGTTGCGTATGCCACGCGCAAAGTTATCTGGGAGCCCATTGTGGAGCTGCAGAACTTGCTGCAAGCTCACTACTTCGGCCAACCAGTGTACAAGTAAGCTAACTCGTTGAGATTGACGAATCGATTGTACTAATTTACTTTCTGTTCGTTCAACAGGTATCTCAAAGCCCCGGTAAATGCTAAGGAGTACACTGTGGAGCTATACGTGAAAGGAAGGGTACGTTCTTGCCTCTGCAAGGTTTCTTCTGCTGAAGGGATGTCTGACTCGAATGTACTTGCCATTCAGCCCATTCTGCAAGCAAGTGGCGACTCGTACAAGTTGGCACGGTATCGTGCAGCCGACGCAGCGTATTGGCATTTTGAGAAGATGCTGGGCGTTGCACCGTAGAGAAACACTACGCCTGGGCTGTTAAGCAATAGAGCCTTTAGTCCAGTTCTTGGCAGCTCAGCCCCATCTTAGCCCTTAGATCAGTCCAAATACAAAACAGTTACGCATAAGAACGTCTAAGCATTGTTATCGCTTCGAGATGCGTCTCCAGTTATGTCACCAGCATTGATCCATGCCGCTCTGCCTAGAACTCTGCTTCGTCGCTAGACTCGCCATCATCGTCATCAGCAGCTGCGGCAGCGGCTTTCGTCGGCGCAACCCCGTAGCCGCAGCAATCTCCTCAGAAGCAAAGCCATAGCGGCCACCGCCGCGCGACGCCGTGTACGAGGGATGATGTTGGTCGTGTCCACTCCAATCAGATCGTCTTCCGTCATCTTGAGCTCCTGGTCCGACTCTTCTCCGCTGTCGTCCGAGTCGTCCGAGTCGCGGGTCCGCCGCTTCTTGCTCTTGGGGGCCAGGTCCTCCTCCTCACTGTCGTCTTCATCTTCATCTTCGTCCTCATCTTCGTCCTCATCTTCATCCTCCTCCTCCTCCTCCTCGTCGTCTTCCTCTTTCTTAGCCTTGGCCTTGGTCTTGCCTTCCTCTTTCTTCGGTTTGGTCTCCTCTTTCTTGTCTCCGTTCTTCTTGGGCTCGAAGAAGGCCGTGATCTTCTTGCCTTCTTTTCCCTCGGGAGCTTTCCGCTTCTGTCCAGCAGTTTCCTTTTCCACACTAGACAAAACATGGCACAGTTTAGTGGTGGAAATTGACACAAGCGGTCCTAGTAGAAATAGCAGCGCGTACGGCTTGGTCACGGCCTTCTCGTCGCTGGCCATGTTTGTAGTAGGGTGTTGAGATGCTGGTGAGGCTGGTGAACTGACTAGTTGGCTGCGGGGAGTGCACGGGACGCAGAGTGAGCGCTGCAGTCGGGAGCTCCGAGTCCTCCGTTCAAATGGCGCAAAAATAGCCGGCTGGTGATGTTAACCTATGTAAGTACGCTCAAAAACACACATCGACTTCAAGAATGGAGTCTGAAGCGACTGAAGAAGCTTCGTCTGCCAATGCAGAGGTTGAGACTCCAGTACCGACAGTCTCTGCAGCTCCTACAGAGCAGTCGTATCGTGCACGATACAACGAGACCATTGTCCCTCCTGGCGGACCGTCGTCCCGAGTGGTAAGCTGGCAAAGGGCAAGTGTGATGGTGTCTGTTGACAGCTCTTGCTAGATCCGCCCTCCGAATGACTTCCCGCCCGAGTCCAAACGCGCAGACCTCATCGAAGATGCCGAAGACGATCTTGAGGTCGACATGGAGGAGCTCAAGGCGGCCGTCCACGCGTACAACGTCGACTTCCAGAACCGAATCGTACGGATATGTCGGGTGGATCCTACTTTTGATGGAGTTGTTGATCATTTTAGTAGGACGCAGTGAAGCTTCGCGGTCGCGACCTCGAAGCAAAATTGGCCACCGAGCACGAGGACATGATGGCGTCGATCGACCAACTGCGAGCGAATTTCCAAAAGCAGTTCCAGGCAGCTTTCCTGAGTCTAGAACAAAAGACACTTTCACACTTTGCACGACTTGAGGCGCAGGAGATCGCGTCCCAGGAGAAAAGGTTTGCTGTCTATGTAGACTTTCATGGTAGAAAGAGACTGACCGACACAATTGCAGGCTTCGAGAATGCGACGCAGAGTTCAAGACGTTCGCATACACGACGGTGCCCGAGATCATGGAGAAGCTGCAGGGCACCATCACCCGCAAGCTCGAGAAGAACCACGAGACGTTCGACATTGAGAACGCCAAGATCCAGAAGCGCGAGAAGAAGACGCTGCACGCGCTGGAGAGCAACGAGCGCAAGACAGACGCAGCGTTCCGAACCGAGACAGCTCGTCGCGTGACGAAATTCCAAGAACGCGAGGAAGATTTCCACCACGTCATGCGAGTCGACAATCGCCAGTCGGAACGGGATCAGTCGACGCACATGCAGGGTCTAGTCGCTCTGCACGCGCAACTGCACGCTGAAAGCTCGTTGCGCGAGAAAGAAGACCTGGAGATCCTCGACAAGTTCTCGTCCTCGTTTGGTCGACTACAGAGCAGCATCTTGGAAAACCTGGGCGAAGACACGTCCACTACGTAGGAATAACAAAGGCAACTAAACTCTTCGGTGGAACGGCTAAAGGTTGTGAATATTGGATTCGCAGGTCGTCGGCGTCTCATGGCTCCTTCAAAGACAGTCGATTTGGTCGTCTCTCCTGAAAGCTCCACACCGCAAAAAACTTTTGCCACCTCGGTACCAATCTCGTCCAACGTCCTCCACACACGCCGTCACCGTCCGCTGTTGTTTTCCCGTCGCTTTGCGCTAGCTAGTTGACGATGCTTTTACCCAAGCTGCGTCCCCTGTAGTCCACTCCTTAGTTGGTGGCGGCCTTCTTCGAGACGGCCGACGAGCCCTCACGGAAGCCGTTCTTGAACTTGCGCTGCACCAGCTTCAGGTGGCGCATGCGACCAGTGCCAGTGGTGCGGCGACGCAGCGCCTTCTGGCTCCAGTTGAACTTGCGCATCTTGGCAGCGGGGTAGCCACACGAGGAGCACGTGCTCTTCTGGATGTGGTACGAGCTGCGCCCACACCGTCTGCAGATGGTGTGGGTCTTGTTGTGGCGCATACCGAAGCTCTGCGTGCCTTTCGTCTGCAAGCAACAACGTCAAACGTCACACGCGTCAGCATCCCATGGCCTGTGTCTGATAGATCTGTCTGTCCGTATTGTCTGTCTGCGCTGCCTGTGAGGGTCATGTACTGGGCCGTACCATCTTGGATTCGGGCTTGGGACTTTAACGCGGAGCGGAAGGAAGGGTAAAATAAGTCTAGCACAAGGGAAGCCCTGGCGGCGCAGTGCTGGCCATACAAACGCGCCTTCAAAACCGGCGCCATACAAACACCAAGAGAAAGCCCGCCCCGCTGCACTACGGCCAACCAAATAGCAGCCCTACCCCGCTCGATTTCAGCCAATGACACCGATACACTACCATACAGACTATTCTAGAACCCGTCGGAGATGGCTACATTTGTGATTCTTTGCAAATTTGCAAGTTGCCTTTGTCGATCATGTTGCCTTTGTTGCTCTAGTTGCACGAGTTGCCCTCGTAAAAGTCCACAACGCGTGTATCCGCCAGCAGGCTGCGTCCTCCCGAGCGGATCCTCGCTCGCAGCCGCAGTCCGTCCAGTGACCGCACTCGAGACAGCGCCACATACGCCTGGCCAAACTCGAACACGCGCGACAGGTCCAGCACGGCGGCGTCGAAAGACAGTCCTTGGCTCTTGTGGATGCTGATGGCCCAGGCCAGCGCCAGTGGGAGCTGTCGGCGAGATGCCAGCACCGCGTCGGCAACACTGACAGAAAACTCTTCCTGGCTGATGATCTCGGTCACGCCGTTGGAGAAGCGCACGATCGGCAGGTTGGTCTGCGGCGTGAAGCCTTCGACGATCCCGCGCGAGCCGTTCACGAGACCTCGCGCAGCGTTCAACGTCTTGATCAAAAGGACACGGGCGTTCTCTGCAGCGAGGCAATGACAAATGAGTGGTCAGCTAGAAAGAAGACAGCAATATGAAGCAGGCTCGTACTTTTCAGTGACACTTTTGCGGCAGCAGGACACCCGCTAAGGAACTCGGTTTTTCCTGCAACAAGCACGATGTGAGATGCTGGTTGGTTTGAGGAAGGACGCAGTTTGCTCTATACCGGTCGGCTGACACGAAGTTGTAGCGCTTCCTCCTAGCTCGTCAAGTGCTCGAGTGTTGGTCTGCAATGCACGACAAATTAAAACCAACGTCGGCACAAAAATCCCCGCTAGGCACTGCGCTACGTACCCGAAGCACGTCGTCGTTGTGCGAGAAGATGTGAATGGCGTCGTCGCTGTCGGAATCTGCTGCTGTTTGGTAGCGTTGGTTAAGTTTGTTGATCATCTCGGTCGTGGGTTCGCCAACTCGGAACGCATTCAAGATGCGAACGAACTCCTCGTCGCGCTGCCGGAAGATCTCCTTCAGCACCACAGTCTCTGTTATCCCTCTCACCCATGCGCTGCTTTCGAAGCACAGCAGCGGCGGTAATGACGCCTCACCGCGCGCACGACGACCGACAGGAGGCAACTGGAAAAAGTCGCCCGAGAGAATGAGCTGAATGCCGCCAAAAACGCCGAGCTACGGCGGATCTGCCTGGCCACAGCCTCCAGGTCGTCAAAAAGCCGACCGTCCAACATGGAGATTTCATCAATCACGAGCACTCGCGCCGACTTCCAGCGAGCCACGGCGTCTTTCTTGCGTGAGATTTGAACTAACAGCTCCTGTCTCGTCGTGTGTGTCCGTGGGTCAATGCCCGCAAATGGTGCAGCGTCATGCCGCCAATATTGTACGCAGCGATGCCTGTGGTGGCAGTAGCGTAGACTCGTCCTATTGCATGACCGCAGCCGTGCCGCAGTAGATGCTGCAACAGGAACGACTTGCCTGTGCCAGCACTACCCGTGAAGAAAACATTTTTGCCGCTTGCGACGAGCTGTAACACTCGCTCCTGTTCGCTTGTCAGGCTTACTCGTGTTTGATTTGGTCGCACTGGGGACGTTCCATGGCGTGAAGTTTTGCGCCGGCGTCGATCTGCTGGTGTTGGCGATTGCGAACTGTTTGTCAAGTCGGTCAGCGCGCTTCTCGGACGCTTGACGCCAGCTCTGCGGTCGAGCATCGGGCTAACAGGAGCTGAAGCTGAAGGTCTTTTCGTCGTCGATGTTGCAGCAGTCTTGGACTTTGAAATGCCACCACTGCGAATGCAAAGTCTCGCAGCGCCGCCATCTCGTCGGGGTCTCCGTCTCGTAGATTGAACTGTGTGATGCGAGTGCGCTCGCGTCGGATGAGTCCTAGCTTGCCCGTGGCCACAAAACTCGAGTACACCTCGTACTTGTGCGCCTGGATCTTGAGTGCCTTGTGCAGCGGAGGCTCCTCGCTCATCACTTCCAGTCCACCGCGTCGTCGAACGAGCTGCAGTACCATGTAAACGACTTGTGTTGAGTGGAATGAAATGGCCATTAACTGGCACGGACGGTGCTTACCTCCGCTCTCGGGTAGATCATCGTCGAGATGTTGCGCCCCGTTGCGCCGTCTGCCAACTGCAGCTCCACCGTGCATCGGACGGACATCCGAAGGAGCAAGTTGCAGCGGTTGACACACGACGTTTTTGAAAGTTCAAAATACAGGCTCTTTTATGACCATCTACACCATAATTAATTCTTACGTCGATGACGTTTCCGTTGAACTCGCCACAAGTTAATCCTTGCCGCGGACGTTGAGCCACAAGGCGACAAGCCCAACGATCCGAAAGACAACACCTAGCACAACCAGCATCACGCCGTCAAACACGGCCGTCATGCCATCCATGCTGTAGTATTCCAGCACTTCATGTCCGGTGCGAGCGATACAGTTCTGGTTCTCGCCGCAGCGGATCGTATCGACCTCCTTCCAGAAGACCTTCATCATCCCCTCGTAGCCGTATTTGATGGGGAAATGTACTGGATCCACACAAAGTACGGAGGTGTCGACGACGCATTGAGGAACAGCCCGCCGAACAACATGAACGGCAGCAGGATCACGATGCCCACGAGCGGAGCGAGCTCCACACGCCGACAGAGGCAAGAGACCATGTAGCCCACCCCACCGCCCCAAAGTTGAGTAGCACCACAAACAACTGTAGTGAAATGTACGTGACAAACCCGTGGCCGATTCCGATGAGGAAGTAGGTCGGGACGAAGAACACAAACGGCATCAACACTTGCAGAGGCAGCTCGCTGAGGATCTTGGCGAGATACCACACGGCTAGACGATACAGACCCGACTTGTACTCGTGAAGAACCATAGGCAGCTCCGTTGGGATCGCGATGAACAGCGGGCTTGTCGTCGTGAACGTTTGATTGACGACCACCACGAAGAAGGCGCCGGCGAAGTTCTGGATGCCTGTCTGATCGATGTCCAGCTGCAAGTAGATAAGCCCCACGATGGCCGAGATGAAGAGCTGCAGGAAGAAGTTGGCGCGGAACGAGATGCGGTCTCGGACTAACCGGAGCACGTTCCTGCTGGCGAGCACCTCCATTTGCGCCCACGCGCCGAGACGCTTGTCCTGGTAGCCGTCAGCGCCGCTGCTGGCATCTTCGAGCAAGCCGGTACTGCTCGAATTCCTTGCACTTATCGAGTCGGCATCTCGCTTTGCCCACTCGTCTTTCAGCAGCTCCAGTCGCTTGACGCCGACGTCGTCCTTTTCGCGGTCTAGCACAACCAATTGGCGCATAAAGTAGTCGGTCGGATTGACGAAGCCTGGACATTGGTACCCGAGCGCTGCGAAGTACTCCACCACCTCACTAGCCTTGCCGTTGTAGACGGTGACGCCGTCACACAACAAGTAGAGCTTGTCGAAGAGTGCGAAGAGCTCTGAGGACGGCTGATGGACTGTGGTGACGACGGTTCTCCCTCGTGAGCCAACTGCTGCAACTGGACCATCACTGCTTCGGCCATGTAGCTGTCCAGCCCGGAGGTCGGTTCGTCCACGAAGAGCAACGACGGGTTGGTGAGGATCTCTGTCGCGAACGACAGTCGCTTGCGCTCTCCGCCTGAGATCCCGCGCAGTCGCACGCCCCCAATCAGCGTGTCCCTGCATTTGGTGAGGCCCAGCTCTTCCAGCACTGTGTCCACTCGGTCGGCGTGCTGTTTCGCGGTGGTGCCGGTCCCCATCCGTAGTCGCGCCTGGTACAGCAAGTGCTCGCGCACAGTGATGGTGGCGTAGAAGAGGTCGTCCTGCTTGACGTAGGACGAGAAGCGCTTGAGCGGCTTGCTCCATTGCACGCCGTTGGCTGCGATATCTCCTTCCACGCTGGTGTTGCGGCCAGATATGCAGTCCAGCAGAGAGCTCTTGCCTGCGCCTGACGGCCCCATGATCACTAGCAGCTCGCCCGGTCGCGCGGCACCGCTCACGTCACTCAGGATGGGCTTGTCCTCGAGCTGCTTGGTGACGGGGTTCTTGACCGCCAGCTTCAGGCTCAAGTGCGTCCACTGCAGCGTGATCTTGGGCACATGGGGCGGTGCCGCCACGTCCACGGCGGGCGACCCGACTTGGATGAAGTGGTCCTTGCTCTCCATGGCGACTGTGCGACTGGAAAAGGAGCGCGGCGGTGCAGCTCCGTCCTGGCTCAGACACCGATGAATGACACCGAATTCCCGGTGGCGTCGTGTGCATCGGTGCTGACAGAGCTGTCGATCATTTCCACCGCGGCACCAACATGGTGCTGCCGAACTCAGACGCTCACCACGACTCACGTTGCCGTCGCCATCATTCGATATCGAACGCATTGTCGACACCGCGGCAAGATATTTTTCGCCCCGCAGCACCTTTTCTCACTTCCAGAAAGACATTCGCACCGGAAGGAAGCCAAGTTCGCCACCACTGCCCGTCAATGCCTCGCTCCTCGTCCAAGCCCAAGTTCTCGGACCAGCGCTTCGTGTTCGTGGACCTGGACGGCCTGCTCGCCTCCGTGCGCAGCCACGTGCTGTCCCACGAGACGCAGTTCCACGCGGAGCTGGCCCAGTTCTCGACGGACGTGGCGCTGGATCCGCAGAAGCTCACGGTGCTGCTGAACGACCAGCAGCCCAAGCGCGTGCAGTGCTGGAGAGCCACGTACTGCAACCCCAACCAGAGCGAGGCTAAAGCGCTCGAAGCGGTGCACTGGGACGGCGGCCAACAAGTCAATTGGCAAGTCACGCAGAAGGGGACGGCGCAGCACCCGACGCTAGAGAATATGCTCAGGAAGCAACTGACCAAAACCTGTACAGGCAGCAGGACGCTCGTTTTGGCCACTGGAATGCTGTCCAAAGGCATGAAAACGGTGCTGGACAGCTACGTCAAGAGTCTCTGGCACGTCCAACTGGTGTGTCTGGATTCGTGTTGGAAGAGCAGTCAATTTGAAGCGAACGTCCAAGTCAAAAGTCTAGACAAGTATATCAAGAGGCTGCTGACAGGACGACACACTACAGCAGTGAAGCCGGAGCTCGAACGGAAAATGAGCTCGCCGTTGAGGAGATCGGAGAGTTCTGGCAGTTGCAGTCCGACGAAGAGAGCGACAGATTTGTATCAAGAAGAACGACGAGCTGCCATGTTGGACCAGGAGTTGGGGGATATCGAGAGGCGCAAGGCGAGGTTGGTGGAACTGCCGACTGGGAAATACGCAGCAGGCAATCGCAGTCGATTCGTGTTTATGAATTTGGACAATATTGCCGGCGCTGTGTGCAACAGCCAGTGGCTGTACCAGCGGGTTGCCGGCGCGGCGAGTGGATACGACGTGCGGGTGAATTTCCAGGCGTTGACGGAGCGTGTGTGTGGTCCCAAGCAGACGTTGGTAAAGAAGCGAATGGCCGTCTACCGGAAGATGCCGCGAGAACTTGCGTTGCCTTTGCAGGAGTTCGAGTGGGAGATTAGTCAGTTGCGTCATAGCTCGAGTGGGGATAAAGGATTGTACTACGTGCTGCTTGATCTGCTGGAAACGGTGGGGTCGTCCAAGAATCAGAACACGCTGGTGCTTGTCATGGGCGACGGTGCACTCGGCGGCAGTGGCGCCAACCAGAAGGAGGCGGCACGAGATCTAGTGATGAGGTTTCTCGAGAAAAACTGGTTTCTCGAGATCCACTCGTGGCTGCATGCGCTAAACGACTGGTTTTTGGACATCCAGGAGCAATTTCAGCACCGCGTGGCAGTTAAACCGCTGGATGGTGACATTCACAGTCTCGTGTATCTGAAGGAGGATGAAGAGGAGGTCTGGGTAGATCCCGTGTGGCATGACCCCTCTAGGCGTTGTCGTGAATCACCGAGAGCAGAATCTCCACTGATCCAAAGCGCTTCCCCACTGCTTCGGCGTGGGATGTTGCCGCTATCCCGCCGGTCTCGTTGTTTCCGACAACTCCCAATTTGACGCTGGAGCAGAAGCTGGAGCAAAGGACGAGACTTGAGCAGGAACGGAGAGAGCTGCTGGAACGGCTGCAGAAGAATCAGGAAGCGCTGGACGCCCTCGAGTTGGAGACTTGGTCCATGCAACTACTGCAGCAACAGCAGGAATTCGCACGAGTCGCGCAGCAGGCGAGTGACAAGCAACTGGCGATGCGCATGGCACAAGAGGAGGAGATGCAATTGCGATTCCTGGACAAGTATGAGCAGGATCAACGTGAGGAGCCCTGGCAGTTTGCCTAAAGCTGTTGATGGACGAGTCTTGCCACATTCTGTTTAAATCTGACTACGTAGTAGCTCGCTTTCACCCCAGCGAATGAGCGAGTTGTGGCTGCTTTTCGCGGCATTGCTTCACATGTTGGAGGTGGCCTCGATCAGCGAGAATGACAGAGGTCTCGATAGGCGACCGGGAATGAGCGAAAGCTGTAGAATGAAAGCGCACAAACGTCTACATGTATTGAGCAAAGAGTTGCGAAGACCAGCGCCTTCCCTTTAGTCCACCAGGTGCGGGTACTTCTTGTAGTACCAGTCGCGATACTTCTCCCAAAACTGGAACTTGGGGTCGGAAGGGTTTTCGCCATTGCGCGCGAATCCCCAGTTGATATACAGGGTGCTGGGACTCGCGTCGGCGTCGTCAAAGTACTTGTAGTATTTCGTCTTGACCTTTCCCGCGTTGATGTTGGCCATCATCTTCTCCACCTTCTCGGCTGCAGTGAGAGGTTTTCCTCCAAACCCAAAGACCCTCTCTTCCTCCGCGTCCGAGACGCCCTGCTGCTCGTCGTCGTCAAGAGTCTTGGCACTTCGAAGAGATCTCTTCTCAGCTCCGACATTGCTGGTTTCGCCGAGCGAGCGAGTCTGAGGGGCGACTCGGTAGCAGAGATCACGGTAGAGCTCGCTAGAGCAACTACTGCCAGCAGAAGGTATTGCAGACGCATCGTTCTTCTCGATCAACTGGAGCGGAGACTTGAGCGTGTGGAAGGAAATTTGAGAATGAGCCTTGGCAAACTGGGCCAGCAACCGATGCAGGGCATCAAACTGGCCGCTTGACAAGGGTGGTGGTTCATAGGTCCTCTATTATTTGTTATCTCTAACTAATAGATTCAACCGTTTGACAAGGGTGACGCTCGTGGCACATCCGAACCGCGATCTTGCTGTCAGGCCTCGCGGAAGCGAGTTGAGTGGTGGAGATCGAGCAGCATACCGCAGCTGAGAGTGACAACGCGGGTTTGTGCGTTCGCGAATATCTTCTGCGAGATTGCTGTTCAAGCACGAGGCTTCGGACGGTTGTGGCGTCGAGCCTATCGTGCCTGAAGTCAGCCCGCCATCACATCCAAAACGTGTGATCATATCGACATCTCGTCAGAAATACGAGTGACTCGTCTCATTTAAAAAAATGAGACGAATCACTCGTATTTAAAAAAGGAGACGTCCCAACAGAATTCAACTCAAGCTTCGGTATATTAACAGTCATTTCGGTCTCTTGTCGTCGAAGTTGGGGCTTGTGCCGATGTCGGCACAGAAAACAACTTCATTGCAGCGGCACCTCCGATGCCAGGGTGTGGCGTGGAGGGTTAGACGATGAGCTCTCGAGCAAATATGAAACTAACGCTACTCCTACGACGTGTCCTTCGTTGGTTTCTCCTTCTTATCCCGAAAAGCTATTTTCAACAGCTAACCGCCGTGAAAATAACCAATTACGAAAAGCATGTATTGCAACCGATGAGGTTTATGGTACGATGCAAATCCTATGCGAAGAGAACGTGCAAAACTGGATAGCATTAACAAACACACGGAGTAAACTAGCATATTCATTTGCCCAGCTTGATCTTGATCATTGCCAAACGACAACCAGAATGGATCGGATGCAGTACTGCCTGTTTCTGCAGCGACGGTTGCTCAGCATAGTGCATCCACCCCAACAACAACTTGTTGTCAATAAGTGGCTCCTCCGATGAGGGAAGCGGATCAGCTATTCCACGCTTGACACGGCTAAGAGTGTCATCGAAACCAGCACGTGCTGGTAAGGGAGATGCTGGAGCTAGTGGAGTTCAAGTAGTGGATATTGTGCTTGGAATTAAAATGTGTGGAGCTGCACTGACTAGCAAACCATTTCGACCTCCTTTTTCGCACTGCCGAGGCAGACCAGCTCGCTCTTCAGCCGCTTGCGTGTGGACACCTTCTGCTCCGAGTCTCCCATCAACCGCGCAAGCTTGTCATCGGTCACACTATTCAATTCGCGAGCCATCCCAGCAGCAAATTGGCAGAGCACCAGATCGTTCAGCCGCATGGGGATCAAGTCCACGAACCGCGGCACGGCCACATCCAAATATGCTTGCAGTGCCATCTGCATCTCGAGAGCTTCACAGTCATCCGTAGTTGGCGCAATGGATGCGATCGCTTTCATGACGTCTGCGAATCGAGCTCTTCCGCACGAGTCCACAGGCACGGCGTCTTTCATCTGATCTTGCAGACCTCGCAGCCTCTTCTTGTCCATCTCGGAGAATAGTCGCTGGTCTTGAGTATAGGGACGGCTTTCTGTGGTGAGCAGTGTGTCCATTTCCTCCTTGGCAGATTGCGCCACGCAGTCAAGCACTTCAACCGAAGTATTCTTGATAAACTGCGCCACTCTCGACGTGGCGTGGAGTCCGCTGGTCACGAGGTCGGAGACCAACTCGGTTTGAATTCGATACCCGTCAAGAAGCTGCTGGGTTGGCCCTCCCCACTCGTCCACGCATTGGCGGTAGAGGTTGCAGAACACTTGATACGACGGAAAGATGGAGATCTCGTCGCCACGGTTTTCGCGGATAAAGTGCTTCGTCGCCGCGAACTTGTCGAAGCGCCATGTATCTGCAGGCAACCAACCTGTAAACCCGGCACAACGGACTAGCATGCCGTTCACCTCGATCACTTTACGCTGCACCATTCGCCATCGATGTCGACCTGGACATCGTCGCCGACTTCGACTTCCTCCTTCGGTTTGGTTCGTTTGATCCCAGTGATGTGGTTCTTCATCTCCTTGATCGCGATCTGGAAAGCGTTCTCCTTGGTGCGAAGAACAGCTCGGAGCCGAATATCTGCGGCAGTTTGTTGGTGGCCATCTTCTCCTTTGTGATCAGTGGTGGAGGGCAACTGGTCGTACTGTCCGTTCATCGTGGCTTCCATCTGCCGCAAGTACTGGTTCACCCACTTGCCCAACTGCTGTCGCTGCGAACATAAATCTTCCAACGGGATGCCGAGACTTCCCAGCTCTTTGTGAGCTTTGGCCATCCGTGTATTGATCTCAGCGATCACCTTGGGCAACGCTCGACGGATGTTGTTTTGCAGGATCGTCACCAACCGCGTCGTCAATCCTGGCACACCCCACAACTCGTCCCGCAACTCTCGCCAGTATCGATGTCCACGGAAGAACTTGGACTCGTACGCGAGCCCATTCTCAATCGTAGTGCCATCGTTCACCTCCAATTGACTACGGCACCGCACGGCGTGATACCCGAGATGCATGAACTTCTTCTTGTTCAGTAGCAAGTCGTGCACGGCTTGCTCCGCACCAGCATCGACCAGATCCACCTTCGTCACCACTGCAATCGTGCGAACTCCGTCCGGGTCTGCTTCTTGCGCGGCCTGGAGGATCTCGGTGTTGTGCATGTCAACGTTGGCGGGGACGACGGCGATAATCATCGTGCGCTCCTGCTTCATGTATCGATTCACCATTTGGCGCACTCTCGGAATGATTCGTTGGTCTTCGTGGTCGCCCACCGTGCGGACAAGTCCCGGCAGGTCAGTGAGCGTGAGGTTTGGTAACTCGGGTCCACTCATCTCAATGACGATCTGGTCGTCGCTGATGTACTGGCCTTCGTCCACCAGCTTCTGGGTGAGCTTGGTGATGGCGTCGGGGACGTCGTCCAGACAGTTCAAAGACTCTCGGTCCTCCTCCTTATCACCTTCATCACCGTCAGGACGGAACCGGACGAGGCGAACATCACCTCGAAACGTGTCGGCACTCGACAGAATGAGCTGCGTTGGACATCTCGTGGTGAGTTGGTCGTTCGACGGGAACGACACGCCCGAAAGCGCCGACAACAGCGAAGACTTGCCGGACGAGGTGTCCCCCATGACGGCGATCTGCGGCAGCTCGACATACTGGTCGAGTCCGATCTCCCTGAGTTTGTCGACGAGCTTTCGCTCTGCTTGGGCGTTGACGTTGGCGAACAACTGCTTGGAGAAATTCTTGTTCTTGGTCATGGCGAGAACCGAGTGAAATCGGAAGTGAAAGATGAAGAAGTGTATTATTTAGTTGAATTCCCGCACGGCACACGAGAAGAGGTGATTCCAACGGTGGCACCTCAGTAACACGGTTAGAGTCGCCTTCTGTCATGTGCAGCGGTGGCTTCCAACGAGCTCATGCAAAATATGCAGAAACAACGGTGCCAACTCCACGAAAAAGAAGTCGACGGCTCCGGTTGCTTAGCACACCGTCTCGATCTCCCTCTTGGAATCGCCCAGACAAGCGAGTTCGCTTCGCAATCGCTTCCGTGTCGCCACCATTCACAGTCTCGTGTATCTGAAGGAGGATGAAGAGGAGGTCTGGGTAGATCCCGTGTGGCATGACCCCTCTAGGCGTTGTCGTGAATCACCGAGAGCAGAATCTCCACTGATCCAAAGCGCTTCCCCACTGCTTCGGCGTGGGATGTTGCCGCTATCCCGCCGGTCTCGTTGTTTCCGACAACTCCCAATTTGACGCTGGAGCAGAAGCTGGAGCAAAGGACGAGACTTGAGCAGGAACGGAGAGAGCTGCTGGAACGGCTGCAGAAGAATCAGGAAGCGCTGGACGCCCTCGAGTTGGAGACTTGGTCCATGCAACTACTGCAGCAACAGCAGGAATTCGCACGAGTCGCGCAGCAGGCGAGTGACAAGCAACTGGCGATGCGCATGGCACAAGAGGAGGAGATGCAATTGCGATTCCTGGACAAGTATGAGCAGGATCAACGTGAGGAGCCCTGGCAGTTTGCCTAAAGCTGTTGATGGACGAGTCTTGCCACATTCTGTTTAAATCTGACTACGTAGTAGCTCGCTTTCACCCCAGCGAATGAGCGAGTTGTGGCTGCTTTTCGCGGCATTGCTTCACATGTTGGAAGTGGCCTCGATCAGCGAGAATGACAGAGGTCTCGATAGGCGACCGGAAATGAGCGAAAGCTGTAGAATGAAAGCGCACAAACGTCTACATGTATTGAGCAAAGAGTTGCGAAGACCAGCGCCTTCCCTTTAGTCCACCAGGTGCGGGTACTTCTTGTAGTACCAGTCGCGATACTTCTCCCAAAACTGGAACTTGGGGTCGGAAGGGTTTTCGCCATTGCGCGCGAATCCCCAGTTGATATACAGGGTGCTGGGACTCGCGTCGGCGTCGTCAAAGTACTTGTAGTATTTCGTCTTGACCTTTCCCGCGTTGATGTTGGCCATCATCTTCTCCACCTTCTCGGCTGCAGTGAGAGGTTTTCCTCCAAACCCAAAGACCCTCTCTTCCTCCGCGTCCGAGACGCCCTGCTGCTCGTCGTCGTCAAGAGTCTTGGCACTTCGAAGAGATCTCTTCTCAGCTCCGACATTGCTGGTTTCGCCGAGCGAGCGAGTCTGAGGGGGCGACTCGGTAGCAGAGATCACGGTAGAGCTCGCTAGAGCAACTACTGCCAGCAGAAGGTATTGCAGACGCATCGTTCTTCTCGATCAACTGGAGCGGAGACTTGAGCGTGTGGAAGGAAATTTGAGAATGAGCCTTGGCAAACTGGGCCAGCAACCGATGCAGGGCATCAAACTGGCCGCTTGACAAGGGTGGTGGTTCATAGGTCCTCTATTATTTGTTATCTCTAACTAATAGATTCAACCGTTTGACAAGGGTGACGCTCGTGGCACATCCGAACCGCGATCTTGCTGTCAGGCCTCGCGGAAGCGAGTTGAGTGGTGGAGATCGAGCAGCATACCGCAGCTGAGAGTGACAACGCGAGCTTGTGCGTTCGCGAATATCTTCTGCGAGATTGCTGTTCAAGCACGAGGCTTCGGACGGTTGTGGCGTCGAGCCTATCGTGCCTGAAGTCAGCCCGCCATCACATCCAAAACATGTGATCATATCGACATCTCGTCAGAAATACGAGTGACTCGTCTCATTTAAAAAAATGAGACGAATCACTCGTATTTAAAAAAAGGAGACGTCCCAACAGAATTCAACTCAAACTTCGGTATATTAACAGTCAATTACGAAAAGCATGTATTGCAACCGATGAGGTTTATGGTACGATGCAAATCCTATGCGAAGAGAACGTGCAAAACTGGATAGCATTAACAAACACACGGAGTAAACTAGCATATTCATTTGCCCAGCTTGATCTTGATCATTGCCAAACGACAACCAGAATGGATCGGATGCAGTACTGCCTGTTTCTGCAGCGACGGTTGCTCAGCATAGTGCATCCACCCCAACAACAACTTGTTGTCAATAAGTGGCTCCTCCGATGAGGGGAAGCGGATCAGCTATTCCACGCTTGACACGGCTAAGAGTGTCATCGAAACCAGCACGTGCTGGTAAGGGAGATGCTGGAGCTAGTGGAGTTCAAGTAGTGGATATTGTGCTTGGAATTAAAATGTGTGGAGCTGCACTGACTAGCAAACCATTTCGACCTCCTTTTTCGCACTGCCGAGGCAGACCAGCTCGCTCTTCAGCCGCTTGCGTGTGGACACCTTCTGCTCCGAGTCTCCCATCAACCGTGCAAGCTTGTCATCGGTCACACTATTCAATTCGCGAGCCATCCCAGCAGCAAATTGGCAGAGCACCAGATCGTTCAGCCGCATGGGGATCAAGTCCACGAACCGCGGCACGGCCACATCCAAATATGCTTGCAGTGCCATCTGCATCTCGAGAGCTTCACAGTCATCCGTAGTTGGCGCAATGGATGCGATCGCTTTCATGACGTCTGCGAATCGAGCTCTTCCGCACGAGTCCACAGGCACGGCGTCTTTCATTTGATCTTGCAGACCTCGCAGCCTCTTCTTGTCCATCTCGGAGAATAGTCGCTGGTCTTGAGTATAGGGACGGCTTTCTGTGGCGAGCAGTGTGTCCATTTCCTCCTTGGCAGCTTGCGCCACGCAGTCAAGCACTTCAACCGAAGTATTCTTGATAAACTGCGCCACTCTCGACGTGGCGTGGAGTCCGCTGGTCACGAGGTCGGAGACCAACTCGGTTTGAATTCGATACCCGTCAAGAAGCTGCTGGGTTGGCCCTCCCCACTCGTCCACGCATTGGCGGTAGAGGTTGCAGAACACTTGATACGACGGAAAGATGGAGATCTCGTCGCCACGGTTTTCGCGGATAAAGTGCTTCGTCGCCGCGAACTTGTCGAAGCGCCATGTATCTGCAGGCAACCAACCTGTAAACTCGGCACAACGGACTAGCATGCCGTTCACCTCGATCACTTTTACGCTGCACCATTCGCCATCGATGTCGACCTGGACATCGTCGCCGACTTCGACTTCCTCCTTCGGTTTGGTTCGTTTGATCCCAGTGATGTGGTTCTTCATCTCCTTGATCGCGATCTGGAAAGCGTTCTCCTTGGTGCGAAGAACAGCTCGGAGCCGAATATCTGCGGCAGTTTGTTGGTGGCCATCTTCTCCTTTGTGATCAGTGGTGGAGGGCAACTGGTCGTACTGTCCGTTCATCGTGGCTTCCATCTGCCGCAAGTACTGGTTCACCCACTTGCCCAACTGCTGTCGCTGCGAACATAAATCTTCCAACGGGATGCCGAGACTTCCCAGCTCTTTGTGAGCTTTGGCCATCCGTGTATTGATCTCAGCGATCACCTTGGGCAACGCTCGACGGATGTTGTTTTGCAGGATCGTCACCAACCGCGTCGTCAATCCTGGCACACCCCACAACTCGTCCCGCAACTCTCGCCAGTATCGATGTCCACGGAAGAACTTGGACTCGTACGCGAGCCCATTCTCAATCGTAGTGCCATCGTTCACCTCCAATTGACTACGGCACCGCACGGCGTGATACCCGAGATGCATGAACTTCTTCTTGTTCAGTAGCAAGTCGTGCACGGCTTGCTCCGCACCAGCATCGACCAGATCCACCTTCGTCACCACTGCAATCGTGCGAACTCCGTCCGGGTCTGCTTCTTGCGCGGCCTGGAGGATCTCGGTGTTGTGCATGTCAACGTTGGCGGGGACGACGGCGATAATCACCGTGCGCTCCTGCTTCATGTATCGATTCACCATTTGGCGCACTCTCGGAATGATTCGTTGGTCTTCGTGGTCGCCCACCGTGCGGACAAGTCCCGGCAGGTCAGTGAGCGTGAGGTTTGGTAACTCGGGTCCACTCATCTCAATGACGATCTGGTCGTCGCTGATGTACTGGCCTTCGTCCACCAGCTTCTGGGTGAGCTTGGTGATGGCGTCGGGGACGTCGTCCAGACAGTTCAAAGACTCTCGGTCCTCCTCCTTATCACCTTCATCACCGTCAGGACGGAACCGGACGAGGCGAACATCACCTCGAAACGTGTCGGCACTCGACAGAATGAGCTGCGTTGGACATCTCGTGGTGAGTTGGTCGTTCGACGGGAACGACACGCCCGAAAGCGCCGACAACAGCGAAGACTTGCCGGACGAGGTGTCCCCCATGACGGCGATCTGCGGCAGCTCGACATACTGGTCGAGTCCGATCTCCCTGAGTTTGTCGACGAGCTTTCGCTCTGCTTGGGCGTTGACGTTGGCGAACAACTGCTTGGAGAAATTCTTGTTCTTGGTCATGGCGAGAACCGAGTGAAATCGGAAGTGAAAGATGAAGAAGTGTATTATTTAGTTGAATTCCCGCACGGCACACGAGAAGAGGTGATTCCAACGGTGGCACCTCAGTAACACGGTTAGAGTCGCCTTCTGTCATGTGCAGCGGTGGCTTCCAACGAGCTCATGCAAAATATGCAGAAACAACGGTGCCAACTCCACGAAAAAGAAGTCGACGGCTCCGGTTGCTTAGCACACCGTCTCGATCTCCCTCTTGGAATCGCCCAGACAAGCGAGTTCGCTTCGCAATCGCTTCCGTGTCGCCACCATTCACAGTCTCGTGTATCTGAAGGAGGATGAAGAGGAGGTCTGGGTAGATCCCGTGTGGCATGACCCCTCTAGGCGTTGTCGTGAATCACCGAGAGCAGAATCTCCACTGATCCAAAGCGCTTCCCCACTGCTTCGGCGTGGGATGTTGCCGCTATCCCGCCGGTCTCGTTGTTTCCGACAACTCCCAATTTGACGCTGGAGCAGAAGCTGGAGCAAAGGACGAGACTTGAGCAGGAACGGAGAGAGCTGCTGGAACGGCTGCAGAAGAATCAGGAAGCGCTGGACGCCCTCGAGTTGGAGACTTGGTCCATGCAACTACTGCAGCAACAGCAGGAATTCGCACGAGTCGCGCAGCAGGCGAGTGACAAGCAACTGGCGATGCGCATGGCACAAGAGGAGGAGATGCAATTGCGATTCCTGGACAAGTATGAGCAGGATCAACGTGAGGAGCCCTGGCAGTTTGCCTAAAGCTGTTGATGGACGAGTCTTGCCACATTCTGTTTAAATCTGACTACGTAGTAGCTCGCTTTCACCCCAGCGAATGAGCGAGTTGTGGCTGCTTTTCGCGGCATTGCTTCACATGTTGGAGGTGGCCTCGATCAGCGAGAATGACAGAGGTCTCGATAGGCGACCGGAAATGAGCGAAAGCTGTAGAATGAAAGCGCACAAACGTCTACATGTATTGAGCAAAGAGTTGCGAAGACCAGCGCCTTCCCTTTAGTCCACAAGGTGCGGGTACTTCTTGTAGTACCAGTCGCGATACTTCTCCCAAAACTGGAACTTGGGGTCGGAAGGGTTTTCGCCATTGCGCGCGAATCCCCAGTTGATATACAGGGTGCTGGGACTCGCGTCGGCGTCGTCAAAGTACTTGTAGTATTTCGTCTTGACCTTTCCCGCGTTGATGTTGGCCATCATCTTCTCCACCTTCTCGGCTGCAGTGAGAGGTTTTCCTCCAAACCCAAAGACCCTCTCTTCCTCCGCGTCCGAGACGCCCTGCTGCTCGTCGTCGTCAAGAGTCTTGGCACTTCGAAGAGATCTCTTCTCAGCTCCGACATTGCTGGTTTCGCCGAGCGAGCGAGTCTGAGGGGCGACTCGGTAGCAGAGATCACGGTAGAGCTCGCTAGAGCAACTACTGCCAGCAGAAGGTATTGCAGACGCATCGTTCTTCTCGATCAACTGGAGCGGAGACTTGAGCGTGTGGAAGGAAATTTGAGAATGAGCCTTGGCAAACTGGGCCAGCAACCGATGCAGGGCATCAAACTGGCCGCTTGACAAGGGTGGTGGTTCATAGGTCCTCTATTATTTGTTATCTCTAACTAATAGATTCAACCGTTTGACAAGGGTGACGCTCGTGGCACATCCGAACCGCGATCTTGCTGTCAGGCCTCGCGGAAGCGAGTTGAGTGGTGGAGATCGAGCAGCATACCGCAGCTGAGAGTGACAACGCGGGTTTGTGCGTTCGCGAATATCTTCTGCGAGATTGCTGTTCAAGCACGAGGCTTCGGACGGTTGTGGCGTCGAGCCTATCGTGCCTGAAGTCAGCCCGCCATCACATCCAAAACATGTGATCATATCGACATCTCGTCAGAAATACGAGTGACTCGTCTCATTTAAAAAAATGAGACGAATCACTCGTATTTAAAAAAAGGAGACGTCCCAACAGAATTCAACTCAAACTTCGGTATATTAACAGTCAATTACGAAAAGCATGTATTGCAACCGATGAGGTTTATGGTACGATGCAAATCCTATGCGAAGAGAACGTGCAAAACTGGATAGCATTAACAAACACACGGAGTAAACTAGCATATTCATTTGCCCAGCTTGATCTTGATCATTGCCAAACGACAACCAGAATGGATCGGATGCAGTACTGCCTGTTTCTGCAGCGACGGTTGCTCAGCATAGTGCATCCACCCCAACAACAACTTGTTGTCAATAAGTGGCTCCTCCGATGAGGGGAAGCGGATCAGCTATTCCACGCTTGACACGGCTAAGAGTGTCATCGAAACCAGCACGTGCTGGTAAGGGAGATGCTGGAGCTAGTGGAGTTCAAGTAGTGGATATTGTGCTTGGAATTAAAATGTGTGGAGCTGCACTGACTAGCAAACCATTTCGACCTCCTTTTTCGCACTGCCGAGGCAGACCAGCTCGCTCTTCAGCCGCTTGCGTGTGGACACCTTCTGCTCCGAGTCTCCCATCAACCGCAAGCTTGTCATCGGTCACACTATTCAATTCGCGAGCCATCCCAGCAGCAAATTGGCAGAGCACCAGATCGTTCAGCCGCATGGGGATCAAGTCCACGAACCGCGGCACGGCCACATCCAAATATGCTTGCAGTGCCATCTGCATCTCGAGAGCTTCACAGTCATCCGTAGTTGGCGCAATGGATGCGATCGCTTTCATGACGTCTGCGAATCGAGCTCTTCCGCACGAGTCCACAGGCACGGCGTCTTTCATTTGATCTTGCAGACCTCGCAGCCTCTTCTTGTCCATCTCGGAGAATAGTCGCTGGTCTTGAGTATAGGGACGGCTTTCTGTGGCGAGCAGTGTGTCCATTTCCTCCTTGGCAGCTTGCGCCACGCAGTCAAGCACTTCAACCGAAGTATTCTTGATAAACTGCGCCACTCTCGACGTGGCGTGGAGTCCGCTGGTCACGAGGTCGGAGACCAACTCGGTTTGAATTCGATACCCGTCAAGAAGCTGCTGGGTTGGCCCTCCCCACTCGTCCACGCATTGGCGGTAGAGGTTGCAGAACACTTGATACGACGGAAAGATGGAGATCTCGTCGCCACGGTTTTCGCGGATAAAGTGCTTCGTCGCCGCGAACTTGTCGAAGCGCCATGTATCTGCAGGCAACCAACCTGTAAACTCCGCACAACGGACTAGCATGCCGTTCACCTCGATCACTTTTACGCTGCACCATTCGCCATCGATGTCGACCTGGACATCGTCGCCGACTTCGACTTCCTCCTTCGGTTTGGTTCGTTTGATCCCAGTGATGTGGTTCTTCATCTCCTTGATCGCGATCTGGAAAGCGTTCTCCTTGGTGCGAAGAACAGCTCGGAGCCGAATATCTGCGGCAGTTTGTTGGTGGCCATCTTCTCCTTTGTGATCAGTGGTGGAGGGCAACTGGTCGTACTGTCCGTTCATCGTGGCTTCCATTTGCCGCAAGTACTGGTTCACCCACTTGCCCAACTGCTGTCGCTGCGAACATAAATCTTCCAACGGGATGCCGAGACTTCCCAGCTCTTTGTGAGCTTTGGCCATCCGTGTATTGATCTCAGCGATCACCTTGGGCAACGCTCGACGGATGTTGTTTTGCAGGATCGTCACCAACCGCGTCGTCAATCCTGGCACACCCCACAACTCGTCCCGCAACTCTCGCCAGTATCGATGTCCACGGAAGAACTTGGACTCGTACGCGAGCCCATTCTCAATCGTAGTGCCATCGTTCACCTCCAATTGACTACGGCACCGCACGGCGTGATACCCGAGATGCATGAACTTCTTCTTGTTCAGTAGCAAGTCGTGCACGGCTTGCTCCGCACCAGCATCGACCAGATCCACCTTCGTCACCACTGCAATCGTGCGAACTCCGTCCGGGTCTGCTTCTTGCGCGGCCTGGAGGATCTCGGTGTTGTGCATGTCAACGTTGGCGGGGACGACGGCGATAATCACCGTGCGCTCCTGCTTCATGTATCGATTCACCATTTGGCGCACTCTCGGAATGATTCGTTGGTCTTCGTGGTCGCCCACCGTGCGGACAAGTCCCGGCAGGTCAGTGAGCGTGAGGTTTGGTAACTCGGGTCCACTCATCTCAATGACGATCTGGTCGTCGCTGATGTACTGGCCTTCGTCCACCAGCTTCTGGGTGAGCTTGGTGATGGCGTCGGGGACGTCGTCCAGACAGTTCAAAGACTCTCGGTCCTCCTCCTTATCACCTTCATCACCGTCAGGACGGAACCGGACGAGGCGAACATCACCTCGAAACGTGTCGGCACTCGACAGAATGAGCTGCGTTGGACATCTCGTGGTGAGTTGGTCGTTCGACGGGAACGACACGCCCGAAAGCGCCGACAACAGCGAAGACTTGCCGGACGAGGTGTCCCCCATGACGGCGATCTGCGGCAGCTCGACATACTGGTCGAGTCCGATCTCCCTGAGTTTGTCGACGAGCTTTCGCTCTGCTTGGGCGTTGACGTTGGCGAACAACTGCTTGGAGAAATTCTTGTTCTTGGTCATGGCGAGAACCGAGTGAAATCGGAAGTGAAAGATGAAGAAGTGTATTATTTAGTTGAATTCCCGCACGGCACACGAGAAGAGGTGATTCCAACGGTGGCACCTCAGTAACACGGTTAGAGTCGCCTTCTGTCATGTGCAGCGGTGGCTTCCAACGAGCTCATGCAAAATATGCAGAAACAACGGTGCCAACTCCACGAAAAAGAAGTCGACGGCTCCGGTTGCTTAGCACACCGTCTCGATCTCCCTCTTGGAATCGCCCAGACAAGCGAGTTCGCTTCGCAATCGCTTCCGTGTCGCCACCATTCACAGTCTCGTGTATCTGAAGGAGGATGAAGAGGAGGTCTGGGTAGATCCCGTGTGGCATGACCCCTCTAGGCGTTGTCGTGAATCACCGAGAGCAGAATCTCCACTGATCCAAAGCGCTTCCCCACTGCTTCGGCGTGGGATGTTGCCGCTATCCCGCCGGTCTCGTTGTTTCCGACAACTCCCAATTTGACGCTGGAGCAGAAGCTGGAGCAAAGGACGAGACTTGAGCAGGAACGGAGAGAGCTGCTGGAACGGCTGCAGAAGAATCAGGAAGCGCTGGACGCCCTCGAGTTGGAGACTTGGTCCATGCAACTACTGCAGCAACAGCAGGAATTCGCACGAGTCGCGCAGCAGGCGAGTGACAAGCAACTGGCGATGCGCATGGCACAAGAGGAGGAGATGCAATTGCGATTCCTGGACAAGTATGAGCAGGATCAACGTGAGGAGCCCTGGCAGTTTGCCTAAAGCTGTTGATGGACGAGTCTTGCCACATTCTGTTTAAATCTGACTACGTAGTAGCTCGCTTTCACCCCAGCGAATGAGCGAGTTGTGGCTGCTTTTCGCGGCATTGCTTCACATGTTGGAGGTGGCCTCGATCAGCGAGAATGACAGAGGTCTCGATAGGCGACCGGAATGAGCGAAAGCTGTAGAATGAAAGCGCACAAACGTCTACATGTATTGAGCAAAGAGTTGCGAAGACCAGCGCCTTCCCTTTAGTCCACCAGGTGCGGGTACTTCTTGTAGTACCAGTCGCGATACTTCTCCCAAAACTGGAACTTGGGGTCGGAAGGGTTTTCGCCATTGCGCGCGAATCCCCAGTTGATATACAGGGTGCTGGGACTCGCGTCGGCGTCGTCAAAGTACTTGTAGTATTTCGTCTTGACCTTTCCCGCGTTGATGTTGGCCATCATCTTCTCCACCTTCTCGGCTGCAGTGAGAGGTTTTCCTCCAAACCCAAAGACCCTCTCTTCCTCCGCGTCCGAGACGCCCTGCTGCTCGTCGTCGTCAAGAGTCTTGGCACTTCGAAGAGATCTCTTCTCCGACATTGCTGGTTTCGCCGAGCGAGCGAGTCTGAGGGCGACTCGGTAGCAGAGATCACGGTAGAGCTCGCTAGAGCAACTACTGCCAGCAGAAGGTATTGCAGACGCATCGTTCTTCTCGATCAACTGGAGCGGAGACTTGAGCGTGTGGAAGGAAATTTGAGAATGAGCCATGGCAAACTGGGCCAGCAACCGATGCAGGGCATCAAACTGGCCGCTTGACAAGGGTGGTGGTTCATAGGTCCTCTATTATTTGTTATCTCTAACTAATAGATTCAACCGTTTGACAAGGGTGACGCTCGTGGCACATCCGAACCGCGATCTTGCTGTCAGGCCTCGCGGAAGCGAGTTGAGTGGTGGAGATCGAGCAGCATACCGCAGCTGAGAGTGACAACGCGGGTTTGTGCGTTCGCGAATATCTTCTGCGAGATTGCTGTTCAAGCACGAGGCTTCGGACGGTTGTGGCGTCGAGCCTATCGTGCCTGAAGTCAGCCCGCCATCACATCCAAAACGTGTGATCATATCGACATCTCGTCAGAAATACGAGTGACTCGTCTCATTTAAAAAAATGAGACGAATCACTCGTATTTAAAAAAAGGAGACGTCCCAACAGAATTCAACTCAAACTTCGGTATATTAACAGTCAATTACGAAAAGCATGTATTGCAACCGATGAGGTTTATGGTACGATGCAAATCCTATGCGAAGAGAACGTGCAAAACTGGATAGCATTAACAAACACACGGAGTAAACTAGCATATTCATTTGCCCAGCTTGATCTTGATCATTGGCAAACGACAACCAGAATGGATCGGATGCAGTTCTGCCTGTTTCTGCAGCAACGGTTGCTCAGCATCTGAGTCTACCATTTCGACCACAGTGCATCCACCCCAACAACAACTTGTTGTCAACAAGTGGCTCCTCCGATGAGGGGAATCGGATCAGCTATGATAGCGGCTTCACGACATCACTCCAAGACCAGTCTGCTGAGGTTACGAATTGACCACGCGCTCGTGAACAAATCCTTATTCGCTAGAATTGCTATAGACATTGGACAGGAGAGCCCAACGTGTAGTTTTTCGCTCCTGCTGGGCTCCCCGAGTCCTTACTTCTGGATTACTTCTGAATTCCTCCTGAACCTTCTCAATTCTGTCGCTTCTGCTCCAATACACGCGACTTCTTCACTCCATTCCAGCTAAGTACCTCCTTCTAACTTGAGTGCTCCTAAGCCCCTCTGCGCCAAGCCATTACAGATCCCGATCATAACTTTAACACAGTCCACTAACGAGGTCTCTGTTGAACCATGAACTTGAACACTTGACAAGAGTAGCTGGCTGGCTGTGCTCCCAGGAAGTTACACCTTGCGTGTATTTGGTAAAACCAAAAGTGAGAAGAGCTTCGTGGCGCCAAGTCTGTGGCGCTCAAGGAAGCTCTTCGATGATCACCATCAAACTACCGTAGTCTAGATGTACGCAACTCTTCCTTCTCAGATAGCTTTGTCCGGCGCTGCCGCAAGCGTTCGCCAGCAGTGTGGTCGACTGCCAATTCAACAGTATCCAATGACAAGACATTCAAGCAGTATGACAATGTCGAGTGCGTCAATCAATTCCTCACTCCGCGATTCTCGCACCATGAAGAAGTTCGATGATTTACTTGATCGCGTACGGTCCGATGCCGAGCAACAACAGCTAATCGACCACCTACGAGAGATTGGCCTCGACCAGTACGTCGAGCTGCCGCAGATCGTCGTCATGGGGGACGTCGTCTGGCAAGTCATCTCTTCTGTCGGCGCTCTCGGGGATACTCTTCCCATCTGCTGTAGACCTGACTACGCGATGCCCAACGCAGCTCATTCTCTCCAACGCCAAAACCTTCCAAGGCAGCGTGCGGTTGGTGCGCTTCCGCCCCAACGCTGGCGACACCACCTTTGACACGACTGAAGGGGTCGAGAGCCTCTGGCCTGTCTGGATGACGTTCCTGATGCCATTTCAAACCTCACCCAGAAGCTGGTGGACGAAGGCCAATACATCAGCGACGACCAGATTGTCGTCGAAATGACCGGACCTGAGTTACCAACTCTCACGCTTACAGATCTACCCGGGCTTGTTCGCACCGTTGACGACAACCAAGACCAAAGTATCATCCCAAGAGTGCGGCAGATGGTGGATCGGTACATGAAGCAGGAGCGCACGGTGATTATCGCTGTCGTCCCTGCTAACGTTGACATGCACAACACGGAGATATTGCAAGCCGCCCAAGAAGCGGACCCTGACGGTGAGAGAACCGTCGCGGTGGTGACGAAGGTGGATCTGGTCGATGCTGGCGCGGAAACGTCGGTGCACGACTTACTGCTGAACAAGAAGAAGTCCATGAAGCTCGGATACCATGCAGTGAGGTGCCGTAGCCAGTTGGAGGTGGATGAAGGGACGACGGTGGCGGAAGGTCTTGACAATGAATGGGAATTTTTTCGTGGCCATCGATACTGGAGAAAGTTGCAAGAAGAGCTATGGGGAGTACCGAAACTGACTAACAAGTTAATGGCAATCTTGCAAGACAACATTCGTCGGTCGTTGCCAAAGGTGATCGAAGAAATTAACACTCGGATGGCGGTGACGCGACAAGAACTGGAAAATTTAGGAGCACCATTGGAGGGTCTGGGCGCTCAGCGCCAGCAGTTGGGCAAGTGGGTGAACCAGTACTTGCGTCACGTCGAGGCAGCGATGAATGGGCATTATGAAATGCTTCAGAATGTGTCAACGTCTTCGAAGTGCGATCCTCGATTGCGTGCGGTACTCACTCGGAAGGACTTTATCTTTCGTGGCGAGATCGAGTCGTCTAAGGAAACCTATGGCTTTGGAACTGACCATTCATCTACAGTCGCAGTTGGGGATACTGTTGTCGTGACGGTCGATAACGGTGTAAGGTACGGCAAAGTGACGAAGCAACGTGGTAACAACGACATCCAATGCGAGGGCTGCTCCGAAGAGTGGATTGGTCCTTCACGTTGGCGTCTTCCCGGAGCAGAGGAACTAACTCGCTCGAACGGACTGTCGTCGCTTAAGAAGTTCATCCGCGATAACCGCGGAGACGAGCTGGCCATTTTCCCGTCGTATCGAGTGTTTCGTAGCTGTGTAGAGCGAGCTGTGAGTGCCTGGGAACGCCCTGCGTTGACGTTGCTCGAGCACTACCACACGCAGACAAAGGAGACCTCCCACTACGTGACTCGGATGCTGCTTGGGGACAAAGCCAACGATCGCGTGACTCGATTCTTCATTTCAACAGCTAGTAACGTGCTCGATGAACTTGCAATGACGGCTCGACGAGAACTGAAGCTGATGCTGCAGCAAGAACTGCGGCCGTACACTCAAGACCCTCGCCTGTATGAGCAATTGGATACGCTTCGACAAAAAACGCTACAAGCACGGATGGAAGAAGCTCTTCCGTCGGCGAATGCGCATGGGATGGTCTCGCTTCGTGACGTAGCTCGGGCGATCGGTGGGGCATGTACAATCTCTTCTCAAGACCGTGAGGCTTTGGAGATGGAGGTTGCTCTTCGTGCCTATCTGGATGTGGCATCGCACCGATTTGTGGACGTGGTGCCAATGAAGCTGAACGAGTTGCTGTTGACGTCTTTCCTCCATGAAATGGAGTGTAAATTGCTGAGCTCCACGACGGACGAGAAGGTTGCAGAGCTGCTGAGAGAGCGAGAGCGATGCGGCACGCCGACAGCAGCTTCTCAATCAGATTTCCACGCTTGACACGGCTAAGAGTGTCATCGAAACCAGCACGTGCTGGTAAGGGAGATGCTGGAGCTAGTGGAGTTCAAGTAGTGGATATTGTGCTTGGAATTAAAATGTGTGGAGCTGCACTGACTAGCAGATCATTTCGGTCTCCTTTTTCACTGCCGAGGCAGACCAGCTCGCTCTTCAGCCGCTTGCGTGTGGACACCTTCTGCTCCGAGTCTCCCATCAACCGCGCAAGCTTGTCATCGGTCACACTATTCAATTCGCGAGCCATCCCAGCAGCAAATTGGCAGAGCACCAGATCGTTCAGCCGCATGGGGATCAAGTCCACGAACCGCGGCACGGCCACATCCAAATATGCTTGCAGTGTCATCTGCATCTCGAGAGCTTCACAGTCATCCGTAGTTGGCGCAATGGATGCGATCGCTTTCATGACGTCTGCGAATCGAGCTCTTCCGCACGAGTCCACAGGCACGGCGTCTTTCATTTGATCTTGCAGACCTCGCAGCCTCTTCTTGTCCATCTCGGAGAATAGTCGCTGGTCTTGAGTATAGGGACGGCTTTCTGCGGCGAGCAGTGTGTCCATTTCCTCCTTGGCAGCTTGCGCCACGCAGTCAAGCACTTCAACCGAAGTATTCTTGATAAACTGCGCCACTCTCGACGTGGCGTGGAGTCCGCTGGTCACGAGGTCGGAGACCAACTCGGTTTGAATTCGATACCCGTCAAGAAGCTGCTGGGTTGGCCCTCCCCACTCGTCCACGCATTGGCGGTAGAGGTTGCAGAACACTTGATACGACGGAAAGATGGAGATCTCGTCGCCACGGTTTTCGCGGATAAAGTGCTTCGTCGCCGCGAACTTGTCGAAGCGCCATGTATCTGCAGGCAACCAACCTGTAAACCCGGCACAACGGACTAGCGTGCCGTTCACCTCGATCACTTTTACGCTGCACCATTCGCCATCGATGTCGACCTGGACATCGTCGCCGACTTCGACTTCCTCCTTCGGTTTGGTTCGTTTGATCCCAGTGATGTGGTTCTTCATCTCCTTGATCGCGATCTGGAAAGCGTTCTCCTTGGTGCGAAGAACAGCTCGGAGCCGAATATCTGCGGCAGTTTGTTGGTGGCCATCTTCTCCTTTGTGATCAGTGGTGGAGGGCAACTGGTCGTACTGTCCGTTCATCGTGGCTTCCATCTGCCGCAAGTACTGGTTCACCCACTTGCCCAACTGCTGTCGCTGCGAACATAAATCTTCCAACGGGATGCCGAGACTTCCCAGCTCTTTGTGAGCTTTGGCCATCCGTGTATTGATCTCAGCGATCACCTTGGGCAACGCTCGACGGATGTTGTTTTGCAGGATCGTCACCAACCGCGTCGTCAATCCTGGCACACCCCACAACTCGTCCCGCAACTCTCGCCAGTATCGATGTCCACGGAAGAACTTGGACTCGTACGCGAGCCCATTCTCAATCGTAGTGCCATCGTTCACCTCAATTGACTACGGCACCGCACGGCGTGATACCCGAGATGCATGAACTTCTTCTTGTTCAGTAGCAAGTCGTGCACGGCTTGCTCCGCACCAGCATCGACCAGATCCACCTTCGTCACCACTGCAATCGTGCGAACTCCGTCCGGGTCTGCTTCTTGCGCGGCCTGGAGGATCTCGGTGTTGTGCATGTCAACGTTGGCGGGGACGACGGCGATAATCACCGTGCGCTCCTGCTTCATGTATCGATTCACCATTTGGCGCACTCTCGGAATGATTCGTTGGTCTTCGTGGTCGCCCACCGTGCGGACAAGTCCCGGCAGGTCAGTGAGCGTGAGGTTTGGTAACTCGGGTCCACTCATCTCAATGACGATCTGGTCGTCGCTGATGTACTGGCCTTCGTCCACCAGCTTCTGGGTGAGCTTGGTGATGGCGTCGGGGACGTCGTCCAGACAGTTCAAAGACTCTCGGTCCTCCTCCTTATCACCTTCATCACCGTCAGGACGGAACCGGACGAGGCGAACATCACCTCGAAACGTGTCGGCACTCGACAGAATGAGCTGCGTTGGACATCTCGTGGTGAGTTGGTCGTTCGACGGGAACGACACGCCCGAGCGCCGACAACAGCGAAGACTTGCCGGACGAGGTGTCCCCCATGACGGCGATCTGCGGCAGCTCGACATACTGGTCGAGTCCGATCTCCCTGAGTTTGTCGACGAGCTTTCGCTCTGCTTGGGCGTTGACGTTGGCGAACAACCGCTTGGAGACATTCTTGACCTTGGTCATGTCGGAGGTGGAGTTGAAGGGGGGTGCTTGCTGTTAAGAGATTTGGAGAATGAGCACCAGAAGCGCGAATCGAGAAGTGCCGTGAGGGCGAAATATTGAATGTGATCATCTTGGTCAGCTACCGATCGAAACTCTCGGAAAATCTCTCGTCCTTGCCATCAGGTTAGACGGATGGGAATCTATTCGATGAACAAATATACTAACCAGTTCTTATCACAGAGAGCTCAAGAACAGCTCGACGTTTTTGATGACCTCGTGCTGCTTCATCTCCATGGCAAACCAGTTCATCAGCTCCTGCTCCATGATGACAGTCTCATTGCGGGGAAGTAGCTTTCGTCCAGTGCTCGTTTCGGCTTGGCAGCTGATCTCTTCCCTAGATTCAACTTCTCTTTCATCTGTTCCAGCAAAGTTTTGCACTGCTGAGCGAGGGGATCTCCTTCTCAGGCATGTGGAAGTAGAAGGTGACGAAGAGTAGGAAGCCATATCGACTGTCATACTCGACTTCTACCTCGACTGGTACGCCAGGCTCGAGAACGCCGCCACTCGCTTCTCCAGTGTTTAGTGGCGACACGGCATTTGCCGTCGGGTTGGCCGCTGCGTTGGTTTTGGTCTGCTGGAGCCGCGCCTGCCATTCTTCCCACGCGTTGATGAAGAAGTTTTGAGCTTCCACGTGAGCCCAGTCTTTAAGTAGGCGACGCCTCTGCGTGGGTGGGCTCGCTCATCGTTGCAAGGCTGGAGACCAATGTCTTTCCACACTACTCGACGTACCTCGGATGCAAGTTGAGACACACTCTCTTGTTTGTCGAGGATTCGAGTGCCAGGAAGGTCTCGAAGGCGTCGATATTGATGGCTTTGTTAACCTTGATCCGGAGTGTTCGCCTTCCGTACTCACTCTCGTGACTCTTCTTCTTCTTGTACCGGATCAACATGTAGACGCAGCCGATCATCCACAGCATATTGAGCACGAAAAAGAGCAGCGGCACTTCGATGATGGTCTTGGAGAAGGCCTTGTCGACCCACTCTGGCATGCTCACATTGAGACTTCCACCAGGGATGCGATCCAGAAGCGTGAAGGCGAAGCTACCAGCGAGTAGTAACTGGACCATCTCCAACGACGAGCCGGTCTGCTCCACACACAGTGACGAGTCTGCCAGCACTTTGGTATTCCCTTCCACCGTCTTGAAAATGTCCTCTAGCTCAGACGTGTTCAACACTTCGGCCATCTGCCGCAAGTTGACGATCT